>JABTTQ020001999.1:0-50000 GCA_016081115.2 Rehmannia glutinosa
TTGGCTGAAAAAATGTAAATACCAACTTCTGCTTCTGATTGTGCTTCATTTAATAAGAATCTAAAAAGTAAGGAGACTGGTGCTTTTAGATGTTTGATTAATTCAGCTTCTAGTTTGACTTTTACAAACAAATAAGCATTTTTACAACTTTTTCACTGAACAATGTCAACTTCTAATTTTCAAGTTCATATATTTGCAAACACTACCAACTTCTAATTTTCAAGTTTTTACAAACACTCCCTTAGACAAGAACCAAAATCATCTAGCATGAAAAAAAAATAGAATTACTCAACCACATTCAGAAAATAAAACCTGCATAGCTAGGGCGTCCATATCAGCTCTAATAGCAACAAATGGTGGATTTCCAGTGCCAGTATATCCAACAACACCAGTAACAGCAATTGGGTACTTATATGGGATTCCCATTTTATCAAGCTCATTTCTGATGAGCTTACTGGTCTCAAATTCTTCATACCCAAGTTCTGGGTTTTCATGTAGACTCCTCCTGATTTTCACCATATAGTCAAAAAGTTCCGGCCTTTTGGCCAAATTCAAGAACTTTGATGGGATTTCGGCCAACATTTTTTTGCTGAGAAAAGGTTCTGACAAAGTAGGGTGTGATGATAACAGAATTAAGAGATTCAAAAGTAAAGGAATCCATAAAAAGGAACTCATGATTTGCTCTCCTGTAGATGAATTTGGGTAATGGCCGATTCTTTGTAGTTTTATTTGTGAGGGAGTCTCCACTCTCGACTGTGGGGAAATATTGAGCCTAGATTCCAGACCGTGAAAGAGCAAAAGAGTTTGGCTTCTTTGTGGAGTGAGTTTTTGGCTGTGTTTTCAGAAAGTGGTTTATTAAGGAATATTTCGAGAAAGGTTGGTATATAATGTTTGGCAAAATTGAAAAATTGGTCTTGTAACTTAGTGAGGGTGCCAAAATTGGTCCTGTTAGATTTTAAAATATTAATTTTGTCCTGTAAGTTATAAAATTGTCCAATTTTAGTCCAATGTCGTCGGAATGTTCCCAAACCACCGGGAAGTTAACATAAAATTGGGTTTTTTTTTTATATTTTGATATTTCTAAATGACATGGCATAATTAGTCCACATCATCAAATTTCTTGGAGGGAAAATGTATTCCACATCATTTTATTTTGGAGGGATAACGAGCCTACATTTTCTTATGTCCCAAATCCCAAATCTAATCTCATCAAAAGAAATCCCAACTCTTTGAAATCCTTGCTGGATCTAGTGTGACGTTGAAGGAGATGGTGTTTCCAAGAAGTCAGAAACATGCTCATCCACTTCATCAAATTTATCGTAAGTCTTCCTTTTGTATATTAAGTATTTTATATTTTTAGTGGTTGGTATGTTTAGTGGGAAAAACCCTATTTTTATCTGATTTGTGTGGTCCCCATGAATTTTAAATGACTGTATTCTTTGTTTCCTTTATGTTCTTTGTGAGACATGTAGGGTATATATTGTTTGGTCTCTGCATTGATTAGTTTCCATAGTTTGAGATACTGACTGTAATTATATTTTTATTTTTTTTCTTTGCCTACTGTTTTCTTTCTGCAGATGATGGGGACGTATATAGTGACTATGATATAGGGGAGAATGGAACAGATGATTATTTATTTGATAAAAATATAGATCAACTGTATGATGTAACTGAAGAAACTAATATAGATAACATAGATTCTGATGGCGTAGTTTTCAGTGGTGAGAGTGGTGAGGATGATATTGTTGGGAATGAAAATGACTTTGATGAAACCATGGTTTCTGACAGTGAGGATAATGGACCTAATAATCCAGTGTTCAATCCTGATATGGTATTTGATCCTACTTTTGAGATAGGAATGAGTTTTGGGACTAAGAATGAATTTCGAAAAGCTATTCAATCCCATGCTATAAGAACAAAGAGGAGTCTTAAGTTTGTAAAAAATGATAAGATAAGAGTATATGTCAAGTGTTCTGGGGATGGATGTGAGCGGAGGATTAATGCACTCAAAATGAAATATGAATGCACTTTTCAAATAAGAGAGTATAACCCTAATCATTCATGCCTACCCACATTTCATGTAAAAAATGTCAAAGCTAATTGGTTGAGTGAAAGATACATACAAAAGTTCAAGTCTGATCCAAAAAGAAATGTGAGGGGCTTTAGGGTTGATGTCATTAATGATAATAGGCGCCATGTCTCAAGGAGGGCTAAAAGGAAGGCTTTATCAATGATTGAGGGAGACTCTGACATTCAATACTCCAAATTATGGGACTATGCTGAGGAATTAAGAAAAACTAACACTGGTTCTACAATCATTTTAGGGTCTGAAGTTCAAGATGGGTTTGACAGGTTCAGTAAGTTTTATGTATGTTTTGGTGCATTGAAAAGAGGGCGGTTAGCTGGTTGTAGGCCTTTGATAGGGGTGGATGGGTGCCATCTTAAAGGTCCTCATGGAGGTATCTTGCTTACTGCAGTTGGGATAGATCCAAATAATAATCTATACCCAATTACGTATGCAATTGTATGCAAAGACACTAGAGAGACCTGGCATTAGTTTCTTCTTGTTCTGAAAAATGATTTGGATAATGTCAGATATAATGAATACACACTCATGCCTGACAAACAGAAAAGACTCATCCAAGATTTTGAAGAGGTTTTTCCTGATTATGATCACAGGTTTTGTGTAAGACACTTACACAATAACTTCAAGAATGCAGGATTTAGAGGTTTAGCATTTAAGACAGCTTTGTGGAGGGCAGCCCAGGCCACTACACCTGCTGAATTTAATGTTAGGATGAGGGAGATGAGAAACTTAAATGAGAGTGCTGCAGAATGGTTCCAAGATAAGCCTCCAGCCCAGTGGTCGAGATCACATTTCAGAGAGATTCCTAAGTGTGATATGCTTTTGAATAATGTGTGTGAAACATTCAGTTCAAACATTCTAGAAGCCAGGGAGAAGCCCATTATCACAATGCTTGAGTGGATTAGGGAGTATCTCATGACTAGACTTCAAGAAAATAGAGATAGGGCTGCTGCAAAATGGAAAGGAAAAATTTGTCCCAAAATCAAGAAAATAATTGAGAAACATATTGATAAATTGGTTGACTGCATTCCAATTAAATCATATAACAGACACTATCAAATTAATTCATCTGATGGACTAGAAGGTTTAGGGACAGAAATTAGCCAATCTACAACTCAATCTTCATATTTGCAGCCTCAATTGCCTAAAGAGACGGGTCCAACTGTGTATCAACAGTTACAATTGTCCAAGAGTATTCCTCGACAAGAATCAACACCATTAATGGATGGATATTTTACACAGAGAAGTATGATGACAATGTCATCTGATGCATTCAAGAAAATAATTGTGGAAAATGGCAAAAAATATATGGATCTATCTCAACATGATGAGCAGGTTTTGTCCCAGCCAAGTCAAACGAGCAAACCACTGAAGAAGCAAAAAAATGAGAAGAGTGTGTTGCCCAAAAAATGATAGGAGTGCAACACACCCTATTTTCATATATCTTTGAGAATAAAGTAGTATTGTCCTGTCTAAAGTAGATATTAGATGCATTTTTTGAATTCTGGTTTTAAGTTCGTGGATAATGAACTAGCACTGAATGTTTTTGTGAGATTTGAATACATTTGCAATTGGGCTTTTTAAAGTTACTGTTTTATGAATGTCAGGAGCTTTTGTATCATCTCATTTGTCTTCTTATGCATTGTGAGATTCCCTTATCAAAACAGGTTTCCAATTACAAAAATGATAAAGAAAAAAAATTGTGATATATTTTCAATTACCATGAACAACAAACACTTTTCATCGCCAAAAAAACATGCAGAACTAATAAAATTATATTACCAAAGTTAATTACAAAAACAATCTTACAAAATAGAACAACAAATTACTTCAATACATACAAGTAAAGTATAATATACTTCAGGTTCTTACATTTCACTAGAACTAATCAATGGCCTTTTTATACCAAATTCCTAACACCAAATAAATTACAAAATCATCTTTAGGCTTGGAATCCACTTTCATTCACATTAGTCCAATTCTGATAACTCTTCAAGAAATAATGAAGAAGGCAGAAACCCAATGGCATCATCACCATGATCAGATTATGAATTGCTAATAAACGTTTTGTTCTCGCATTCCAGTTTTTAATTCTCGGATTTTAGTAGTGATTTAAGTCGGTGACATGCGAAGAAGCTTGTGACATCGTTGATGGAGTCTCCCCCACACTGAAATTTTGAAGAAAAATAGACACGGCTAGGGCTCTTCTTTTTGGTGGGGGTGAAAACTGAAAAGGGGAAGTTATTACTAGAAAATGCAGGCTCGTTATCCCTCCAAAATAAGATGATGTGGAATATATTTTCCCTCCAAGAAATTTGATGATGTGGACTAATTATGCCATGTCATTTAGAAATATCCAAAAAAAAACCCAATTTTATGTTAACTTCCCGGTGGTTTGGGAACATTCCGGCGACATTGGACTAAAATTGGACAATTTTATAACTTACAGGACCAAATTAATATTTTAAAATCTAACAGGACTAATTTTGGCACCCCCACTAAGTTATAAGACCAATTTTGCAATTTTGCCTATAATGTTTTTTTAAGTACGGTATATAATGTTTTATACTAATGGAGTGTTTGGGATTGGTTATTAGCTATGATAAGGATTGTTATCACATTGAATCCGACGTTTGGGATCTTGGATTGCGGCCCGTTATTAGTCCGCGGGCTGGGATTGTTATCACAATTTGATTTGATTAACAATCCCAGCCCCACCCCTCATATTATGTAATCCCGCCCATTCTCATTTTGTGAAAAGTCACTGGTACCCTTATATTAGGTGATGATATGACCATCTTGCCCTCAAATACCACAATATTAACAAGATTGGAACATATATAAACCTCATCTTCCTCCTCTTGGAACCCTAGTTCATGGCCGAGAATCGCAGGTAAGTTTTCCTCCATTTCCCTCGCGTTTCGATTCAAACTGCATTTGTGAATTAAATGTTAACATATATTTTGATTTCCTTTTCATATCCATATTACCTATGTTTGGGATCTCGTCGGCAACATCCGTCATTTCTGTTTCCGACCAGTTTGAAGCTTTGGCAAGGATTCTCAAAATCGAAGAAGATAACTACCCAAAATCACACAAGTGACTATAAGTTTTTACGTACCCAATTTTTTTTTCTAGCTTTACATCTGACACCTTACACGATCACACAAGTCCAGTCTAAATTCTTTGTACAAAAAATAAAATCGCACAATCCTGCTATGCGTGTTCAACTACTTTAGTTTGTAAATTGGCCCATAATTTTATCGAGGGTTGAGCGGGTTAGATTTTTTCAATCTCAGTTCTGGATTTTTATGGTCTTCTTAAATTTTCTATTTTAGTGGTGGACAATTTTGCAAACACAACAAAATGTTTTTATTGGTTTATGCATTTTTTATGTGACAAAAAATTTATTTGTCAAAGCCATATTTAAATAGAATTATTGGACCTACAATTTGCCCTTGGTCTCTGCAATTTCTAAGTAATGGAGTACCTTGGTTGGTGAGTGTTAGGAATTTTATTGTTTAGATTTTGATGAATGCCATGTAAAACTTAGAATAGAAAGTTGGCACCCCAATTCTTGTTGTAAAATGCATTGTAATGAATAGAGCCGCCAAGCCGAGTTAAGTCGGCCTACGCCTAACATGCAAGAAGACAATCAAGACTTGAAGGAAGACTCGCGAAACAAATTTGAGTATGGCAAAGAAGAGTAGATGGGAACTCTATCTTTGAAGAAGCGGTGAGATGCGGTGAGTGGAGCATCGGTCAAGTCAACTCAAGAAAAGCCAAGTCTCAAGTTGAAGTGAAAGAAAGAGTCATCCAATGATTGAAAGTCGACTCTAAGTCACCCGAGGAAAGCAAGGAAATGCAAGCTCAAGTCGAGATAATCGTAAAAGATCCGTTGTACGTAGAAATCAAGAGAATTACTTAAACAAGTAATATCTCCATACCACCTTTTTCGGAGTGCTCGGTCCCGAAGCGTGCAAAAGGAATGAACCAATGGGAAGCACTACACCGTGTCGAACTCGAAAAGGTGAAAGAACAATTCATACGAGGAAATGGCAATTCCAAGAAATGCAACAAGACAAGCCAACGATCGCAAGTGACTTTCAAAAATAAGCCTATCTCTTCAACGGGCAAATTTTTGAAAGTTCACTATAAAAGGTGAGGAGTTTGTTTGAGAAAAAGAGATACAAAAAATGACACATACGTGAGATATACAAGCATATTAGAAAAACTGAAATATTCTCAATCCTCAAGCCTACATTACGAAGAACATCAATCCAACACTCACCGTGAAGGAAAGATAACTTCAATCGGTTGAAGAGGAAAATATCGAAAACAAGGGGTCTACATTCCGGGAAGGATTGTAGGAAGGTTCAAGATTGAGCCAAGTCTTAAGCTTTTGGAGGGCTTCGTGATCAAATCCAAAGATCTTGAGCAAAGTGAGTTGTAGTAGCAAGGCATTTGCCTGTGAAGAAGCCGAGTCGCACGAGAAGCCTTGGTGAGTGATCAAGGCGTCTCGGCATCGAGTCCCAAAGGATCAAGTCATTTGTGTGATCAAGACTTGTATCCGGACTGTTACCACTTTGTAAACCGATCATTACTTAGTGGATTCCTCCGGGGAGTTGGAGAAGAGAGGAGTAGAAGAATTACCCCATCTTCGAACCTCTATAAAAATTTCATTGTGTCATTTACATTTCAAAGACTTTAATTCTTGCAATTTTAATCGCTTATATCTCACGATAAATTTGCTATCCACTTGATAAATTATAAGTACTATACCAAGCACTAAACTCTTACTTAATCAAACTTAAGGGTGTTAAGTCTTCAATGAAAAACAAAACCACAATCGAGTTAATTTAGAGCTAACGGTGAAGTTACTCCATCAACTCGAGTTGAGTTTGTTGAGTGATTAACTCTTGAGTGACTAAGTTGATTGTCCATCAAGGACACAATTGTGTAGTATCAACTCTCAGAGATTTAAAAGGACTAAATCGAAAATTTGGTAAGGTTTATTCAACCCCCTTCTAAACCTTACACTTACACCCCTTGGGACCTACAAGTGGTATCGAGCGGTTGGTTCATTGAACCCTCCGCACCGGTTCTTGAACTAGATCTCCAAACTTTTCAAAGTCCGCTTTAGTACTTAAACTTTCAAAACTCTTCTTTATCATTAAAAGTTATTATCATGGAAGCAAATTTGACACGCATCCCTATGTTCACTATTAAAGAATTTGATGATTGGAAAATTCGTATGCTAGATCTCATCTATCAAAGATTACATGATGAGATGTGGATAGTGATAGAAGATGGGCCTCGCAAATCTTAAAGGTGAACAAACGGCATTGACGAAGAGTTGCGGTGAAGGAGAAGAAGATGTTGCTCTAGACCAGTCATGGTTGAAAACCAAGAACGAGTGGACAAATGATGACAGAAAAAGATATAACTGGACAATGTAGCCAAGGACATCCTCTACAAAACCTTGGACAAAGCCATGTTCAACAAAGTCAAATCATGCAAAACGGCTAAAGAAATCGGGATGTCGACATTGATTTGTGAAGGCTCGAAAGCAAATCAAAGAAAACAAATTATCGGTGGCTATATCTAAATTTGAGAACTTCAAAATGATCTCAGGAGAGAACCTGGATCAACTAGACGCTCGGTTCACGTAAATCACAAATGAGCATGCTCGCACTTGGAAAGGAATATACACAAAAGGAAATGTGTATGAAGATCCTAAAAAGTCTTCCGGTGAATGGGAAATGAAGGTCATGGCACCGAGACATTCCATGGACCTATCAAAGACATCCAACCATGAGTTATTCTCGGACCTCAAAGCCTACGAGTTTGAGCCGAGAAGAAAAGACCAGGAAGAGACATTGTACCCCAAAACAATTTGCTCTAATTGTTAAAGATGGGAAAGAGTCGAGGTCAAAGAGGTCATTGATCCGAAGAAATAGCCCCGATGGTTAAAAGATTTAACAAGTTCTTTAATAAGAACTACAAGAGAGGAAAGGGTGAATCTTCCGAAGACACTCGGCTCCTCTCCAAATCAAGGGATGATAGGCCAACCAAGAGAAAGATCATCAAAAAGTTGAGTATCAAAGGTGACAATCCAAGAATGGAAAGAGTCGATCAAAAGGTTGAGTATCTATGTTGGAATCGTAGACAACCAGGTCACTATGCCATTGATTTGTCCATATCCCGTAGTCAACAAGTACAGGGGATGAAGAAGAAAGGAAGATCTTGAGAGAAAGAAGACAAGAAAAGAAAAAGGCAATGATGGTGCGAGATCTTTGAAACAACCAAGTCAAGAGAGACAGTGATTCAGAGAGCGGTGAAGCCGACTACTCAAGTGACTACGAAGAAGAAGCCTTGATCCGCTTGATGGCCAAAGAACAAGATCAAGAAGATGAGGTACAATCTAACTCAACAAACTCGGACACTAGTGATAGTGATCGTGACACACACACTTCATCACCCACCGATCTTTATGATTCATTAGGCAAAATGATGAAAGATTTTGAACACATTAAATCCTCACACACACTATTGAATGAGGAAAACAGCCTACTCAAAAGTCAAAACTTCAAAGTCGACTAAGGAGCCGAGTACTCTAAGTCAAATAGGCGATGAGAATGAAAGTTTAAAGGTGAAAATGCTAAATTAGTAGCGAGAAATTGCTGCTATAGAAAAGAGGGAGAATGACCTCAAGAATGTTATTGCCTCATTCACTAAGGCATCTAAATCATTGGATGATCTTATCATGAGTCAAAGAGAATGTGGAGACAAGACGGGCTTAGGATTTAATTCCTCCGTGCTATGTCAAACCTCAAAAGTAATTTTGGAAAAAGGATCTTCAAGTCATGAAGAGTCCGAAAAATCCAAAACTCTAAATGTTGCACACACATTCACTCCAAAGCACAATAACAAGCAAAGCGCCTTGGTTACAAAGGAAAAGGAAAACAACCAGAGTTGAGTGTCTTTGAAAGGAAACTGAGAAGAGATTCACCGAGTCCTCAAAGAAACTCCTAACAGTAAAAATACTCTGTAAAAAGGAAGCGAGCTACCAAAAATTTAAAACCCATAAAAAAGAAATACATATGATGGGAATGGTAGAAAATATCCAAGCCAAGCGATTGGAATAATGTGAACTATCGGCAAAGACGGACTTATGGAATATAAGCCCAAATGGCAAAGGCCTAGAACTCAAGAAAGGCCATTCCAAAAGCATAAGAGCTTTCATCAACACACATATGCACCTAGGCACTACACTCAAAAACACCACAATTACCCAAGGAAGGCAATTGCTAAAACACATATGCAGGCATACTGAGACAAAAAAGACAATTTTGTATGAACCTAGAATCCCCAAGCAATTTGCCAAATTATGATTATGGAAGCGATAGATGGCAACCCCTTAGAGTCAAATCATTTGGCTATAGGTTGGTTGGATCATCTTACAATTCTAACCCCTCGGGACCCGCACAAGTATGGGTACCTAAAACTTAATTTCCTTGATTGCGGGTTGAGCAGTGAGTGCCAAGGAACCTGGTACATGGATAGTGGTCATTCCCGGACACATGACAGAAACAAGAAAAATCTGTCAAAATTCAAGGAAGTTAAAGGAGCAAAAGTCATATTTGGAGGAAATGAAGCTCCTGGTGAAATAAGAGGCATTGGAACCATCAAGAGGAATGGATTAGAAATCACAGGACGTTGCATATGTTGAAGGACTCAACTTTAACTGCTAAGCATCATCAACTCGTGACAAGGGTTACAACGTTGGATTCAACATGGGAATATGCCAAATCAAAGATATTGAATCAAATGAAGTTGTCCGCAAGGATGTAGACGAGAAAAATTTGTATGTAGTGGATTGGTCAACCGCAACACCCGAACACTGCATCTCTACTAGCAAAAAGCACAAATTTGAATCAAGTTGGTGTGGCACAAAAAGCCGAGTCACCCGAATTTCAAAACAATTAACAAGTGGCAAGAAGTCATCTTGTGGAAGGATTACCGAGACTAAGATACAAAAAGGAGAGTATATGTGACGCATGTCGAAGGGAAAACAAATCAAGTCGTCATTCAAAGAAAAGACATGCCCATCCTCAACAAGAATATTGCATCCGCTTCATATGGATCTATTTGGTGATGGAACCAAACCAAAGATAAGTGGAAAGAAATACACCTTGGTGGTAGTAGATGACTATTCAAGATATACATGGACAATATTCATGTGTAAGAAGAAAAAGAAACCCTACAAAAACTACCACAAGGTGATGAAGAGGATTCAAAACGAGAAGAGTCAAACCATTATCAAAATAAGATCGACAGAGGAACCGAGTTTGTCAATGGAATAATAACTCGATATTGTATTGAGAATGGTATTGGTCATGAACTATCGGCCACAAGGACTCCACAAAGTGAGAATGGAGTTGCGAGAAAGAAGGAATAGAACCCTCAAAGAAGCAAAGGACCATGTTAGCCAAGGACGGGGTTACAAAAAGATTTTGGGTCAAGCAATCAACATGACTTGCTACACCCAAAACAGGATGTATGATAAATAGGCGGTGACAAAGACTCCCTATGAGATCCTGATTTGGAAGAAAACCAAATGTTGCATATTTCAGGATATTTGGATGTAAATGCTTCATCCACAACAATGACAAAGACAATCTAAAGGCTTTTGATGCTAAAGTCGATGAAGGTATCTTCTTAGGATACTCGGTGAAAGCAAAGCCTCTGAATACTCAACAAAAGAACTATGGTTACGAAGAATCCATTCATGTAGTATTCGATGAGCCAAATGCAAATGGAGAAGACATTGTAGAGTCGGTGATAAATTTGAATCATCCAACCATACGAAGAGTCCTATCTTTCAAGCCGGAATTTGGAATTATCAATTCGGAAGAAGATGAGATAGTGAATCTCAAAAGCATTTGGAAAATTTGCGGCTAAGTGATTATGAGAGAGCGACCCACAAGAAACAATGCAAGTCGATGAATCAGCCAACTTACTCCAACTTTGATGTAAGATGGGAGAGACCATCCACGAGAACTTGTCATTGGAGATATAAGAGAAGGTGTCAAAACAAGATCGAACTCAACAAGAAGCCATGTTCACATGCTTCATCTCGCAAATAGAGCCCAAAGATGTGTCCCAAGCTTTGGACGACACACATTGGATTCAAGCTATGCAAGAAGAGTGAATCGGTTTGAGAGAAATAAAGTATGGGAATTAGTGCAAAGACCCATACATCAAAATGTTATTGGAACCAAATGGGTGTTGTAAATAAGATGAACGAGGAAGGTTACGTGGTAAGAAACAAAGCAAGACTAGTAGCCAAAGGATATTGCCAAGAAGAAGGGATAGATTTTGATGAAACATTTGCCCCTGTAGCAAGATTGGAAGCTATAAGGATGTTTCTTGCCTATGCGACTCACAAGAATTTCATTGTATATCGATGGATGTAAAAAGTGCATTCCTAAATGGTTTATTGGAAGAAGAAGTGTATGTTGAACAACCTCCAGGATTTGAGAAGACTCTTGGAGATAAGGTATACAAACTCAAGAAAGCCCTGTATGGATTGAAGCAGGCACCCAGAGCATGGTATGATACCTTGTCACAATTCCTAGCGAAAATGGATTCACAAAAGGAAAAGTAGATAGAACACTTTTCAGAATTCAAGACAAGAAGAGTATTCTACTTGTTCAAATATATGTTGATGACATCATCTTTGGATCCACAAACAAAGAGATGTGTGAAAAGTTTTCAAACCTCATGCAAAGTAAATTTGAAATGAGCATGATGGGAGAGCGACATTCTTCCTTGGACTCCAAGTAAAACAAGCGAAGGATGGAACCTTCATAAGTCGGATAAAATACACCGAGAGATTTAATGAAAAATTTGGTATGGAAGAGAAGTCTTCGTAAAAATACCAATGAACACATCATCAAAATGGACATGGATGCGGATGGCAAGCCTGTAGATCAAACAAGATACAAAGCACTTATTGGATCACGCTGCTCTATCTCAAAGAAGCGGGCCGGACATCACCTTTGCCGTAGGTGTATGTGCAAGATTTCAATCTGCTCCAAAAGAAAGCCATATGACAAATGAAAGAGAATATTGAGATACTTGAAAGGAAGCCAAGAAGTAGGCCTATGGTATCCAAAGGAATGTGGATTCAAGCTAATTGGCTATTGATTTCGACTATCTTTGGATGCGAGTTGATAGGAAGAGCACTTCAGGCACATGTCAAATGCTAGGAAACAGTGATTTCTGGTTTAGCAAGAAGCAAAACTCAATAGCCACCTCTCTACCGAGGGCGAGAATACATAGGCTGGCGGTGTTGTTGTGCCCAAGTCCTATGGATGAGACAAAGGCATGAGAGACTATGAAATTGAGGAAAAAGAAATTCCAATCATGTGTGATAACACAAGTGCAATTGCAATTACTCAAAATCTCGTGTTGCATTCAAGAACAAAGCACATTGATGTCGATATCACTTCATAAGAGATCATGTTGAAAAGAAGGACATCATCCTGGAATATATCTCAAGCGATAAACAACTAGCCGACATCTTCACAAAACCATTATGTGAGTCAAGATTTGAAGAACTCAAACATGAGTTGGGGTTAATTGGTGGTGACACTCAGGCGAATCAAAGAAGAGAAATGGGAAGAAAAGGGGTGAAAAAGAGTGAAATCGTAAATCACCAAGAATCACCTATGTCGGAAAGACAAGATTACAAAAGTCGGTGAATGAGTCACTAAGAGAATCGTGAGAAGTAGAGTTAAATCGGCTAAGGGATAAGTTTGAATAACTTATGAGCAAAGTGACAAAAACGCCATTTGTCGTTTTGACTAAGCGGGAATGTTTTAAGGAATACGTCGGCATAATGATGATGTGTACTGGACATAAAGTTGCACACCAAGCTTATGATTGGATATAAATCTTTGCCGCATTAAATACGAGACATGAAATGCTCAATAGGCGTCACGAAATCCAAGCCGTTGATTTTGATCACAATTCAAAAACCACCCGCACGCCCTTTCATAAACTATATTTAAACCATTTTCGTCCGTTTCTCTCTCACACTTCTAAAAGCTGTTCATCTCTTTCTCTCAAAAGCAAAGGCAAAATACTCTCGAAACCCTATCTATCTTCAAATCAATTTCTGAGTTTTTCCTTGATACAATCCTGAAAATGGCACCAACTTATGACTTTACCAAGTTAGGAAAGCAAATCCACACGGCTCTACGGTGGATTTCGACGAATGATGAAATAGGGGTCCGACGACACCCTAGTGAAGAAAATCGCTGAAAAGTTAGAAACGTCCGATCGAAACCATTTCGGCGTTAGAATACCCGATGACATATGTGGAGGAAGTCGCACAATTCTCGTGAATGTTGAGATTCACGATGAAGAATCAAGTCATCTGCATTCACGAAAAGCGGTGACTATCACCGCCAAGGATTTGGTGAACATTGCTCACTACCGCCGGAAGGAGCATCCGAGATTAAAGTTTGATGTAAACTTGGCCGACGATGGAAAGAAATAGCCAAGTCCGACTTTTGCCGATAAAATAATATACACAAAGAAACAAGAGATCACAAGGAGGATTATCACAAGTTGTTGGACATAGTTGCCAAATGTATTGACATCAAATTTGGAAGCTTTGACCAAGTCAAAGGCAAAGCGATTGTAATGGCTGCAATCATCGAAGAAAAGAAGATAAACTGGGCTGAGTTTGTCTACGCAGACTCTGCCCGCTTAACGCGGGGAACAATTCCTTCAAAGAAGATGGTTCATTTGGAGGATCCCTAGGATATGGCCCGGTGATTGGCGGCTATTGGAGGTGAAAGGAGTCCCTCTTAGACATGGGAAGGCATTCCATATTAACAAGAGGATGTTGAGCAAACCCTCAGGCGCCTGGAAGAGAGCTTACGCCAAGAGAGCGACACACGGTGAGGGGAATCGGTGACCGAAGATACAATCTGCTTTCCTCTCGGCCAAGAAGAAACTGCTCTGCAATCTGCTAAGAAGATGCCCGCCCGCAGCAAAGAAAAGAAAACCAAACATGCTCCTCGCCCAAGCACAGAGTCACCGCCTCAAAGGCCGTGTCTCCGCCCGCTGGTGGGCCGAGAAGGACTCACAAATACCTTTCTCCGATCGTCAAGAAGAGGAGAAGCGAGAAGCCACGACGGCCCGCTCCTTAGAAAAAGACACAAGATGGCCCTGACCACACAAGACTCGAGAAGACAACATCTCGAACCAAATTCCCCCGGTACAAACCAGGAGACGAAGAAGAAAGAATCAAGCGATCGAATCGAGAAACCCCGGTGGTTCATTCTCGGCCTAGCACAAATACGGAGACTACCGGAGAAGTGGAGTCTCCGGATGTAGTTGATAAAAATGCCAATCTCTTGCCAAGGCGTCAAGCAGAGGCAACCCGAAGACACAAATTGTAGCTCACACAATGAAGCACAAGAAGAACCCGCCGGAGCGGATAGTGATGTAATGATCCTATCTCCACCTTACCCGGACATCCAAAATCGTCTGCGTGAGTGGAGAAATGGAAGTTGAGTAAGTCGGGAACAGTTCCAACGGCCTTTGAGTTCATAGAAGAAGAAATCGCTGCTAAAATTCCTTGGATTAACATGTGCTCCGGCTCCGGATGAAGACAATCGCACGACATCCCGCAGATCTACAAGGACAAGAGAGAGAAAAGCAAGTCAAGAAGCGAAACACGTGAGAAGGCAAGCATCCGCCCTATCTCCGCACCACGAAACACACATCCTCTCTTTGATGTCTTTCGATGATGACGAGAACCAGGAGAATCCGCACGAGAAGAGTTGCAAATGCGCAAGCATTGCGACGAGTCAAGAATCCTTCACGAGCAAAGACTAATGGAGGGACCAGGAGAGTCCTCGAACACAATTTGAAATCGATCCAATGGGAGTGGTTCAAACAAATAGCCACCGTTGTTGCTTGCTACCACTGACTCACTCGAGGAAGAAGGCAATAAGGAGATGGCGATGGCGGGATAGTGGGGACCCCATCGAGCCAACCCCTATTGAAGGTGTGGTACCACTTTTGAACAATCAATCGAAAAACCGGGAGCTTGGAGACGAGTGACCCCATTCCAAGTCACTCGGTGGTGCGCACCGGTGAAACTCCTCCACTGCGGCAAGGTCGGAGGATGCTGAGATGACTCCACAACGAATCAAGGAGGCGAAGTAGAGAAAATACAAACACAAGAAGAAATGAAAGTTGCCATCAAGTTGAGGCCTGTCTCGGTGAGGTGCCAACCGCTCGAAAAGGCTAATGACGCCGCCGATGCGATCGAGGCACGAGATGGAACGGCCCGGGAGTTAACACTGGGCGATGAAAGTGCAATCCATGGGGTTGAGACTCAATGGATGCCACTGAGAAGACCCTAAGAGTGACACTGTCGAAAGGGTGAAGGCCCTGCAAGAGAGACGGCTGGAGGTAATGAAGGCCCACGGGAGGTTGAGACTTCACGGGGTAAAGAAGGTCAAGTAGAGAACATCCCTCCTGCTATAATCGACCCATCCGAGAAGGAGATAAGCGCACTTCATGATTCCCAGGATAATCCGATGTATCCTTCTCGGGATCGGAAGGCGAAGAAGAAGGCGAGTCATCCCCGATGCAAATCCAAAAGTTGCGGGTGTTCCAAGCACGAGTAAGTTCGATCCCAAGACTACGTCAAACCTTTAACTTTGATGATGAGCCACCAATGGAAATCTCATCATCGTCCGATGACGCACCGATAAGGCCGAGGACCGCCACGCAATTGGAAAAATCACCGAGACCAACGAAGTTGTTAAGAAAAATGAGGCTCAAAGAACCGAGACCAACGGCTGTTGAGACAATTTGAGGCTTAGCAAACCGGGACTACTTCACAACAAAACCCGGTGAACCAAAGATCCACCGAGCGAGGTGGGATCGATTCCCAAAAGAACTTCACGCGCACCGCTCATCATTGAAGCAGATCCCGGTTGGCGGTGATGAATCTTTTGTAGAATCTTTTCCGTTTCCCCGGAGGTACCCGAACTCCATGAAGAGTCGAGAGAATGAACGCGTACGCTATCACGCACCAGCTCCCGTTTTCTCTTGGATACCATTGTTCACCGCTTATGACTTTGATGTTGTATGGCCATCACCGCAATGAAGAATCACCAAGTCCGAGAAGTGTTCAAGGCACTATTGCGAGGTTGAACGGATGGAGAGGCATCAGGCCTCTTTGGATATGCGATCGACAACAGAGATGCCACCCTTACGGCCGACTTGAGACTTGAGAGGCATAACAAATCGAGAATAAGGGAATGGTGGCAACAAAGAAGAACAATGCGCGTGGAACAAGTCGATTCTTGAGGACATTGTTCAACAAGTGCTGGTATGGAGAGCTGAAAATGCCGATGCAAAAACAAAGTCGAGAGAACATATTGAGCATATGAATGAAGCTCATATCACAGAGATAAAGCTCTGCGTGAAGCGAAATACAAATGATCTCGAGGCGTTTGGAAGAACACATGACTAGAAAATTCAGCCTTCTCATGGTGAGATGAAGCCGATTTCAGCAGAGTCCAACGCTACTCGATCCGAATTCCGTCGCTTACAACGCCAGACTTGAAGCAGAACTTCGACTATCCGCAGCTCGACTTCATGCTTGCCAAAGATGTTCCCCGGGGTTCCTCTATCCTTTGATGATGCCAAAAAGGGGAAGAGGAATACCTTAAAGCAAAGAACAAAATCAAGTTTGAAAAGAAAGGAGCGGTGAGAAGGAAAATCACCGAGGAAATTTTGAAACAAAAAAAGGAAAATCTCTTTGAGGGGGAAGGATCAAAAGATATGACCTTGATGATTGCACAAACCCCTCAGCGGGGTCTGTCACGGTGACATTATAAGCGACAAACTCCCGTGACTCGCCACTCCAACACTCTGTTGTATCTATGGCGAGAGAGAAGAAAAACAATTGAAGCGGGGATGAAGGAAGTGGAAGGAAGAATGGATGCGAGTTATGAACATCTTGAAAGAACACGGAGGCATTCCAAAGAGAGCGAGAGACACTTATGCCATTTTATGATGTCGGGACGAGCCACGATCGGTTGACGAATTCAAAACGCTCGAATCGAAGGATACTTTGCAAATATGTCTATGGCTCAAGCTTGGGACTTATCTTGGGAAAAGGGTCTCACGTTATGTGAAGAAAGGCGACAGCGCAGACTTCCGCGATCGGTCACTCGCTAGTCACTCATTGGGAAGAAGAAGACCCAAAGACAAGATACGCCCCCAGGTAGAGGAAGAAGCAGAGTGGAGGAAGAAGCTTGGACATAGGCCTGCCCAAGAATATTGAATACGTAGATCCGGGGAAAGAAAGGAGGGATCTCTCGGGGTGGGCTTGACCAAGTGGCAAATTTGAAAGTGGCTAAAACTAACACCGAGTATGCAAAAAGAATAGAAAGAAGAAAACAAGAGACAAACTCGGCTATGGCGGGAGAGACAGGAAAGAATAAGAAAAGATGAAGGCTGCCAGGAAGGCATATGAAAAGAAAAAGAAAGGCGGTGCGGCGAGAAGAAGAAGAAAGAAGAAGAAGAAGAAGATCTTTGAACAAGATGAAAGAAGGAGACGAAGGAGATGAAGTGTTCTTTGTCCAACCCTTCGTGTATTTTATTATGTAAATACATACAATGTAAGTCTTCTACGTAATAAAGCTATAAATTCTTTATTTTTTGTGAAGACAATTATATACTACGATACACCTTGTATGTGATTGGTTGTGTTAAGTACAAGAATGATATGATCAATAAAAAAATTGATTCTGCGCATACATTCTATGTCAATACACTATCTGTATGTATCTTTGTTATTTGTATTTTTGTATGGTTTAAGTTTTGGCATCATCAAAAAGGGGAAATTGTTAGGAATTTTATTGTTTAGATTTTGATGAATGCCATGTAAAACTTAGAATAGAAAGTTGGCACCCCAATTCTTGTTGTAAAATGCATTGTAATGAATAGAGCCGCCAAGCCGAGTTAAGTCGGCCTACGCCCTAACATGCAAGAAGACAATCAAGACTTGAAGGAAGACTCATTGCTAAACAATCGAGTATGGCAAAGAAGAGTAGATGGGAACTCTATGAAGAAGCGAGATGAGATGCGGTGAGTGGAGCATCATCAAGTCAACTCAAGAAAAGCCAAGTCTCAAGTTGAAGTGATGAAGAGTCATCCATGATTGAAAGTCGACTCTAAGTCACCGAGGAAAGCAAGGAAATGCGGTCAAGTCGAGATAATCGAAAAGATCCGTTGCCGTAAATCAAGAGAATTACTTAAACAAGTAATATCTCCATACCACTTTCTCGGAGTGCTCGGTCGAAGCGTGCAAAAGGAATGAACCAATGGGAAGCACTACACCGTGTCGAACTCGAAAAGGTGAAAGAACAATTCATACGAGGAAATGGCAATTCCAAGAAGCGCAACAAGACAAGCCAACGACGCAGTGCAAGTGACTTTCAAAAATAAGCCTATCTCTTCAACGGGCAAATTTTTGAAAGTTCACTATAAAAGGCCGAGGAGTTTGTTTGAGAAAAAAGAGATACAAAAAATGACACATACGTGAGATATACAAGCATATTAGAAAAACGAAATATTCTCAATCCTCAAGCCTACATTACGAAGAACATCAATCCAACACTCACCTGTGAAGGAAAGATAACTTCAATCGGTTGAAGAGGAAAATATCGAAAACAAGGGGTCTACATTCCCGGGAAGGATTGTAGGAAGGTTCAAGGTTGAGCAAGTCTTAAGCTTTTGGAGGGCTTCGTGATCAAATCCAAAGAGCTTGAGCAAGTGAGTTGTAGTAGCAAGGCGGTGCCCGTGAAGAAGCCGAGTCGTCACGAGAAGGTGAGTGATCAAGGCGTCTCGGATCGAGTCCCAAAGGATCAAGTCATTTGTGTGATCAAGACTTGTATACGGGTATTACCACTTTGTAAACCGATCATTACTTAGTGGATTCCTCCGGGGAGTTGGAGAAGAGAGGAGTAGAAGAATTACCCCATCTTGAACCTCTATAAAAATTTCATTGTGTCATTTACATTTTAGCACTTTAATTCTTGCAATTTTAACTCGCTTATATCTCTTGATAAATTTGCTATCCACTTGATAAATTATAAGTACTATACCAAGCACTAAACTCTTACTTAATCAAACTTAAGGGTGTTAAGTCTTCAATGAAAAACAAAACCACAATCGAGTTAATTTAGAGCTAACAATTTGAGTTACTCCATCAACGGCTCGATTGAGTTTGTTGAGTGATTAACTCTCTTGAGTGACTAAGTTGATTTGTCCATCAAGGACACAATTGTAAAGTATCAACTCTGTAGATTTAAAAGGACTAAATCGAAAATTTGGTAAGGTTTATTCAACCCCCCCTTCTAAACCTTACACTTACACCCCTTGGGACCTACAGTGAGTTTATTATGTTCTTTCTTTCAGCTTTAATTCTTCTTTTATTCTGTACTGAGGTTGTCCACTGAAGTTTGCATATGTCAAGGAATAGCTGTTGTGTATGGTTTGTAACTGTACAACAACTTTTGTGAATGGATTCTGTTTGTGATATGTTAAGAATTTATTATTGTTCAGTCGTTTTTATTAAGGATTCAAACTGACATTGTGATGGTCATTTTTGTAGTTAACATACTCTGCACACCTATGCCAATTACTTTTGAAAAATGAAAATAAATTTGTGAAAAAGATTATACTGAGGAATGCTTTCAATTATTGTAATTTCACTTGTTGCTTGATAATAAATTGCCAATTTGATGGGAAAAATGATCAGCAAGGAATCTGTTCACTTTTTGATTACATTTTATTACTCTGTATGTGTGCATATTTAATTAATTTGTCTTCAACATGTTTGTGTACTGTGTGATTCAATATAAATAAAACTATATTGAAACAAACAACAATAATTTGTAGGATTTCAAAGAAAGATGGCTGAAGAAGATGTTCAGTTACTTGTTGTTCTCCAAGAAATTGTTACAATAATTAAGACATTGTTGTTCTTCGTTTATTTCTATCAACGACACTTTGCGCCTCAAACTCGACGTCGCATTTCTGCCGCAAACCGTGCCCCGTACACAATGATTGCCCATTTAAATCGACAACTTGAACATATGAGTGAACTAATCAACATGACTGACCAAGATTGTATTTCACAACTCCGAATGGACAGGAATTGTTTTCGTAGATTGTGCTTTCTTTTAGAAAATGTTGGGGGTTGAACCGAACTAGGCATGTACAAATTATTGAACAAGTTGCTATCTTCTTATCTATTCTGACACATCACAAAAAAAATCGTGTTGTGAAATTTGATTTCAAATGATCCGGTTATACCATTAGCACACATTTCAATTTGGTGCTACAAGCAGTGCTTAGGCTTTATTCAATCTTACTAGTCACTCCTCAACATGTCAGTGATGAAAGCACAGATGATAGATGGAAGTGGTTTAAGGTAAATAATCATTTAATTAAATATTATGTCGATTATTTATAATAAAATTATGGTATTAGAGAAATGTAAGCATGTTCTCTCATGATACATCTGTCTTAGGGTTGCCTTGGGGCATTAGACGGACTTATATTGATGTTCGTGTACCTCTTCCTCACAAGGCAAGATATAGGAACATGAAAGGATCCGTCAGTGTTAATGTTCTTTGTGCTTGCGACCAATCAATGAATTTTTCCTATGTCTTAAGTGGTTGGGAAGGATCTGCAGCCGATTGTCGTGTGTTACGGGATGCAGTTACGCGCAGTAATGGTTTAAAAGTCCCAAATGGTTAGTCATTTTTTATCAGGTCCCAATTTAAGTATCATGTGTTCAGCTAAGGCCTATTAAATCTTTTTAGTGGAACTGACATTAGATATATCACCATAAATTTCAGGTTCTTATTACCTATGTGATTGTGGTTATACAAACAGCCCTGGTTTCCTAGCACCATATCGAGCCGTTAGATACCACTTGGATGAATGGGGATCTGGCTCCTCAGCCCCTCAAAATCATAGGGAACTATTCAATTTGAGGCATGCCAAGGCAAGAAATATAATTGATCGCGCATTTTGTTTACTAAAAGGACGTTGGGCCATTCTACATAGCAATGCCTTTTACCATATAAAGACGCAAAACCGAATCATCATGGCTTGTTGCTTATTCCATAACTTTATCCGCACTACCATGTCGTATGATCCTTTAGAAGATGAGATTCCAGAATTTGTAGTAGAAGAACATCCTTACGCAGCTTATGATGATGGTGATTTTGTTGACCAATTGGAGTCATCCCAGCCTTGGAATTCTTGGCGCGATAATCTTGCAGTTTCAATGTACAATGATTGGCGGGCTTGATTTGTAATAATTATTAACAGCTTCATTTTTAAGTTATTTATAAGACAGTTTTATTAGAGAATGCTAAACAATTATGTGAACAATGGTGATGTAAAACAATGTTGTGTTTGTATGTTAAACGTGATTCTAGCTAACTATTTATGAATTTAATGTAATGACACCTTATTTGCGTGCATGTAGTACTTTGTTGTATTGATGTATTTATCAATTTGTGCATCATATTGTTTATAATTTAAGCGTCTCTTCAATTGCTTGATAACTACTACTTGTTGTTCCTATAATAATATTGAATAATAGGTAATATGGAATCAACTGGGAGTGTCCCAAAAAGTGGGGCAGCTCGTAAAACTACCCAATGTCGACGTTCTGGACTATTGAGGAGGAGCAAGTGTTAATTCATGCCTTGAAAGAACTCGTTGTACAAGGTATGAAATGTGACAACGTGTTCAAATCAAGGTACCAACACATGCTTGAAAAGTCAATGAAACAAGTGTTTCCAGGAACAACGTTGCGTGCAATTCCACACATCAGTTCCAAGCTACATGTGTGGAAGAAAGATTATGGTTCAATATCCAGTATGCTTGCAAGGATTGGATTCGGTTGGAATGACTCATCAAATACTTTGACCGTGAAAGAAGATATTTTTTGGGACGAATATGTCAAGGTAATCTATATAAATTATATTTGCTTTTTTTAGTATGATCTTACTAAGCACCTTGGCCTTTCATAATGTTACAAATTCCCATGAAACTGATCCATTGTATTTTTGTTTTTCCATGTCATAGTTTGATCCTAATGCTAAAGGCATGCGATACAAGTCCTGGCCCTATTATAAGGATTGGTGCGAGGTTTTTGGCAAGGATCGAGCTACTGGTGAGAATGCTGAGGGGTTTGCAGATGTCCTCCATGATGTTTTAAGTGGTGGACAAGTTAATCGAGGAATTGCTCCTAGAACCGAGTCCCCTCAGACTCCCAATCCTATTGATGAAAATGATCACACTTCAACATACAACCCTCAAACGAGCGCTCGCTCTTCTGATAAATCCAAAAAGAAAAGGAAGCAAAAAAACCCAGGTGAAGACCATTTTCTTGACGTACTAGAGAATTTCTGTGACAAGACAGATGCACGTTTAGCCGACCTTACTAAATGAATTGGTTTTAAGAAAGATGCATCATCTTCTAGGAAATCTATTTACGACGCTCTTGACCAAATGACCTTTTTAACTGTAGAGACCAAGATAGCAGTTGCAACACAATTAAGCAACAAGACCAACGAACTTGACATTTTCTTTGCCCTAAGCGATGAGAAAAAAGCAGTTTTTGTGAAATTGTTGCTCGAAGGCAAAATTTGATTCATCTTGCGTTGGACAATGACTCATTAGGACTGGTATTATTAATTAGGTTTTTTTTTGTTATCTGAAACTCTAGCTAAAATCTAATTAGCACTTTTTGGTGGCATTTGAGACATATTGGTTATGTCTCCTGCTTAGTTAATGTAATTTGAATGCTTTTATCAACTTTATTATATCCGCACTGTAATTGGAATACTTTGTTCAGTTGTTTCCATAACATTTGGAGCAGTTGCACATGTGGTATGAATTTCTGGAAATTCTAGCTATTGTACTTTTAAATTAGTTTTAAAAGCAGTTATAGATAGTAATATTTGTTTCAGTTTTTGCATTTAATGGTGTTTTCAGTTTAGTAATCAATTATTTGTCTTTTCCCATGTACATTAGAGCCTCCTTATGGTTCAAAAGTGAAATTATATCCACAGATTTTGTTCAGTTACACACGGTCCAATGAAGATGGCAAATTGTGTAAGTCCAAGCGGCTACGATAATCTAGAGGGGGGGTGAATAGATTATCTCCATCTTTTCGATTTCGCCCTCTTTTTCGAACCGAATGCTCAAAGACAATAATAAAGGTGCGGAATGTAAACAACACACGTCGATTTAAAGAGGTTCAACCCACCTAGGGCCTAATCCTCTACCACCCCAGTATATCCGGGATGGATTTCAAAAAAAAAAAAGATTTTATTAATTTACCACAAATTAATACAACACCAACTTACAACAACACCTTGAAGAGCACCACACTCTTCTTCAACACCACCTTTGAGATTACCACAATCTCACTTGAAGATTACCACAATCTTCAAACGGCACCTTGTGAAGATTACCACAATCTTCACCTTGAAGAGCACCACACTCTTCAACACCTCAACAAGAAGATTACCACAATCTTCTTACACCTAACACCTAGCTCACCCAAGTGTGTTCTTACCACAAGAACACTCACAAGGATATCTTGTGTTTGGTTGATGAATTACAATCAAGATTACACTTTGAAAAAATATTACAACTCAAAAGTGCAAGTGTAATCAAGAATGAAAGCCTAGACCTCAAGATGTGAAAGTGATAGTACTTAGGCTATTACAACAAGAATGTTGAAATGAATAACAAAGATTATGTGCTTGTGATATCTCTTGTTGTTTTTATCAAGTCTTATCTTTGATCCCTCAAGCCTTCATCTATTTATAGGAGAGCCTTCAAATTTGAATTCCAACATAGGCTCCTCCAAAGGCTCCTCCAACATAGGCTCCTTCATGGGCTCCTCCATGTTTTCTTTTGTCTACAAATAAGACAAAGAGATTAAAATAAATATGGTTGTCTCATAAGGATACAAAAATCAGATTATAGAACAATCCCACATTTTAAGGAAGAATGGTCTGCTGCACAACGGTTATAATTTTGCTGTCAAACTAAAGGGCGATCGGTTGCGCACAAAAGGAAGTTTGAAATAGTACTGAAAAATTACACGGGGCGACCGGTCGAGGGGTGCTCGACCGGTCGACATCACCCCTAGCCGGTCGACCTCTCCAAAAATAGAACAGGGAGATTTTGCACACTTGCAGGTACCGATCGACCCCTGGGCGACCGGTCGACCGGACCGGTCGACGCCCAGGGCGACCGGTCGACCAAGAGACAGAAATATTGTCCAATTTTTATCGAAAATTAACCTCAAGAAATACTCCAAAAAATTCGTAAAAATATTTTAAACTAATCGGGAGTATTTAGGACAATATTAGAAATATAGTTTCAATGTGAAAAACCCATTGACTTAAAAACATTAAATGTGTTGTCCAATTTTATATCGAAAATAAACTTGAGGAAATACTCCGAAAAATATTAAAACCATTTTAAATCATTTAGGAGTATTTGGACAACCTTTAAAACCATTGTTTTGGTGTAAAATCAAAATCATCAAAATCATGATAAACCATTTATCAAACAATCTCCCCCTTTTTGATGATTACAAACCAAAACAATTTTAACGAGGTCGATTTTGAAAACAAAACAATTTTACCGGTTAAAGAGAACTATCCGTTGTGAGCGACAACATTCCATGCAATAAAAACACATGGATGGGAGTAGAGATATTCAAACACATATAGCAAATGCTCCCCCTATCAACATGCACAACAAGAGTTATATAGAAGCAACTTAAACATAAGCTAAAATATTAGCTTTTCGATATTGAGCTTAAGTATCAATAACTTAAAAGCTCCCCCTGTCAAAGATACATCATTAGAACCGTATATAAGTCCATACTACAACCAATGGACCATGATTCATACATAACCATAATGCACCAAGTGGACTAAATATGATCCACAATTTATGGCTTTATGAAGCCATAACTTATAGCTTCTTTTCGTTAAGCTTATCTTAGCTTTTATGAGCTAATGAGCTTATAACCTGTTTCTCCCCCTTTGGAATCATCAAAAAGAATGTTAGCACGATAAATACATCATATATTCTTATCAAAGTGCGCAAGTAAACCGATGTATCGAGCCATTTGAACATTGAAGCTTTTAAACCAAATAGAAGAGTCGAATCATACGACTTGTAGAAGCTTATGAAAAATCATTTGATTTGCAGAAAACATGATCTCTATAAATATATGAGACTTTTGAAATCGAGAGAGTCGTGTAGGTGATGAATTTTTCATTGAAACGTTTTATCAAACACTTAGCGGGCGTCAAAAATAGAAAAAGTTATATATAGCCCTTGTAAATGAAATCAAGCCAAGTTTTTCATCACCAAATACAATATAACAAATATCATTCATCAACAATCAATAAGCTCATCACAAACATATATGAATTACATCAAGAAAAATACATATAAGCCACAAACTCAAGGGTTCAACCCAATTGAGCTAAAGATAGTGAAATTCTTACCATTCAATCGATAAAGTCGAGCAATGATGATGATAACCGAGCTAGATAATCCCCAAAATATAAAATGTATGCAATAAAACAAATTTGGAGTGAAATTTGTGTGCAATTTGCGAAGGGGACGAAAAGTGGACAAAATAAGCCAAAATGGCGAAGTCTGGAAACAGAACTATTTTTAGCCAAAAAATCATCCAGGGCGACCGGTCCAGGGCATGGGCGACCGGTCGGCCTTACCCCAGTCAGCCCAGTGGTTATTTTCTGTTTTGAAAATCCGAAATTTGATCCAAAAATCCGATTTTTCATCCCTCAGTTTTAAAACGTGCAAAATGCAAACGTAGACCTCATTCAATATACATTATGTCATAATCAAGCTCAAAATGAGGTAAAATACTCGGCTGTTAACGATCAAAAAGTCCGCGAGTTATCCTTGAGACGGAATTAAACACATCTCAAGTTTTTGTTAAAAATCACAATCCCTTAAAAATATATCGAATCTCAATATGTTTAGTTCGATTATGATGAACCAAATTTTGAATACGAATAACCGTATAATAGATACGAACTTGTTATCCCGAAAAAAATAAGAACGTTTTAAAGCTTTGGATACAACAAGTCATAAGAAGAAGTGCTTTTCAAATATTTGAAAATTTCTTTTAATGGCACTTTAATGAGATTCGTTGGGATAATTTTTGAAGTCGAGCATATAGACATAAGGTATATGGAATGTCGATTCTATAGGAATAATACAAGAAGACATACCTCGAATTTGTTTGTCAACCGACATGCCTTTCTCAACCTTTGTCAATCTCTTCATTGATAGCCATAGAGGTTGGAATGATTCTTCCTTCTTCAATGCCTAACTCCTTCAAGAGTTCTTTTGAAATGTAACCATCTACTTGGCATTGAATGATTTGAAGTCCAAGCAAGAAATCATGCTCATTTCAAGTACACCTTGCATCAACTTAGAAAACCATATCTTGCACAAATATTCATTAGTAGCACCAAAAATATTCTCATAAATATGCACAAGTTTAAACAATATTGCCCTTTTCACAAACAAAAAGAGTAGTATCAACTTTACCTTTTGTAGAATCATTTAGCAAAAATAGCTAAGTCTATCATACCATACACGGGGTACTTGTTTTAAACCATACAAGGCCTTAAAAACAATCATTTGGCCTAGAAAAATTTTAAACCCGGAGGTTGTTTTACATAGACTTCTACTTGAATAAAACCATTTAGAAATTTGGATTTAACATCCATTTGGTAAAGCTTGAAATTTTCTTAAAACAAGAATGGGCAAGTAAAATGCAAATAGCTACAAAATGTGCTATGAGTGCAAATGTTACATCAAAATCGATTACCTTCTTCTTGAAAATACCTTCGAGCTACTAACCTCGCCTTAGTTCGACCAATGTTGCCTTGGTCATCGAGTTTGTTCAGGAATACCCTTTTTATCTTCTTCATCACTATCATCATAGGGCATCCAATTGATCTAAGGTGTTCATAATAGAACATTTACATCCAAATATTTGGAGTACTTCATTTCTCATCTACACAACTTAACAAACTCATTAACGGCATCGCTTATACAAGAAAAAATAGCCCAAGTGTAAAAACATGCTTCAATCATCAATCACAAAATTTCTTGCAAAAAGAGCATAGTAGGAATAGACATATATATATATATAGATCATGAAGCAAGAAACACATACTATGCATTTAGAATATCATCAAGAGTCTAATAAATCATGCAAGTTCAAATAAGCTTAAGAAAGCTACAAAAGGTCTCTTTTGAAATTTGAGAATCCGATAGCATATAATTGAGACCTCATTTAAAAGAAGTATTTGAACAAAAGTTGACAAAGCAAATATGTGCAATCAAATATCGAATAATGCCTTTCAAAAAATCTAAAAATCCTCTTAATGGCATTTGTATGAAATACTATGAAAAACAAGCACATAGGCACATGGCAATACATATATTGAGTCTATAAGAGTAAGAATAATACAAGTAAACATACCTCGATAATTTATGCCTTTTCTTGACAAATAATGACGAAAATGGCCATTTGTGAAAATATGTAAATCCTACACAATTCTTAAAACAAATCTAGTACAAATCATAATGATAAAAGTGTAGGCTAAGAGATATCACAAGTAAGCTCATGCCATAAAAATCCATAAGAGATGATAATACACTTTAGTCTACAAAAATGCACAAGAGTTTTAAAAACATCATATAAGGTCTTCCTTTTTAAAAACAAATAAGTTTTGAAGACCTTAATTTAAAATACATGAAAACTCATTTTGCAAGTAGGACACAAATAAAAACATGCATAATAGACAAATAAAATGCATATTTAATTAGGGAGATACGGTTTACCAATTATGCCGTTTCCATGGGTTTTTCCATTGTTGATGATATTTTCCCTTTTGAAAATCTTCATGTTGATAGTAATCTCTCCAATTACTCCATCTCCAAAATTTTTGTCCTTCCCATTGTTGATGGTCTCTTCTTCTTTGAAAATCATCTTGTCTTTGCCATTTCCAAGGATTGTGTTCTTCCCATTTTTGATTATATCCTCTTCTTGAAATTGGCTTTGTCGAACATAGTTTCTCCTTCTTTGATCACATGAAACGGTCATTTGATGTCTTCTTGGCGGTATAAATTTTCTTCGATCATTATTTCACGGGTACCTAATATGACATTGTTTTGTGGTACCCTTATGTGTTTGGGTCCTTTGGGATTAGTCTTGAGACTTTTAGGTCTCCAACAATAATTGGAGCTATTTCTAGCCCGACAAGTATTTACCGTATGACCCTTTTTACCGCAATAAAAACATGTAATAATTCTAGGAGCATAATGACCAACGTGCTTAGAGACTTGATTCTTTTTCATGTGATTGACACTCTTAGGCTTATGATCAAGTTCTAGTTTCGAATTATCACAACAATCAACAATATTGGTCATCTTATCGGTACTCAAGTTGGATTTAGATAAATCATTTTTCAAGCAATTTATATCCTCAACAAGAGTACTATTTTCTTTCTCAAGGTTTCTAACCTTGTCAAGAGTGGTGGTGTGAGCACATGATAGTGATTCATAGGAAGTAAATAAACTATCCTTATCATTCTTTAAAACAATGAATTCCTTTTTCAAATTTTTGTATTTAACTAGTAAGTTTTGGAATTCATCTTGTAGCTCATCATAATCATTTTGCAAGTCACTATATTCATTTTTCAATTCATTGTCATAAGAAGTAGAGGTTTAGAACTTACCTCGTTTTCTTCTTCGATGCCCATGAGGCATTGTTCAACTTGTTCATCATGGGAGGTTGTAGAAGGCTTATCTCATGTTGTTGAATTTGATGTTGTATCCATTTGTGAAGTAGATGTTTTTGAGTTGCTCCTTTCATTTGCATATACTTCATAGATGGCTTCTAATTTTGCCATACTTCATGTGCCGATCGAATACCTACAACATGATCAAATTCCAAAGTGGTAAGTGAACAATGTAAAATATTAAGAGCTTTACCATTTGAGGAGATGATTTTCTTCTCTTCATCATTGAGCTTTTGAAGCCTTTTGAGGTGTGTGGTGTATTTTTCATCGAAATGGATTCTCCATTAATGACGGTGTTCCAAATGTCGAACCCGCAACCTTGTAAGTAGCATTCCATTCTTTCTTTCCAAAATATAAAATTTTTGGAATCAAACCGAGGTGGCTTGGTGGTGGAGGTGTTTAGGAAAGATGAGCTTCGTTAAGTAGCCGACGATCGTTTCTCTTCACTCGCGATGTGAAACGAGCTTGCCAAAGAGTTTGGCTCGATACCACTTGTAAGTCAGCGGCTACGATAATCTAGAGGGGGTGAATAGATTATCTCCATCTTTTCTATTTCGCCCTCTTTTTCGAACCGAATGCTCAAAGACAATAATAAAGGTGCGGAATGTAAACAACACACGTCGATTTAAAGAGGTTCAACCCACCTAGGGCCTAATCCTCTACCACCCCAAAGATATCCAGGGATGGATTTCAAAAAAAAAAAAGATTTTATTAATTTACCACAAATTAATACAACACCAACTTACAACAACACCTTGAAGAGCACCACACTCTTCTTCAACACCACCTTTGAGATTACCACAATCTCACTTGAAGATTACCACAATCTTCAAATGGCACCTTGTGAAGATTACCACAATCTTCACCTTGAAGAGCACCACACTCTTCAACTCCTCCAACAAGATTACCCTCTTCACACCTAACACCTAGCTCACCCAAGTGTGTTCTTACCACAAGAACACTCAAGGATATCTTGTGTTTTCTTTTTACAATCAAGATTACACTTTGAAAAAATATTACAACTCAAAAGTGCAAGTGTAATCAAGAATGAAAGATTAGACAAAAGATAAATGAAGTACTTAGGCTTGTCAAGAATGTTGAAATGAATAACAAAAAATGTGATATGTTGTTTTTATAGAACAATCCCACATTTTAAGGAAGCCTTCAAATTTGGTCCAACATAGGCTCCTCCAAAGGCTCCTCCAACATAGGCTCCTTATAATGTTTTCTTTTGTCTACAAACTAAGACAAAGAGATTAAAATAAATATGGTTGTCTCATAAGGATACAAAAGGAAGAACAATCCCACATTTTGAAAGAAGTCGCACAACGGTTATAAAAATTCAAACTAAAGGGCGGTTGCGCACAAAAGGGCGTTTGAAATAGTCGAAAAATTACACGGGGCGGCTCGTGCTCGATCGGTCGACATCACCCCTAGCTGGTCGACCTCTCCAAAAATAGAACAGGAGATTTTGCACACTTGCAGTATCGTCGACCCTGGCGGCGACCGTCGCCGACCCGGTCGACGCCCGATGCGGCTGGTCGACCAAGAGACAGAAATATTGTCCAATTTTTATCGAAAATTAACCTCAAGAAATACTCCAAAAAATTCGTAAAAATATTTTAAACTAATCGGGAGTATTTAGGACAATATTAGAAATATAGTTTCAATGTGAAAAACCCATTGACTTAAAAACATTAAATGTGTTGTCCAATTTTATATCGAAAATAAACTTGAGGAAATACTCCGAAAAATATTAAAACCATTTTAAATCATTTAGGAGTATTTGGACAACCTTTAAAACCATTGTTTTGGTGTAAAATCAAAATCATCAAAATCATGATAAACCATTTATCAAACAAATTGTGCAGCAAATATTTTGGGAGATTTTACTGTCAACTTTTCAATCATGACCTACTTGTCATTTAATGAACATTACCAAACCAACTTAATGTCATGCATTTAAGTTAATACATATATCACAATATTTATTGAATGGTTGGTAGGTGAAGTAAATAGGTTTATTTCCCATTTCCACTCTTATAAAAACCATTCAGTTACCCCTCTTGCTCATCCAACCGTTTACTTGACTCGATCATATCTGGTAAGTTAACATGCATTGGTTGTGTTAAATAGTAGTAGTCTTTTCATTTTCAGCCATTTTGTATTCCATATTAACACCAGCTTCTGTTTCTTTCTTAACTGCAAAAGACTATTCAACTTCGTGTCAAATTAATTTTGAAATTTCAAGTAACATTCAATTGTCCTATTTAACTGTGTTGTAGATTATTGGACTAATGTCGTTCAAATTTTTCTGATTCTCAGTAAGTCATGGTGAAGACACGGAATCAGTGGGTGAAAGAAAACATTCGTGGTTTTGGATGGTGTTAGATAATTTTTCTAACCGCAAGTCTACGGTGTCAAGTTTTAATATAGAGTAGTAAGGTTGTCGAATCCACAGGGAATAATTATCGAATTATTGCTAAGTACTATCATATAGTAGTCTAACTTTATTTAGAAATTCAATAATTGATGGAGTTGATTATACTAAAAATACTAAAAATAAATTAAGACTATGAAAATATCAATGAGTTTATCCAAATGATTAAATGAATTCTAGAGGTATGATGAATCTAGTTATCCCTTATGTTGTCAATATGGTTTATCAATCAACAATTATCAATTTATAAGTCAAGATTTCTACAATAATCATTCCCTTTCTCAAGTGCCAATGATTTTAGATTCAATTGGGAAATCAATATATCTATAAAAATCACCAATCAAAATCTCAATAAAAGCTATGAATCTTGATAAATGACTTCAAAGGATTCACAAATCTCTCAATTCTATGAAATCCTAGGTTATGCTATTCCAAGGTCATGTATTCAATTACCTCTCTCAAGTGTCAAATCAAATACACCGAACAATCTAAATTATTGATCAAGTAATTTAGAAGCAATAGATCCAAATAGCACAAATAAATTGATAGATCTAGATTGACAAACCACAATCTCAAAACATAAGTTCAAACATAGATTACATCAATCCTCTAGAATTATAGTATTTAGCTCATGATTAAAGAAAATGAATCCATGAAAATACAACAATACATCTTACAAGATATGAAGAAAGCAACAAAATAAGAACAAGAGTTGATGGATCTTCTCTATTTCTAGATGATAGAAGCCTCCAATCTTCTTCTCCAAATTCTTCTCAAAATGCTCAAATTCTTCTTCCTTGTCTTGTAGCTGTTTTTATTGCCTTCCCAAGGGTTCTAAGATGCCCCAATTTCAAGTCCCAAGGATGGTATTTATAGTACACAAAAGTCCAAGAATGGGGTAGGTGAACATAGGATTTTCCGCCCCCGGGCGTTGCGGCGCCCAACAATCTCATCCCAGTTTATCGCACGGGCGCTGCGGCGCCCGCCAACTCAATCTCCAAATATCGCACGGGCACTGCAGCGCCCGCGCATGGGCGCTGCGGCGCCCATCAACGTATGCGAACACAATCCGCCCGGGCGCTGCGGTGTTGTTGGCAGGCGGGTGTGTTAGCTGCAGCGCCCACACGCCTCCGTCCGTCGAAGATTTCTGTCGCGGGGCTGGCAGTCGCCGCCCGTCCTTGGCCAAAATGCGATTTTTCCTTCTTTATACGCGATTTCTTCTTTCTTCACGCCGTTTTTCACCGTTTTCTTCATCTCTCGGCTACCAAATCCGTATTGACTCTACATCGACTCTAATTGAAATAAATAAGACTCTAACGACTCTAAAAACACCCAAAATAAAACCAAATTCTACTCTAAAATATCAAATAAGTTGGTGAAAATACCAACTTAACAGATGGACTGAAGAAGAGGAAGCAACATTGTACGACATTTTTTCGGCCAGTGTGAAAGGTACCAGATGTTGAACCCTGCTGATGTTTTCAATGGGATTTTTCCCCAAGTTGCTCGTTTGGTAAGTGCTACGCTGCACAAGAACATCCATGTTGACAGTGTCAAAGAAAAATCCAGAGGTTACGCTCTTTGACAATCAATATGTTCAGTTTTTGGGTTTGCCTGGAGTGGAATATAACAGGGACACGGGCCGTATGAAAATAACCTTTACTTATTAGGACACTATGGAGAAGGTTAGAACTGATGACTGAATCTACATGCAATGATTTGTACTTTCACAAATGAATTATGGGATTCTAAAATGTATAGTGAATATTATTTTCAATTTTCTTGATAGGAGACGAACATGCAATGTTACTTCCAGACTTATGGATTCAAAATGTTTGAGAGCTGTGAAGAGGTTTTTAAAACAAAGGAGGCCGCTAGGATTGATTTCGGACCAAATGGTGGTTATAATGAGGATGAGCCAATAGTGATTGACGACAATTCTTCGAACTCGTCATCAAGCTACCTGTCAGACAATGAGAGCGACGACAGTGACAACATCAACGAGATTGAATGGATGAACCCATGGGTGTTTGGTCAGCAGCCTGCACCTCCACCTGCAAATGAGAATGACACCGCACCCAATGTGAACGCTCCTGGAGTTGCTGAGGCGGAAGAGGCTGAGTTCGACCTGGACAGTCGTTAATTGGTAGCAGGGACATCGTCATGTTTTCCAGTTCGGGATTTCAAAAAAAAAATCTAATTAGTCTCGTTGTCTATTTTCCAATATTGGCTCGTATGTTTATCCTAGTTTTTAGGTTATCTTGGAACCTGCTTAGTTAATATATCAGGATGGAGACCTGTTTAATATTAGTTTGTTATATGATTCTGCTGGCCAAAATTTTCAGTTAAGAATTGGCCAATATTGAATCAGTTGAATATGTATGATTTTAAAATGCACGAGATTGTAATATATTATTATTATGTAATTCGTTCTGTATTATTTCCTCATTGAAGAAACCGGATGTAAACTTCAGAAATGATAATTAGAAAATTGACAAACATCAACAAGAGGATTTAATTATATTAAACAACACCAAATAAAGCTGGATTGAACCCTAAACACAACAGTACAACATTGACACATAGACTTAAATAACCCTAAACAACTCCTAATAACAAACTTACCTTTATTTATGCCAAAGATTGGCAATAACAACACATTACAAGACGATGGTTTAAAACAGACCGTCAACATCTAATACATAGGGACTCCCGGTTTAAAGATGATAATCACGGTTTGCATGATGATCCACTAGTATCAGCACTCTTTGATGGGGAAGGAACGAATGACCGTGGTGCACGTGGTTCACGTTGACGTGGGATGCGACTCGGGCTTGGCCATGGATGTCCGCATTGAAGATAACCTTGGTCAGAAGTACTAGGACTTGGAGTGGGTTGATTAACTGAACTTTCAGAACCAGTGTCATTGCCCCTGGCAAATCATGAAAGGTATCGCCAAAATGATTCATCGCGTGTTGACCAAGACGACGAGATGTTTATTATTTCTGCACTTCCACCTTTTGGCTCTGGCAAGCCGGACTTGTTACCTATATCATCAGTTTCAGTTCCAGATGAAAGATTAATAACATCATCATTAGCAGGATTAAAAAGAGTTCCAAATAGTTGACACAACTCCATCCAGCTTGGATCTCCAGTCTCGTGATATGCAATTCCAAACTGATTAGCCTAAAACACAATTAAATTAAGAAAATCGTATTATTGAATTTATTAATTACGTTGATGACTTTTAAAGGAATATTGTTTGACATAATACAAAAAACAAACCTCAAATATCTCTTCCCACACATAGTCAGGGGCATTAACTTTATTATTTATAATGTCATACCTAACTCCATGCTTCCTAATAACCCAATAGAAAGTGTGATACCATTTTTCAAGCATTTCCAACCTCTCATGACAGTAGTCGTATGAAATTTTTTTGTTGAATTCCTTGTTAACAGTATCCATGGCGATAAGAACTGCATGAGCATTAACCCGGTTTGGAGCAAAGTTGTTTTGGGCTTGTTGGTCAATTAAGACTTCAATAAACAACCTATCTTCTTGTTCTTTCCATTCATCATCGTAGATGAAGTCGGCCTGATTAACGGGATATTTAAGTGCCATTGAAAATCAGAAAATGGAAATGGAAGACTTGAGCCAACGAAAGAATTCATACTTGGAAAGACCTCTAGAACTTAGATTTTGGTGTGCATTTGATACGTATGGTTACTACCTTATTTATAGCAAAATGTTAGACACTATCAACCAGTTGGCCAAGCCTCAATAATTGAAGTAGCCAATTTTAGTAATAAACTATAATTCACAAGTTTGCTGTGAAATCTGCCATTCAATCTGCAAAGTGGTGGTGTTGATTTCAATAAAGGTTGGATTCCCAAATATGGGTAGTTAAACCACAAACAGTGGAGAATTTGGAGTACTCCTTTGTTGCATATTGAAAAAGTCCGAGTACACACATAATGGGAGCAAGTTGGCAGATTTTAATGGAATCTTTACTTCATTTACCAAGTGAATTGGCACATCACAACACAGTTCCTAGCAGAAGGCAGAAAAAATAGGCAACAGTGAAAATAGATAAATTTATCACACCCATAATTTTGGCTAGTGGGTATGTGTGTTCACAAATACAACAAAACTGCACAACTCGACAATGTAGTCAAAGGCCAGTTTCATTGTACCAAACGAATTCATTTTGGTATAGCAATCTAAACTGCACAATTACACGCTAATGGCTAAACCTGGTTACCAAGATTTAACATTATAAGAAGAAAATTTACATCAGTAACAAACACTATGTTCAAATTACAAAACACATATGAATGCATCATTTCATAAACCCATACAAACAGATACAAAAACACATAGATGAGTTTCGATATCATTGTTAGGTAAATATTTTTATCAAGATTTTGATGATTATGTTTAAATGCGTTTTTATACCAGAACAATGTTTATAAATGTTGTCCAAATACTCCTAAATGATTTAAAATGCTTTTAGTAATTTTTGGAGTATTTCTTAGAGTTTATTACTTGATATAATTGGACAACACTTTTGATGATTTTGTGTTAATTGGTTTTTACACCAAAACAATGTTGTCCAAATACTCCTAAAAGATTTGAAATGTTTTTACTAATTTCATGGAGTATTTCTTAGAGTTTATTATTCGATAAAAATGGACAACACTTTTGATGGTTTTGTTTAAATGAGTTTACTATGTTTATAAATGTTGTCCAAATACTCCCAAGTGATTTAAAATGTTTTTACTTATTTTTTGGAGTATTTCTTGAAGTTTATTTTTGATAAAAATCGGACAACATTTCAATTTGGAGGTCGCCGGTCGAACGAGGAAGGTCGAGCGGCACGAAAGAACGCACAAAATGAAACAGAAACCAATTCTGTGAAAAAAAGGGGGAGGGTGACCGGTCAAGGGTGAGGCCGACCGGTCGCACCCCACCTTGACCGGTCGCACCCCCTGCAACCCCTACCTGGATCGCACTATTTTCATTCAAACGTTCAAAATCTTATACAGAGCAACCGGTGGTGTAATCTTTTAAAGAAAATTTGTACCGTTGAAATCCTTGTGAAGCAAGATTTGCTTTTCAATTTTGTACAATATTTCTACATCTTGTGATCCTCTTTTTGTAGACAAAAGTGAAGAAGAAGGAGCCTATGTTGGGAGCCTATGTTGGTGAAGACTCTCCTATAAATAGAGGATGAATTGAAGACACAAAATACAACAAATACAAGCAAATACACAACAAGAAATCTGCAAATTTCCAAGCTTTCATATTCAACACTCTTGTTGTATTTATAGCCTAAGTATTTCACTTTCACATCTTGAGGTCTAGGCTTTATTTCTTGATTACACTTGCACTCAAATTGTAATATTCATTATTGAGTTGTAATCTTGATTTTTGTCATCATTCAACACAAGACATCCTTGTGAGTATTCTTGTGGAAAGAATACACTTGGGTGATCTAGGTGATAGGTGTTTCAAGAGTGTGGTGCTCTTGTGGTATTGAAGAATTTGGTATTCTTCAAGATTGAAGATTGTGGTAATCTTCACAAGGTGCCGTTGGAGATTGTGGTAATCTTCAAGAGAGATTGTGGTAATCTCAAAGGTGGTGTTGTAGAAGAGTGTGGTGGTCTTCAAGGTGATGTTGTAAGGTGTTGGATTAATTTTGGAAATTAATAAAATCTTTTTTCTTTTTGAAATCCATCCCGGAGATACTGGGGTGGTAGAGGATTAGGCCCTAGGTGGGTTGAACCTCTATAAATCGACGTGTGTTGTTTACCTCTCGCACCTTTATTATTGTCTTGGCGTATTTGATTCGAAAAAGAGGGCATAATCGAAAAGATGGAGATAATATATTCACCCCCCTCTAGATTATCGTAGCCGCTTGGACTTACAAGTGGTATCAGAGCCAAACGCTTTGGCAAGCTCGTTCCACATTGCGAGTAAAGAGGAATGATCACCGCTACGAATGATGTCTACCTTACCGACCGCCTCCACCACCAAGCCACCACTATTTGATTCCAAAAATTATATATTTTGGAAAGAAAGAATGGAATGCTATCTACAAAGTTGCGGGTTCGATATTTGGAACACAGTCGTAAATGAAGAATTCATTCCGATGATGGACACACCACACACCTCCAAAGGCCTCAAAGAGCTCAATGATGAAGAGAAGAAAATAATCTCCTTAAATGGTAAAGCTCTTAATATTTTGTATTGTTCACTTACCATTTTGGAATATGATCATATTGTAGGAATTAAATCGGACATGAAGTATGGAGAAAATTAGAAGAAGTATATGCAAATGAAAGGAGCCACTCAAAAGCATCTACTTCTCAAATGGATACAAACCCAACTTGGGATGAGCTTCCTACAACTTCCGACGTCGATGAAAACGAACGATGTCTTATGGGCTTCGAAGAAGAAAACGAGGTAAGTTCAAAACCCTCCACTTATTATGATAATGAATTACAAAATGATTATAGTGATTTGCAAAATGATTTTGATGAACTTCAAAATGAATTCCAAAGCTTACTTGTTAAATACAAAAATTTGAAAAAGGAATTCAATATTTTGAAAATTGATAAGGATAATTTATTTTCCTCTTATGAATCACTTTCATGTGATCACACCACCACACTTGACAAGGTTAGAAACCTTGAAAAAGAAAATAGTACTCTTGTTGAGGATATTAATTGCATGAAAAATGATTTATCAAAATCCAACTTGAGTACCGATAAAATGACCGATATTATTGATGTTCATAGTTGTGATAAATTGAAACAAGGACTTGATCATAAGCCTAGTGTTGTTAATTATGTGAAAAGAAATCAAGTCATTATGCATGTTGGTCATTATGCTCCCAAAATTACTACTTGTTTTTATTGTGGTAAAACGGGTCACACGGTTAATACTTGTCGGGCTAGAAATAGCTCTAATTATTATTGGAGACCTAAAAGTCTCAAAGCTAATTCCAAAGGACCCAAACACTTGAGGGTACCACAAAATAATGTCATATTAGGTACCCGACGGAATAATAATCGAGGAAAATACATACCGCCAAGAAGACATCAAATGACCATCTCATTTAATCAAAGGAGAAGACATCACCAAAATGAATTTCCAAGAGAAAGGCATTATCAACAATGGGAAGGACATAATCCTTGAAAATGGAGAAATTGGAGAAGTCATCATCTACAAGATGATTTTCAAAGGGGAAGATACCATCAACAACGGGAAAGACATAACCCATAGAAATGGTGTAATTGGTAAACCGTATCTCCTCATTTAGATATGCATTTTATTTTGTTATTATGCATGTTCGTAACTGTGCCTAATTTTTCAAAATGAGTTTTCAAAAATTTATTTTTAAAAATTAAGGTCTTCAATATATTTGTGTGTTCCTAAAATTCTTTTTAAAAAAGGAGGACCTTGCATGTTCTTGTGCATTTGTTTAAACTATAGTGTTTTATCATCTCTTATGGATTTTTATGGCATAAGCATACTTGTCACATATATCATTGCTCTAGCCTACACTATTACAATTATTCTTGTGTGCAAGACTTGTTCTAATAATTGTGTAGGATTTATATATCTTTGTCAATGGTTATCCACTCATTATTTGACAAGAGAAACATAAACTATCGAGGTACGCTCACCATTGTTATTCATCTCTTAGACTCGATATAATTTTTGCCATATGTTTATGTGCTTATTTTTCAAGATATTTCAAAGTATCTCATACAAATGCCATTAAAAAGATTTTTCGATTTTTGAAAGGCACTATTCGATAAAGCTTGTTTTATCCGAAGTTTTATAAAGGATTATAATTTGTTTTGATAAAAACATTTGATTTTCATCCTTATCTCAAAAATTATGCATTTGATTGCTTATATTCATTCTTGTCAAAACTATTGTTCAAATGCTTCTTTTAAATGAGGTCTCAACTATATGCTCTTGAATTTTTCAAATTTCAAAAGAGACCTTATATAGCTTCCTATAAGCTTATTTGAACTTACATGTTTTATGAAACTCGTGATAATTTGTTTGAAAGCATAGTATGTGTTACCTGTTATTATGTCTCTATTATTCGATATTACTATGCTCTCGTGCAAGATATCTTGATTAAGATTTTGCAGAAATGTTTATTTTATATCTTGGAACAAGCTCAATGACCAAGAGGAGGTTAGTAACTCAAAAGGTATTGTCAAGAAGAATGTATTGATTTTGATGTAACATTTGCACTCATAGCACGTTTAGAAGCTATTTGCTTTTTACTTACCCATTCTTGTTTTAAGAAAATTTCAAGCTTTACCAAATGGATGTTAAATCCACTTTTCTAAACGGTTTTATACAAGAAGAAGTCTATATAAAACAGCCTCTGGGGTTTAAAATTTTTTTTAGGCCAAATGATTTTTATAAAAGGCCTTGTATGGTTTAAATCAAGTACCCCGTGTATGGTATGATAGACTTAGCTATTTTTGCTAAATGGTTTTACAAAAGGTAAAGTTTATACTACTCTATTTGTTTTTGAAAAAGGGCAAAATTGTTTACTTGTACAAATTTATGATATCATTTATGGTGCTACTAATGAATTATTGTGCAAGTTATTTTCTAAGGTGATGCAAGGTGATCATGATGAGGGGAGCTCAAATTTGATCATTGGAATTTAAGTTCAAGGTGATCATGATGAGGGGAGCTCAAATTTGATCATTGGAATTCAAGTTCAACAATGCCAAGAAAGTGATTATATTCCACACTCAAAAGAAGAAGTGAGACATTGAAGAAGAAAGAACTATTCAACCTATATGGCTACAAATGCGAAAATTGACAAAAGGTTGAAGTAGGCATTGATAAACGAATTCGAGGTATGTTCATTCGTTTATTACTCCTTAGACTCGATATTCTATATGCCTTATGTCTATATGTTCGACTTAAAACAATCCCAACGAATCTCTTTAAAGTGCCGTTAAAAGAAATTTTCAAATATTTGAAAGGTACTTCTTCTTATGACTTGTTGTATCCAAAGTCTTAAAACGTTATTATTTTTCGAGATAACAAGTCCGGTGTAAATTTTATTTTTCAAAATATGGTTCGTCATAATCGAACTAAACATATTGAGATTCGATATTGTTTAGGGGATTGCATGTTTTAACAAAAACTTGAGATGTGTTTAATTTTGTCTCAAGGATAACTCGCGGACTTTTTAATCGCTTACCGCCGAATATTTTACCTCATTTCGAGCTTGATTATGACATAATGTATATTGAATGAAGTCTATGATTGCATTTTGCACGTTTTTAGAACTTAGGGGCGGAAAATCGGATTTTTGGTTCAAACCTCGAATTTTCACAAAACAGAAAGAACCACTGGGCTATTTGGGGGAAGGCCGACCGGTCGCCCATGATGTCGACCGGTCGCCGACCCCCCCAACCGGTCGCCCATGCCCAAAATTTGGATAAAATCGTTTCTGTTCTCAGCATTTGTCATTTTGGTTTATTTTGTGTTCATTTTTCGTCCCCTTCGCACTTTGCACACAAATTTCACTTCAAATTTGTTTTATTGCATACATTTTATATTTTGGACTTCATGAGGCTCGATTATCATCATCATTGCTCATCTTTACCGATTAAATTGTAAGAATTTCTCTTTTTTAATCTTAATTGGGTTGAACCCTTGAGAATGTGCTTATATCTTGCTATTTTGATGAAATTCTTGTATTAGTATGTTGTATATGATGATTGTTGACTAATGAACATTGTTGTATTGCAATTGGTGATGAACATTTTTGGCTTAAACGAATCACAAAGGCTTTATATTTCTCTTGTTTTATTCAACGCACGCCAAGTGTTCGACAAAACATTTCAATGAAAAATTCATTACCTACATGATTCTCTCGATTTGAAAAGTCTTCTAAGTTTATAGAAATCATGTTTTATCAATCAAATGAGCTTTTGCAAGTCAAATGATCAATTTTTCCCTTTTATTTGGAATTTAGGCTTCTTTTTTCAAAACGCTCGATAAATCGATTAAATTGCGCACTTTGATATAATTGTATGATGTTTTTATCGTGTTAACATTCTTTTTGATGATTCCAAAGGGGGAGAAACAGAAAAAACGCTCATGTGCTTAAAGAAGCAAAAATAAGCTCGCAAGAAAAGCTATAAGCTAGGGCTCTTAAAAGCCAAAAGTTGTGAACAATACTTAGTCCATGAGATGTATTATGGACTTTTATGCTTGACTAATGATGTTTTGTGACAGGGGAAGCTTATAAGCTCATGATAATTCAAGCTTAAGTTGTAAAAGCTAATCTTTTAGCTTTTAGTTGGTTGCTTTTGTACTTGTTCTTGATATGCATATTGATAGGGGGAGCTTGTGCAAAAATGATTTTGAAAAATCTTTGCTCCTATCCTTGTGTGTTTGTACTTATGATGAATCTTGCTTATAATGGATTGATGTTTTAGACCGAAAAATTTGTTTTGTTTTAAAATCAACTTCCTAAAATTGTTTTGGTTTGTAATCATCAAAAAGGGGGAGTTTGTTAGATAAATGTTTTTATCAAGATTTTGATGATTATGTTTAAATGAGTTTTTATACCAAAATAATGTTTATAAATGTTATCCAAATACTCCTAAATGATTTAAAATGCTTTTACTAATTTTTGGAGTATTTCTTAGAGTTTATTACTCGATAAAATTGGACAACACTTTTGATGATTTTGTGTTAATTGGTTTTTACACCAAAACAATGTTGTCCAAATACTCCTAAAAGATTTGAAATGTTTTTACTAATTTCATGGAGTATTTCTTAGAGTTTATTATTCGATAAAAATGGACAACACTTTTGATGGTTTTGTTTAAATGAGTTTACTATGTTTATAAATGTTGTCCAAATATTCCCAAGTGATTTAAAATGTTTTTACTTATTTTTGGAGTATTTCTTGAAGTTTATTTTTGATAAAAATCGGACAACATTTCAATTTGGAGGTCGGCCAATCCGACGAATGAAGGTCGACGGTACGAAGAACGCACAAAATGAAACGAAACCAGTGCTGTGAAAAAAGGGGAGGGTGACCGGTCGAGTGGTGAGGCCGACTGTCGCACCCTAGGGGGCGGACGGCCGCACCCCACCTTGACCGGTCGCACCCCCGCAACCTACCCGGATCACACTATTTTCATTCAAACGTTCAAAATCTTATACAGAGTGACCGGTCGCTACTGTGTAATCTTTTGACAAAGAAAATTTGTACCGTTGAACTCCTTGACAGCAAGATTTGATTTTCAATTTTGTACAATATTTCTACATCTTGTGATCCTCTTTTTGTAGACAAAAGTGAAGAAGAAGGAGCCTATGTTGGTGAAGACTCTCCTATAAATAGAGGATGAATTGAAGACACAAAATACAACAAATACAAGCAAATACACAACAAGAAATCTGCAAATTTTCAAGCTTTCATATTCAACACTCTTGTTGTATTTATAGCCTAAGTATTTCACTTTCACATCTTGAGGTCTAGGCTTTATTTCTCGATTACACTTGCACTCAAATTGTAATATTCATTGTTGAGTTGTAATCTTGATTTTTGTCATCATTCACCACAAGACATCCTTGTGAGTATTCTTGTGGAAAGAATACACTTGGGTGATCTAGGTGATAGGTGTTTCAAGAGTGTGGTGCTCTTGAGGTATTGAAGAATTTGGTATTCTTCAAGGTTGAAGATTGTGGTAATCTTCACAAGGTGCCGTTGGAGATTGTGGTATTCTTCAAGAGAGATTGTGGTAATCTCAAAGGTGGTGTTGTAGAAGAGTGTGGTGGTCTTCAAGGTGATGTTGTAAGGTGTTGTATTAATTTTGGAAATTAATAAAATCTTTTTTCTTTTTAAAATCCATCCCGGAGATACTGGGGTGGTAGAGGATTAGGCCCTAGGTGGGTTGAACCTCTATAAATCGACGCGTGTTGTTTACCTCCCGCACCTTTATTATTATCTTGGCGTATTTGATTCGAAAAAGAGGGCATAATCGAAAAGATGGAGATAATCTATTCACCCCCCCTCTAGATTATCGTAGCCGCTTGGACTTACAATCATGACTACAAAAAACACACCTAAAGTGAAACCGGTCACGAATCTATGCTTAAATAGCCCTACTTAGACTTTCATACGTGTCCATAGTAATACAAGGTTAAATTTTGCAAATCACATACGAGACAAAGCAAACAACAAACGTAATAACCCACGATATGATGACCATCTTCCTCAAGAACTGAACTTGTTGTCGAGCTGATGCTAACTCATTCCTAGCAAACTTGAGTTTGTCCAACAAACCAGAAATTATGTTTCTCGATCGATCACAATTATCGTCGTCAATCCACTTGAAGAAGCCACATTTGTTCACCTGATACGAATTCATATGGATACCTTATGATAAATATATTCAGATTTGAAATTACTTAAAACTGACTATATTGGAATTTTCGTAAATATAATGATGAACTCACCCCTCTCTCCAGGCAAGATATAAAACGTCTTCCGGGATTTGATTTTGTCCACGAAGTGTGAATCCTTAATTCATATCCACAATGACATCGAACTGGAGGATCATTCAAGTGAATCCTACATCGACAAGTCACGTTGCTACCACTGCTAAAGGCGTCGCTGTTCGTAGAGCTCATCTTTGTTGTTCCTGAAGAACATAGTGGATGAAATAACAAGTGAGATATAGAACTTAAAAAATGAATCTAATATGCAGAAATCATAATAAATCAGTGTACATAATATGAATCAGAAAATTTAATTTGATTAATTTTCATATAATTTTAAACAAATCTAAAACAATGCCGAAACAAAGGCAAAAATTACTAGTATCAAACCAATTGTCATACGTTTAGAAATTAATCATATACACGACCTTCATATAATTAAATTCAGAATTCCTCAATAAAATACCCAACATTTGCATTACGAAATTCTCGAAATCGGGATTCTAAAAAAACAGATAAAAATTATATGGTGACCTCCAAAACCCTTACTAATTGGATCACAAGAGAAATTGGAAAACATGTATGATTATTAGCTTATCAAATATTACAACTTCAGTACAATGACATCAAACAAGTATTACAAACATTAATTAGGCGAAAAAAAATTCAAGATTGTGAAACCGTCTAACCTTTACTGAGGGAATGTGTACTGCTGATGATCGTGAGTCTTTTCACCCAGGGAGTGTTTGGTTACGAATTCACTCTCAAAGGCTGATGCGATGCTGGATTAAGATGAGTGGCCGAGCAATTTCAGTTTCCGATAGTCCTCTGAAAAATTAGGCTGTGGCGAGAATGAGGAAGGGTTTCAACGTTTGAGGAGGATGAGTGGTATGCAGGGTAATTACATGTAAGGGCATTTCAGACAATTTTTTAGTTTATCACACTTAATCACAAAAGGCAAACAAACATATTGAATTATACAATCAGTCTCCCTACAACCCAATTAAAAATGCCAAACACAATACTAAGTGGTATTATATAATCAATGAACAGTGCAATCCTATCCTATCCAAAAAATTTATCCAATCCCATCAACATTCCCAAACGACCCCTAAAAGAAAAAGATGAAACTTTAGCCAAATTTAGTCACTTATTTAATTACAAAATAGTCAACCTATATTCCATGAAAAATTAGTCAACCTATATGAATACATATACAAAATATATTTAAGGGCAGTGTGTAAATTCATATAGTTTTCTTTTTTGAAAGCAAATAATTCATTATTTCAAAAAAATAAAAGAAACCAAATAATTCATATCTATATATATATATATAAAAGTAAAATGGTTTCTAAAATTATTTTCCCGCCTAAATGACACTTTCTAAAAACTTTTTCTGATTTTTTTATTTTTTTTCGGATTTTGGAATCCAAATTAATATGATTGACTTTTAAATTTTGTTATGTATACTGAAATTAAGGAGAAAACATATAGGGAAGATTAATTTTGGTATCCAATTCAATAATATATCCTATTGGTCTATTAATCTTAAGGCAATATATTCCTTTCGCTGCCGAGACTCATTGCTCTCTGTTAAAACATTCATTTCGATGCCGAAACTTGCCAATTTGGTCTGTTAATTTCAATTAATGATAATAATAATTGATGGTGAGGCTATACAATTAGTTAAATTAATAATACTTACCAATGAAGTTTGTTAATCTCAATTAATGGCAATAATAATTAATGGTAAGCCTAAACAATCTCGGTTAAAAAATTCTTATATTTTGTTATATGCGTTTACACAGTATCTATATATAAATTCAATATTGCAAATTCACATAAATCATAATCAATAATTGCTTGCCAAGAAAGTTTGTTACTTTCAATTAATTGTTAAAAGAAAGATTAATGGTCAGACGAGAAAAATAATTAATAATTGCTTGTCAAGGAAGTTTGTTACCATTATTAACAAAGTATATAAGATTCAATTATCCACAATAAAGGAAATATTAAATTGAATGACCACCATCAAGTAAAAAAAAAGGATTTTATATAAAAAGAAAATCGAATAGGGTGACATGATCTGCCTATGATACTAATTGCTATAATTATTTAACATATCTTTAAAATTAATGACAATGATTTTTTCACCTTAAATATACACACTCATCTGCCTATATATATGGGTTGCCATTAACGTTTTCTTTACCGCATCCGAATTCTGTCGCACGCATTTTCTCTGCAAAGAAATATTTTGTCAAAATTTTCAAACGCATACAAAGCTAATGGCACCACTCATGACATTGATCAAGGGCATCAACATGAATAAATCCCAGTTGGCTATGAAATTGCGATTAGTTCGAATGGATGAGAAGCCAGCCTATAATGAAGCCAAATGAGATTAAGGAAAAATGTATTTTGTGAAGAAATAACAAATGGTTATACTTTGATACTGTATTTCAGGTAACTTGAGAAGAAATAACAAATGGTTCATGATAATAATCACATATCAAGAAAAATGAGATTAAGGAAAACTGTATTTTGTTCAACTTATCTGAAGACCATTTAATTGTTCCTTGAAGCGTCTGAGTATAACCTGGAAGAAAATCAAAGAAATTATCGACCAATCAGAAAGTAGGTAAGAAAAAATATTTAATAAACAAATGATAAACTGCCATTTTATTTTTTAAAAAAAAAAAAAAAATGTCAAGATATGTGATGAAAATGAAAGTTAAGAATTTGAGAATTAGGGAATGAAGGAAACTTATCAAAGCTTATCAGCTGACGTTACATCTGCACATATTATCATTGACGAATCTGTAGATAGATTAGAAAAGATAAGACAAAGATAGTGTTTAGTTATAGATTAGAAAAGATAAGACAAAGATAGTGTTTAGTTAATTAAGAGGATGAAATTGGGGATTCTTTGGAATTTATAATGTTTTGCACCTCTTTGGAAAAGAAAAGTCAAAACAATTTTTTGTTTGTTTTCAGATTATTAACTTGGCCAAACATAAATAGACAAATTTGTTTTTAAGGTTCAAATGATCATATAAAATGATTATATCTTAATCCTCAAAAGCATAAGTATCCTAAAGAATGCAATGTCACAATATGAACAAGTATTTTTTTCCCAAGTATTACATGATAGTGCTGGAAATTCTCAAAATTGTATTTTCTGTTAAATATCTAAAAATGTCTTTACTACAGTAAAACTCAATAGATATTTAAAAAAATGTTAAGAATCCATAAAATAGGAATTATCCATACATATCCTTTGGAAAATCCCAATTATCCAGTTATCATTATACCTGTTTAAACTCGGTGAAGTCGAGAAGACAAGACTTCCCGTAGAGGCCCCCAACAATATATTTGATTTTACAAATCAGCCCCAAAATTCTCTAATAAAAAGTATTTTTAGACCAAATCTCAAGAAATCTATATTTTCTTGAAAATTTTATATGAACCGTGTTATAAAATGATTAATGTAAACATTTACCATTTCACTTGGATAAAATTGTTAACAAACTAAATTTAATAAGATCTATTTTTTCAATTTTATGTCAAAATATAAGATTCATTTTTTTTAAGGTGTGACATAGTTAAAACATCTAAATCTGAAACTTTTTCAGAATTTTTTCGAATTCTGAAAAAACAGAACATGCAAATTAAAATTTGGAGAAAAACACAGAAAGTATAGAGATAAGATATAAGATATCTAAAATTTAAAAAAAAATACAAAATTTACGAACTGGGCGTTGAAAATGGAGACGACCGAGATCGAATAGGAGAGCAATTGACAGAAGTAAGAGTATTGAGTCTCTCAATCTTTTTCTGGAGAGATATTGAAAATTATTTTGAAATGGTGTTTTTAGTGAAGATGGTGAGGAGCGCCGTTTTTTGAAGAAAACCTAATTTGATAATCTGAACCACTCAATTTATTTACATGTCTAAAATCTGAACCACTCAATTTATTTACATGTAAAGATGTTGTGCAAAGCCATACACACGTGTTCAGCCGTGTGATAAGGTGAAGATATGGGCTTTAATTTGTTTTTTTTTTTTTCCTTTTGAAAGATGGGTTTCTTAATGGATTAAGACTAATAACAATTGGGCATAGGTGTGGGCATTCGGAGTCGGGTTTTCGGGTACCCATTCGATCCGATCGGGTTGGGTATTTTAATTTTTTTTCTGATATCGGGTAACCCAAAACCCGACATAAGAATATCGGGTCGGGGATCGGGTTCTTTAATAGGTACCCGACTACCCGATCGGGTACCCGCCTTTTCTAAAAAAAAAACTGCAAAAGAAAACTCTTAATTTAAAAATGCAAACTAAACCTTTGTTGACTATTGACTGATAAAGGAAAAACAAGTGAACAACCCTACTTCACTTCAAGTCTGGACTGTTGGAACTTGGACCCAGAACGCAAATGAGCAGGCAGGCAGCGGTTCGGCACGGCAGCCAGACATGTAATCTCTTTCCTTTGGTCGTCCTTCTCCTTCCCTTTATCTTCTCTTCTTAGAATCGAAAATCGAAAATTATGTTTTGTAAGATTTTAATTTCTGATTTTTCTGGTGTAAATTCGATTGACGATAGTTTGTGCAATTTTCTCCACATTTTTTTTCCAGCATAGTGCAAATGTGCAACTGTAAAACACAACAGGTTTTCAAAAAAAAAAGGAAAAAAAAGGGTACCCGAAACCCGACTAGGTGGGTAGCCGACTTTTTCGGGTACCCGAAATTCTCTGATCGGTTTCGGGTACCAAAATTTACTACACGACAACATCGGGTACCCGACCCAAAAACCCGAAAAACCGAAAACCCGACCCGATACCCACCTCTAATTGAGCATAAAAAAAATAACAATACATTTGGGCTTTTCAACTTAATTGTACACTTAAATATTTTTTAATTGAAATGACTTCAAATTTAAAATCACCATTCTTTGAAAAAAACTTATTCATATTTTTTTGTTTGATTTTTTGTTATTTGAATAGTATTATAATAGATGTGTGCACAATATAAATCTTTAATTGTATTATTATTGATATATATATTAAATTTAAAACAGATAATTTTTTTTAAAAAATATATAGATCAGTAGTTGCACATGGAATATCTTAAATTACAATATTTATTTTTAAATTTTTCAAAAAAAAAATCTATTTGTTAAAAATAATTGACAAAGACCATTTTCTCTGATCGTTAAAAATATATTTGAATAGTATCTCCTTCAAGTTCCAGTGAAGACAGTTTCATCTGATCGTTTCATATGTCATGACAATAAATAAAAGCCAAAGACAATCTCTCTCTCTCATGTCGGTCTTACCTAAAGAATCCGATTTTCAGTCACGACCAATTATATGTTGTTGTTTCGTGAGTAACCAATCCCAAAGGGTTGAAAATATTAGTTTGTGGCAATGATGCATCGAATGATAGACAAACGAATAATGTTGTATACAAATAAGTATTACAAAATTTGTAATTTTCATTTATAGTGATGTAATCTGAATTTTTCACATGTATATTGTGCATGTTATAAACATTCATTTTCTAAAACAGATAACATCCCGTGCATCGAACGGGTCAAAAACTAGTAGTTAATAAAACTAGAGCGTTATACTCTTTATGATACATAGATGTCAAAGTATAAACATATCAAAAAAAAATGACGAATACAGATATCTATTACATAAGCATGGTATGCCAATATATTTTTTTCCCTAAAAATTACTAAAAACCCTAGAATATATTTATATCCCAAAAGAATTATGGAAATATTGTTCGATGACAAAAACTCCTGTCATACGGTCTAATTAGCCAAAATCCGTTAGACGGATCCCAAAAACCAATCCAACGATGTTTTTATTTGATTAGCAGGGATCGGTATTAGTAGTCCATCTGAAAAGTATTAGCAGTCCCTCTGAAAATTATTAATA
>JABTTQ020002000.1:0-292575 GCA_016081115.2 Rehmannia glutinosa
ATGTTAAATGCTTGGAAATAGGTTGGTTTCTTGGTTCAGCAAGAAACAAAACTCAATAACTACATCCACAGCTGAATCAGAGTACATAGATGCGGGCAGCTGTTGTGCCTAAGTCCCATGGATGAGACAGCAACTGAGAGATTATGATATTGAAGAAAAAGAGATTCCAATTATGTGTGATAACTCTAGTGCTATTGCAATCATTCAGAATCCAGTGTTGCATTCAAGAACAAAACACATTGATGTCAGATATCATTTTATAAGAGATCATGTTGAAATGAAAGACATCACTTTGGAATACATCTCAACTGATAAGCAGTTAGCTGACATATTCACAAAGTCATTATGTGAATCAAGGTTTGAGGAGCTCAGGAATGAGTTAGGGTTAATTGAGTTGAGTTAGATTACCCCGAGAAAGACTCAATCAGCCCGAGAGATAGAAGATGAGAAAATGGTGATGAGTGTAAAATATAGGTGCATTTGAGGTTTAAAATGATATATATTTGATGCATTTGCACGCATATTCGGTGTGTTTCGCTTGGTTTCCCTTGTTGGGCGTGATATTATGTACTCTTGTGAATTTTTGAAAATGGAGCTAAATTGGATAAAAAGAGATATCACATTCCAAAGTATAGGTTGAGAGCTAATGCACGAGCAACAATATGAAGGAGAGAACCATGGAAGGTCAAACAAAGGAAATTTCCTTCAAAAAACGTCAAAACGCGATAACAATTTCCAGATCGGCGGTTTTAGTATTTTGGCCATAACATCCTCTACACAATTGATATTGAGGTTCTTCAAGTGGCTATGGAAAGCTTAAGAAGGATCTACAACTTTTGGAAGACCCCAAGATCACATTTCGATCGCACGACCCGACCGTGTGGGATTTACAGGCGTGCGGCGTAAACTGGGCTGAATTGGTCTCCTTTTCCTACTTAAACTCTACAAGTGATCTCTCCAAGCATCTATAAAAGGGACCCAAGTCTATGCACGAAAATTGATCATTCCATACAACACCTTCATTCATAGACTTTTAGACTTTAGTTTTGGTATTTTTCTCTTCCATTCAACATTGGGATTGTTTGGGTTCTTTCCTTAAAGTTATTTTGCATCTTAATCAAAGAGTAATATTTCTTCATCTCTTTTATCTGCTTTTCAATTGTTGGGTGATTATTGTTGCATGATTACGTTTATTATTGTTTTCTTTCCTTCAATTAAGATTATGATCCCATCTCCAAGCATGAACTAATTTCCTTGTTCTAGGATTAGGATGATTTGATTCAAATAATCAAACATGAATATTGATTAATTGATTTGCTTTCATGAATGAATTGCTTTATTTGATAATTGATTGTCCGATCAACTTTTGATTGTTTTGGGGAATAATTGAGATCGATCAAGATATTATTCCTGGACTAAATTTATTCAAGAGGGTTAGATATGAATCGAGAGATGTATTATCTAACCCAGGTTTAATGAAAATTGCAAATTATGTTGGGATAGCCTTAACTGTGAATGCAAGAGTTATCAGATCTAGACCTAATCTTTACATGTTTATTATATTTGTTAACCGCATGATCCATTAATTGATATTCTGCTTCCAAATTTGATGAGATGAATCCAAAATCCTAGACTTTCTTCTATACATTTTTCTCCAAGTTTATTCGCTTAGTTTTAATTGTCTTTTTAATTGTTTTCTTTTAGTTTATTTAAAACCTGAAATCTGGTTAGAGTGTTTAGGATTTATTTTTGCTTATTGTGATACATAATAATTATTTGCGGCTAAGTCTTACTTGAGAGCGACTTGTGGTCAACTTGCAACCCTACGATTGATCTCGTTCTCTTGCGAGGATTACTAAATTTAATTTAGGTGTTTAGCGGTCGAACAAATGGAAAATAAGCAAGTTTCACATTTCAGCTATGTGAAATAGCCCAGTCGGGAAGACAACTGTATCGAGTTAGCTAACAGCTGAGTGATGATATGTGAAGACAGAAGCATAGCTAAGTCACTTTGGAAGAGAGTTGAATCATTTGAGCTAAGTGACAAAAACGATCGTTTTTAATTGAGCGGGAATATTTTTAAGGATAACGTCGGCGTAATTATGGATTGTCAAGATAAAAAAGTCCCACGAGAAACTATATGATTGGATATAAATGCGATGCAATTTAATGTGGGAATTTAATGCGGTTTTGGCTTAATCTTTACATTGATTTTGATCAAATTTTTCAAATTCCAAAAATCGCCCTTTCATGTCCCATATATACAAAAATTTCATTTCTCTCCTCACACAAACTTACTCGTCTTGAAGAAAGCTTTTTCTCTCTGCCAAACAAGTTCGAAACCATAATCTTTTAAATTCAGTTTTTGCGTTTTTAATCGGTAAAAGTTCAAAATGGGTGCAATTCATGATTTTGCATTGGTATTTGAGAAAATCCACACCGAGCATGTGGATTTCAGGCATGATCAAACGGGGCATTGATGAGGCCAAGGTGAAGATAGGCGAGAAGTTGGAAAGATCGGGTTCGAAGGACTTTTTATCGATGCACTTCACGCATACTTATCACGGAGGAAGTGGAAATGCTCTATGTGTATGTAGAAGTGCATGACGATGAAATTCGTTCATCCGAATCCATGGCAAGGCCATTAAAATAAGCGCAAGAACCTTGTTGAGCATCGCTGTTTTTCTTTGTCAACGAAGGTATGAAGGACATCGCCGAGAAGGATGTCAACTTGGCCGCAGCTTGAAAGGAAGTTGCAAAGCGGAGTATCTCGCTAAAGTCGTGTATACAACTAAGAAAGACTTTCTTAAGGAAGACTACCACAAGCCGATGGACATCGTGTCAAGTGCGTGGATATGAAATTTGGGAGTTTCAATCTGTTGTCTAAGACTAAGCATATTGTGATGGCTTCAATCATGCAAGACTATAAGGTGAACCGGCTGAGTTCATCTTTCACCGAGTGTGCCAAATGTGATCAACAGGTCCTATAAGGAGGATGGGACCTTTGGATGTTCGACGGGTTATGGCCTTGTCATTGGCCACTTGATGGAAGTGAAGTGGATAGATTGCGCCTTGGAAAGTCGTTCCAAGCAAACAAGAGGATGTTCAAGGCTTAACCTCTCTAGTGCACAAAAAGAATACCCATGCGAGGAAGCGGATACTAGTGAGGAATCGGTGACCCTACCAAGACACGATTGAGACCTCCCTGCCTTTCTCCCCAAAGCTCGATCTTTAAGAAGAGAGTTGCCCACTGCAGTTGAGACCTCCCCGATTGAGACCTACATCGGCTTGCCCGTGCCCCAGCAGAGCGGGCTAAGAAAAGAACAGCACCTGCCCATGCAACCAAACCAAAGCTTCCCGCCTGCTTGCCCTGCCTCGCTCGCAACCGAGACCGAGTAGAAACCCAAATTCCTTCTCGATCGTGAAGAAGAAGCGGACTACCAAGTCTCGAAGCAAAGCGCTTCTAAGAAAGATTATATTGAAACACGTGCCTTCACCCTTGAAGAGCTGCGGGGAGTGGAAATAGTGATTTCGTTAGTTGCCACCAAGAGAAGTCGGTTGTTCAAGAAATGCGAATTGAAGAAAAAAGCAGTAGAATCAAGACCCGAGGAGAAGCCGGTGAGATCGCTTATATTCGGGAATAACTTGATTTCAAGAAAAAGTGAATGAGCCCGAGAAGATTGATGATGTTGTAGAGGCCAAAAGACCCAGCTATGGGAGACAGTATGTGCAAAGCGAAGGAGCCGAGACGGCAAGACCACGGAAGAATAGGTTATCTCACCCCTCGAGCGATGCGATTGAGTGCGAGGAGGAGCAAGCTCCATTAGCCGCGATTCCAAAGGTCGGAGAGGATGATGATGATGATCTTATATTGTACTCTCGATCTATCGGATATCCGGCTAAGGCCCAAGGGAGTGGAGAAATGGAAGTTGGATTACTCAGCGGCGCGTCGCTCACCCGAGTTTATTGAAGAAGAGGGAAGAACTTCTCCGCTTCCTTGGGCATGCTTTGTCTAATTTGCCCTGAATGATGAATCGCATGGACACCCTTGAATCATCAAGGAGGATGAAAAGGAAAAGGCTCGAGAGATGGCCAAAATGCTCGAGAAGTCCACGACTTGTATGCGCACATAGGGACACATGAGCATCTCTAAGAGTCAACTGATAGTGATATGGTGGAGATGTACCATGTTGCTATAGTAGAGAAGGTTGAGTTAAAGCAGGCCACTAAAGAATCAAGAGCCATGCACGAGCAAAGTCTTTAAGAAGGTCGTGAGAGTCCTCCAAAGTCTCTCCTAGGGCGATCCGTTGGGAGTGGCGCATGAGATTGCAAGCTGTTATTACGGCGACCACGTCTTTCTCTGCCTTTGCCTCGAGCCACGCATGAAGGCAGGGAATGTGGGCACCCAAGCAAGCCTAACCCCGAAGAAGGTGTTGAGACACCGCCCATACAACTTATCACTCAAAGGAAACTACGGCCCGAGTGCGCCCCGGTGAGGGGGAAACTCTCTCCACCACATCAGGATGGGAGGATGTTGTGCGAGACCAAACAAAGAAGTTTGGAGGCGAATGAGAGAATATCACAGAAAAGCAGAGTGGAATTGACGAAGCTCAGACAGTTGAGTCTATCTCGGCTAAACTTTCCTCTCGTGCGGGGCCGATGAAGTTACTGCTTTGCTGCTAAAGGCGAAGGATAGAGAGGCCCTGGGAGTTGAGACTCGGGTCATGAAAGTGGAATCAAGGTGTTGAAACTCCGAAGGATGCAATTGTCGAAGACCTTAAGACAACTGAGTCTGTCAAAGGGATTGTTGAAGGCCCTACAGGGAGGTTGAGACTTCCCTAGGTAAAGAGCTGGAACAACAGAACATTCCTCAAATCGAAGGAGCTGCTGCAGAAGAGGAGATCAGTGCCGCCGTGATTCCCAAGAACACATTGACACATCATTTCTAGGATCCGAAGATGAAGCCGAGTCCACCCATCCTCGAAGATTCTTCAATGGACAAGGTCAAGATGTTCTTATATCTCAAGCTATGTCGGTGATAAGACAACTCAAATGGGATTCAATTTTGATGATGAGCCATCTCCACAGGGCCACATCAAATTTTGATGATCTTTGATGAAACGGTGAGGACCGAGGTAACTCAAATGGACAAACCTCTCGAGGAGTAGAAGTTGTTAAGACAGGTGAGGCTCGATTAAGTGAGAAAACACATTCAACGGCTCAAGCCGCAGTGTAGCCACAGGCTACCCACGATTGCGTGATATGACTCCATCAACTCTCTCGTAGGCTCCCATACTGCGATATCGCATGATTGTTGAATGGCAAAACGCGGAGAGAGATGGTATTATGCATCAAGACAAGAAAGGCTCCACAAAGATGCACCTCGGAGATTCCATTTGTTTGCGATGATATTTTGAAGATATGTTTACCTTCATTGTTGAAGCGCGAGAAATGGGAGCGATCCGCGTGAGAGCAAAGAGAAATATACCGTGCGGGAAGAGCCCATCATTCCCCGCAGTTCGATTGTGCCAATGGACTTTAACTTTGATGCAGTGTAGGCCAGAAGCTGAGTCGAATCCAACAGCCGAGTTCTGTGAAACCATTAAGAAAATATGTGAAAAGATTGAGATGATGGAACACCACCAAGCATCTCTGGATCTTTGATTGGACAATCGGCATGCGACCCTCACTGCTAATTTGAGAGGGATTATTGTTGAATAAGGGAATGGGGTACTATGACCGCCATGCGCTCGCAGCAGTCCGCTACTTCAAGGCCCTATTTGCGAAGATGTTATTGTGGAGTGCGGATACTTCAATGTTTCAAGAGAGAATGAAGGAGTACATGGTCAAAATGGAAACAACACAAAAGTCAGACATGGAGCTGCTTAAGCATCACCACCAGGCTGAAATTACTCGCCTAGAAGACAACATGAAACAAAAGTTTAGTCTTCTAATAGTGGAGATAAAATTGGTGATAGTTGAGTCGAAGGCTACTCGGTCGAGTTAGAAAAGCCCACTCCATAGCAAATTCAAAAAATGCTACACTCGGTGACTTGATTTCTTCCTCGAGTGGTTTATTCCCTGGCTAACCCTTTCATTTGGTGATGATGCCAAAAAGGGAAGATGTTAAAGGGATTGAAGGAAGAGAAGAGGAGTGACAAGGAGGCAAAGAAAGGTGACTGACTAAGGGGGAAGGAAGTTCGATTCCTTTGAAACTCATGTATCTTTGAAACCCTTTGACAAGGTGATGTCATTGCTTTTTGTAAGTCAAGTGGCTACGATAATCTAGAGGGGGTGAATAGATTATCCGGTTTTTCAGATTTTGCCCTCTTTTTGATGAGACTCCAAAAATGAAATCTTAAGTGCGAAAAGTAAATAGCACCGTCGATTTATAGTAGTTCAACCCACCTAGGGCTAATCTACTACCACCAAGACATCAGGGATGGATTTCAAAAAGAAAAGGGATTTTATTAATTTACCACAAATTAATACAATACCTTGAGGATTACCACAACCCTCTTTCACCACCTTGAGGATTACCACAACCTCTTTACAACACCTTTGAAGATTACCACAACCTTCAAACACCTATCACCTAGATCACCCAAGTGTATTCTTACCACAAGAATACTCACAAGGATGTCTTGTGTTGAATGATGACCAAAATCAAGATTACAACTCAATAATGATTGATACAATATGAGTACAAGTGTAATCAAGAATTGAAAGCATAGACCTCAAATAAGTGCAAGTGAAAGTGCTTGAAGCTAATACAACAAAATATATGAAAGTGTTTGCTCAATTGCTCTTTGCTTGTGTAGAGTGTCGTATCTTGTTGCTTCAATGAAGCCTCTATTTATAGGAGAGGACTTGGCTTTCATTTCGGACATTGGCTCCTCCTTGGGGAGTGATTTGCTGCAAAAGAAACCATTTAAAATGATCAATATAGCTGTTAGAAATCAATCCCACAAAATAGGGAAAAGTTATGCAAAACGCAGCGGATAGTTTTCGATAAACATGGGGTTCGCCGTCGCGCAGAGATAAGATTGAAATTGAATTCTGCGAATCTTTAGGGGGACCGGTCACGGGGGTGCGGCCGTCGCCTTAGCTATGACCGGTTGGAGTTGAAGAAATTACTGGCGAGAAAATCGAACCAAAAACCAACTCCAGTGTACCAGGGCCGCCCTCACCGGTCGAACACTGGTCGATAGGTCATCTACCCCCTTTTTCCCTACGCCTCATTTTTGTTTCAAAACTCAACTCAGTGCGGGTTGCCATATGGGCAACCTGGGCCGAGCCTAAAACTAATGTGTTGCCTAATTTTTATCGAAAATAAACTCCAAAAATACTCCAGAAAAATAGTAAAAACATTTTAAGTCGATCGGAAGTATTTAGATAACATTTAGGGACATTGTTTTGGTTTAAAAACACATTTGAACAAGATCGAACAAAATCATCAAAATCATGATAAAAACATGTATCTAACAAACTCCCCCTATCTATGAGCATATCAACAAGAGATATTGCATAAGCTAGAAGCACAAGCTATAACAATCTTATTTAAGATGCCTGTAAACATCATAGGCAAAGAAGCTCCCCCTGTCACAATACTTATAATCTTTTGCAATTGAGTCCATAATACAAGCCATGGACTAGGTATTCTTGGCTTAAGGAAGCCATAGCTTTTTATTGCAAGCTTTTATTAGCTTCTTTTGGCTTAACGAGCCAATTTCCTGTTTCTCCCCCTTTGGAATCATCAAAAAGAATGTTAGAATGATAAAAACATCATACAATTATATCAAAGTGCGCCAAAGGGACGGTTTATCAACCGTTGAGCAATTTAACCTTAAAAAATCCAAGGAAAATGGGAGAAATGTATCATGAAGAGTTCATACGCTCGTTTTATTTGCCAAAACATGATCTCAATAAATATTGGAGACTTTTGGAAGCAAGAGAATCATGTAGAAGTTGAAATTTTCATTGCGACATTTCATCGAACACGTAGTGGGCGTGAAAATTAAAAGAAGTTGTATATAACCCTTGTAAATGATTCAAGCCAAAACATTTCAACACCAATTCAAGTCAAACATCATATATTACAACATAACAACCAAGCTCATCATGATCATACGACAATTACATCAAAAAAAATTTACAAGTAAGCCAAAACGCATGAGGTTCAACCCGATTGAGTAGAGGAAGTAGAATTCTTACCATTTGATCGGTAAAGATGAGCGATAAGGATGATAATCGAGCTATATAATGTCCAGGTTGTGAATGGAATGCATGAAAATCAATTTTGAGTGAAATATGTGTGCATTTGGAAAAGGGGACGAAAAATGGCCAAAATATGTTAAAATGGCGAATTTCAAGACATAACGGTTTTAATCCAAATTATGGCTTAGGCGACCGGTCGACGTTGAGGCGGCTAAGGTTGCCCTCAACCTGTTTAGCCCATTTGTCTTGTCATTTTTAAGAAAATCCGATTTTTCAACCAAAGATCCGATTTTTCGCCCCTAAGTTTTAAACATGCAAAATGCAAATGAAAGTCTCATTCAATATGCATTATGCCTAACCAAGCTCAGATCGACGCTTAAAAGTCTCGGAAGATAGCGGTTTTGTGAAAATATCCGCTAATTGATCTTGAGATGGTACAAAAGATATCTCAATTTTTCGTTTTGAAACACAATCCCTTAGAAAGTGATGTCGAATCTCAATATGTTTAGTGCGGTTATGATGAACCGGGTTTTGAGCAATATTTATAGCGGATATATTATCACAAAATATAGGTACGTTTTCAAAAGAGCATTTGTAATCCGCTAAGGTTTGTTTCATCTAAAGAAGTTGTGTACAACAAAAGGCGGCAGAAATATATTCGGCTTCGGCCGTTGAAAGAGAAACACAGTTTTGCTTCTTTGAAAACCAAGAAACTAGGCAATCGCCTAAAAATTGACATGATCCGGAAGTACTTTTCCGATCATCAATATTTCCCGCATAGTCCGAATCATTATAACCTTTAAGAGAAAAATTTTCATTCTTTGGATAAAATAAACCATATTGAATAGTGCCTTTCAAATATCGAAAAACCCTTTTAACGGCACTCATATGAGATTCTTTGGGATTGCTTTGAAAACGAGCGTATAGGCATACGGCATGAAGAATGTCCGGTCTACTAGCGGTTAAATAAAGTAAACTACCAATCATACCTCGATACTTTGATTCATCCACGGACTTGCCTTTTTCATCTTTGTCAATTTTGACATTTGTTGCCATGGGGGTGGAAACGGTTCTTCCTTCTTCAATCCCGAACTTTTTCAAAAGTTCTTTTGTATACTTTGATTGCGAAATATAAACACCTTCTTGACATTGCTTAATTTGAAGTCCAAGAAAGAAGTTAAGCTCCCCCATCATACTCATCTCGAATTCACCTTGCATCAACTTAGAAAATTTCTTGAACAAAGAATCATTAGTAGCACCAAAGATAATATCATCAACATATATTTGCACAAGTAAACAATCTTGCCCTTTTTCAAAAACAAAAGAGTTGTATCAACTTTACCTCTTATAAAACCATTTTGCAAAAGAAAAGAGCTAAGTCATCATACCATGCAGGGTGCTTGTTTTAAACCATACAAGGCCTTTTTAAGTTTATAGACATCATTAGGCCTAGAAAATTTTCAAACCGGAGGTTGTTTTACATAGACTTCTTCTTGAATAATACCATTTAAGAAAGCGGATTTAACATCCATTTGGTAAAGTTTGAAATTTTTAAAACAAGAATAGGCAAGTAAAATTGAATAGCTTCTAAACGTTCTGGTGCAAAAGTTTCATCATAGTCAATACCTTCTTCTTGACAATACCCTTGAGCTACTAACATTGCCTTATTTCGAACAATGTTGCCTTGATCATCAAGTTTGTTCCGGAACACCCATTTTGTACCAATTATGGTTTGAGAAGGAGGACAAGGTACCAATTCCCATACATCATTTCTTTCAAATTGATTCAACTCCTCTTGCATCTCTAGGAACCAATCCTCATCCTCAATAGCCTCCTTAGCATTTTTAGGCTCCTTTTGAGAAATAAGAGCTTTCTCGGCAAATTTTCTCCGGGTCATCACTTTGTCAAAGGGATCACCAATAATAAGATCTTTAGGGTGATCTCCCTTAAATTTCAATGCAACGGGAAGATCCGAGATATCACCTCTATCTTCTTGAGGACCATTTGAGGTAGACGGTTGATCATTTGATGTAGAAGTTTGAACATTTTGAGCATCAAGTTGAACAATAGGTTCAATAATGTCCTCTTCATCACTTTCATCATTGGGAATTCTTTCAACACCCGAAGCTTCATTGAATTTGACATGGATGGATTCTTCAACAACTCCACTAGTTTTATTGTAAACTCGATATGCTTTGCTTTTTGTTGAATACCCCATAAATATTCCTTCATCGGCCTTAGGATCAAGTTTGTCTAATTGATCCTTGGTATTCAAAATAAAGCACTTACAACCAAATATATTGAAATAACTAATATTTGGAGTTCTACCTTTCCAAAGCTCATATGGAGTTTTATTCATTTTAGGACGAATATAAACTCGATTAATGACATAAAAGCGATGACTTACGGCCGGCCCAAAAATATTTTGGAAGAAAATTCATTGAGCATTGGCCGACTCATCTCTTGGAGTGTTAGATTTTCCTTTCGGCTCTCCATTTTGTTGAGGTGTCCTTGGAGCCGAAAAATTATGAGCATATCCTTTGGTTTCACAAAAGACTCGGAATTCACCATGAAATTCTCCACCTCGATCACTTCGAATAGACTTAATAGTGTCTTCCTTTTCATACACAACTTAACAAACTCATTAACGGCATCGCTTTTATTGGTAAGAAAAAGAGCCCAAGTATATCTAGAAAAATCATCGACAATAACGAAAGTGTAATGTTTTCCACTAAGACTTGCCGTACCAATGTCCCCATACAAATCAAGGTGAAGCAATTGTAGGGGTTTGGTTGTGGAAATTTCATTTTTGGACTTAAAACTACTTTTAACTAATTTGTTCTTTTGACAAGTGTCACATAAGCCAAGATTTTCAAAATTCAATTTGGGTAGTCCTTTCACATGTTGGTTTTTGTAAATATTTTTCAAATTCTTATATCCAACATGTCCAAGTCGCCTATGCCATAAACTAGTTAAATCATTATTGGCGACTAAACAAGAAACATTTTGACTAACCAAATCACTTGTACAAATTTTGTAAAGATTGCCTTTTCTATATGCTTCACAAATAATTTCACCATTTTTAAGTATAAGGCATTTTTCTTTATTAAAAAAGAGACATCATAATTTGAATCACAAAGTTGGCTAACACTTATCAAATTAAACTTAAGCCCTTCTACTAAAAGAACATTACTAAGAGTGAAAGAAGAGTTACCAATTTCTCCATTTCCAAGAATTCTTCCTTTGCCATTGCCGAACATGACCATACCCTCTTCTTGGAGCTTGATGTTGGTAAAAAGTTCTCTCCTTCCGGTCATATGGCGTGAACACCCGCTGTCCACGAGCCATTTTGAATCTTCCATTGTCGTTATAGCCCCTATTACCTACAAAAGAATTATTTTTAGGTACCCTATAGTTTTGGGGTCCATGGGGTTAGCACTTGAGACCTTTGGGTCTCCAAACAAAGCTAAAATTGTTCTTCAATTTACAATTGCTCACATAGTGTCCAATTTTCCACAATAAAAGCAAATAATATCATGAGCACTATTAGCACGAACAAAAATAGGACCTTGGTCATTTTTCTTAAAAACTCTTTGAAATGGCTTATAGCCAAGTGCCAATTTGTAATGCTCACCTCTTTGTGCATCTAAAATTTTGGTGACTTTATCCGTGCTTATGTTGAAACGATGCACATCATTTTTCAAACATTCAATATCTTTTGTGAGTAATTCCTTTTCGGTTTCAAGAGAGTGAACTCTAGTAAGAGTGAGAGCATGAGCTTTGTCTAGAGATTAATAAGTAAATAATTTTTCTTTTTCAACCTTAAGCTCCTTATGCTCCTTTTTCATATTTTTGTATTTAACTATCAAATTTTGAAATTCATTTTGCAATTCATCAAAATCACATTGCAATTCATCAACTAAAGAGGAAGTAGATGAGTTAGAGCATACCTCATTATTTTCATCGTCTATGGCCATAAGACCGTGTTCGGTCTCTCCTTCCTCATCGGTTGTTTCGAGTAGTTCATCCCATGTTTTGACCTCCGCATTTAGAGCCTTCTTTTTCGTGAAAGGCTCCTTTTTCTTTTGCTCCTCTTCATCGAGCTTTGGGCAATCGGCAATGAAGTGCCCGGGTTTTCCGCATTTAAAGCAAGCATTATCTCTTGGCTTTCTTGCTTTATTTTTATTTACAAATTTTGCGAATTTTCGAACAAGTGCGGCCGTCTCCTCATCATCATCATTATCATAGTATGCATTATTAGAAGAAGAAGCAAGACCTTTAGGAATAATTTGCATACCCAATTGATTTGTGGATGGTTTGGAGTTTTCCTCTCCTTGAGATAGACTTCATAGATGAGGAGGTTTCCGATGAGCTCGTCAAACTTGAGTGTCTCAAGATTTTGTGCCTCCGTGATTGCCGTTACTTTTTTAGACCATGAACCGGGAAGAGCATTAAGTACCTTAGTCACCTTATCTTCTTCGGAGATGACTTTACCTAGGGCCACAAGTGGATTGACAATGTTGTCAAGCCTTTCTACCATCTTGGAGATGCTTTCACCATCATACATGTTAAAGTTTTCGAAATCTTTAACAAGCATGGTTTTTCTTGCTTGCTTGACCTTCTTAGTTCCTTCATAAATTGTTTCCAATTTTTCCCAAACCTCATGTGCCGACCTTATGCCTCTTATACGATTGTACTCGGTGGTGGTAAGAGAACAATGCAAAATGTTTAAGGCCTTACCGTTTAGAAAAAGTCTTCTTGTCGTTTTCATCGAACTCCTTGAATGGCTTTCGAGTCAAGGTGTCATCCTCCAATTTCTTGGTTGGTTGATCAACTCCTTCAACAACTACATTCCAAATGTCAAACCCACACCCTTGTAGGAAGCACTCCATACGGTCTTTCCAAAATGCGTAGTTGTTGGCGTCGAATAGTGGTGGCTTGTTGGTTGAGGCGCGGTGGTGAGATAAGCTTCATTCGTAGCCATGGATCTTTCCTATTTACTCGGGCGAGCTAGCCAAAGAGTTTGGCTCGATACCACTTGTAAGTCAAGCGGCTACGATAATCTAGAGGGGGTGAATAGATTATCCTGGTTTTTCAGATTTTGCCCTCTTTTTGATGAGACTCAATCAAAAATGAAAGGCTAAGTGCGAAAAGTAAATAGCACACGTCGATTTATAGTAGTTCAACCCACCTAGGCCCTAATCTACTACCACCCCAGTATATCCGGGATGGATTTCAAAAAGAAAAAAAGATTTTATTAATTTACCACAAATTAATACAACACCTTGAGGATTACCACAACCCTCTTTCACCACCTTGAGGATTACCACAACCCTCTTACAGCACCTTTGAAGATTACCACAACCTTCAAACACCTATCACCTAGATCACCCAAGTGTATTCTTACCACAAGAATACTCACAAGGATGTCTTGTGTTGAATGATGACCAAAATCAAGATTACAACTCAATAATGATTGATACAATATGAGTACAAGTGTAATCAAGAATTGAAAGCCTACACCTCAAATAAGTGCAAGTGAAAGTGTTTAGCCTAATACAACAAAATATATGAAAGTGTTTGCTCAATTGCTCTTTGCTTGTGTAGAGTGTTGTATCTTGTTGCTTGAATGAAGCCTCTATTTATAGGAGAGGACTTGGCTTTCATTTCCAGACATTGGCTCCTCCTTGGGGAGTGATTTGCTGCAAAAGAAACCATTTAAAATGATCAATATAGCTGTTAGAAATCAATCCCACAAAATAGGGAAAAGCATGCGAAAAGCAGCGGATAGTTTCTTTGATAAACATGGGGTTCGACCGGTCACGTAGAGATAAGATTAAAATTGAATTCTGCGAATTTTTACGGGGGACGGTCGCGGGGTGCGCCGGTCGCCCTTAGCTTGTGACCGGTTGGAGTTGAAGAAATTACGAAGCAGAGAAAAATGAACCAAAAACCAACTCCAGTCAGGTTGCCCGGGGGGTCGCGGTCGCCCTCACGTTCGACCACCACAGTCGGCCAAGTGGCCGCCCCTTTTTTCTTACGCCTCATTTTTGTTTCAAAACTCAACTCAGTGCGGGTTGCCCTATAGGCGACAGGTCGAACTGAAACAAATGTGTTGTCTAATTTTTATCGAAAATAAACTCAAAAAATACTCGAAAAATAGTAAACACATTTTAAGTTGATCGGAAGTATTTAGATAACATTTAGGGACATTGTTTTGGTTTAAAAACACATTTGAACAAGATCGAACAAAATCCTTAAAATCATGATAAAAACATTTATCTAACACTTTCATTCTTAGTAAGCTGCCAAGTAAGCTGTCCATAGAGAAGGAAGCTGAGATGGCTATGAAAGAATCAAAGTAGGCCATTGAAGCTGCATTTGAGAAGGAAGCTGAGAGGCAATCTGTGCGTGTTCAAGAGATTAGAAAACAGTATGGTGGTCCTCCAGCCGAAAAGGACTATGCTGAAAGTAAACCCCCGAGAGGTATTGCCATGCCTGATGCTAGATCTGAGCCTAGATCTCTAGAGGAGTTTCAAACTCTAGAAGTAGAATGTTATTTTCAAGACATGACTCTGCCACAAGCCTGGGATTTGTATTAGCAGAAGGGACTGGATTTGTGTAAATCAGCTGATAAGCAGCAAATTTCCAAGAGTCACTCAGCTGGAAAGTTAAAGGCTCCAATACAGTATACTCCTAGAGGAAGGGGAGCTGAGTCAGGTAGGGGAAGACATGGTGGCGGTGGAAGAGGTTCTCAACCATGGCCAAGACCAAAGAATGTTATGTATGTTGATCCACAGAAGAAAGGGACCACGTACTGGGCTGGATATGACCATCTTGCTAACCTTGAGGTTGCACACAAGAATGTCGAAGCAGTTAGAAGGCAAGAAACTGAGAATGAGAGAGCAAATCACGAATGTCTTGAGAGGCCGCAAAGGGATGACCTTGCTGCTAGGAGAGCATATGAGAAAAAGAAGCGTGATGAAGAGGAGAAGGTCAGAGGATGATAGGAAGAGAGCTGAAGATGAAGAGAGAAGAAAGAAAGACAGAAAAGACTTTGTAGTGTGCTGCAAACCCCTTCATGTACTTTACTTTGTTGTAAATACATAGATGTAAGTCTTCTGTAATAGCTCTGCATATTTCCCTGTAATGTTCATTCTCTATGTAACTTAGTTGAGATACATGTTGAATAGTTGTATTTATGTATAGCTCACATTACTTATTTAAACATGACTTAGTAAATGACAAGAATGTTATGATCAATAAAATGATTATTCAAAAGCATACATTCTTTTGTTTTGCCTTTGCTTGTATTTTGTTGTTTACTTATATTTATGCGTTTTAAGTTTTGGCATCATCAAAAAGGGGGAAATTGTTAGGAAATTTATTTGTTAGATTTTGATGATACCATGTAAAACTTAGACTATGAAGTTGGCACCCCATTTTCCTTTTAATTCTGTATTGTAATAGATAGGACTGGAAAAGCTGAGTTAAGTCAGCCAAGTCAAGATTACAAGAAGTCAACTGCGGACTGGAATGAAGACTCTACTGTGTGTCAGCTGAGTATGGCCTAGAAGGAAGTCAAGGACTCGACTGAAGGAGTGTCAGCTGAGGAACAACTGTGAGAAGTGTCAGTCAAGTCAACTTAAAGAGTCAAATCTAGCAGTTAAATTGATAGTCGAATCAATCTTATTATTGAAGCTCACTCAAGTCACCTGAGGTAAAGGCAGCAGTCAAGTCAAGACAACTGACTTAGATCCGTTGGAATAAAGTCAAGAATATTACTCGATATAGTAATATGTCAAGCTGCCAGGTCGTAAATTGTTTGGCCCAGAATTATGCAAAAAGAATGAGCCAATGAGAAATACTGCATCTTATGGCAGAACCTGGAAAGCTGCGAAGCCAATTAATACGAGAAAGGTCCACATCACAAGGGCTGCAGACCAAAAAAAGACAAGCCAACGAACACAAAGTGACATTTTGAAACTAGCATATCTCTTCAACGGGAAAATTTTAAATGTACACTATAAAAGGCTGAGGAAACATTTGAGAAAAGGTTACGAATGACACAGATCTTTTAAGAAATATTCAAGCAATTAACCTGCAAATTCTCAAAGCTTATCAAGACATTCCTCAAGCTTAAACCTCGAAGAAACTCGATCCAACACAAGCTGTGAAGGAGAGACAACTTCAATCAGTTGAAGAGGAAACAATTTGAAGAACAAAAAAAGGTCTACTTTCCAAGTTGAAGGATTGTAGAAAGGTTCAAGGTCAAACAAAGTTTCAAGATTGTTGGAGGGCTTCGTGATCAAATCCAAGGACTTTAAAGTAAGTCAAGTAGCAAGCGGCCGCCTCGTGAAGAAGCCGAGTCGCGGAGAAGCATTTGTGTGATCAAGGTTATCTCTATCTTGTTCATTGCTTTGTAACTTGATCACATTACTTAGTGGATTCCTCCAGGAGTTGGAGAAGAGTGGATTATAAGTGTAATGACCCAAATTTTTATGCATTAATAAGAATTTTATTTATTATGTTATTAGTTTAATTTATGAAATAATAAGGAGAATTAGAAATTTTAATTATTTCTTTGGATAGTTAACTAGTTAAATTACGGATAATAAAAGAGTCTTTTTAATTGGATTGGTTAATTATTTAATTTGGGCCTTACAATGAATAATTGGACTTTTGAATTAGTTTAGATTAGAATATTAAATCGAGGCACATTGTTAGCTAATTGAATGTAGGGTTTTCCTTGACTAATTGAATGTAGGGTTTTCCTCAACTAATTGAATGTAGGGTTTTTTCCTTGGCTAGTTGAATGTAGGGTTTTCTCTTGACTAATTGGATGTGGGGTTTTCCTTAGCTAATTGAATGTAGTGTTTCGTCTAACTAATTCAATATATATAGGTTTATCTCTTAACTAGTTGAACGTAGGGTTTCTCCTTAACTAGTTGAATGTAAGGTATTGTTGAGTGTTTGAATGTAAGTTTATCCTCGTTTACATGTTTTACGTCATGGTTACTTTTAATATGATAGTTAATGTGAATTAGTTATTATGCTATGTGTTTATGTTACTCTCGCATTCAATGAAAAGTTGCATCACTTAGGTTCATGCATCATATTAAATGTACTTTCATAGCATTTCACGAGCATACAGAGATTAAGTAAAGTCGAGTTTTAAGGTTTAAATTTATAGCGTTTTTCAAATAAATGGGTGCACATTGTTTTATGATGCTGGAGTGAGTGGGAAATAGGCGCGGGGAACCGACGTTCCGACAATGTGTCGCTTGAGTCTAATGTTAATCGGGGTCCAAATAACAAGGCCACTGCGACCCTGATTAGAACAATGTTTCACCAAGTGAGCTCGCGTCCAAAGAACGTTTTACAAAAACAAAGACAATGTCTTAAGTATGAATGTGAAATGGTTTTAAGTAAAGGAAATGTATAGTCTTTCTAGGTTACAAATGTTAAGATAATGTATTAGGCATGCATTCATTCATGAGATTACTTGTTGAGCTCCTTTAGCTCGTTCCACGAATGTTGAAATTTTTCCAGATGAGGATGCAGAAGAGGAAGGAGATGGCGATGCATAGTGACTCGGAAACCCATGTCTGTCATGATTTTCATGTCCGTCAATTTTTATTAATTTCAAAGTTTTGACTTTTAGTTTATTAAATATCGAATGTCATTTTATTTTCAGTATGAATGTTTTTGGACAAGTATTTATTTCAGTTATTAGTATTTAATTCCGCTGCAAAGTTTTCAAATGAAGTAAGATTTTTATTATACCGTATTTTTTCAGCATTCTTTTAAGTATTTCTATTTTAATTGCTTATTTTTCGCAATAGCGTTCAAGTAAGTTAGAAAGGGTGCTACATTTAATGGTATCAGAGCCGAGGTTTTTTAAAATTGGTTCTGTAGACTTCAAAGAATTTTGTTTAAGATCAATCAAAAGTCAATGAGTCATGGGTTCTGAGTTGTCCTTCGAGCATCTCCCTCCATTATATGGTAAGGTTTACAGTTAGTGTTAGGAATTTTATTGTTTAGATTTTGATGAATGCCATGTAAAACTTAGAATAGAAAGTTGCACCCCAATTCTTGTTGTAAAATGCATTGTAATGAATAGAGTGGCCGCAAAAGTGAAGTCAAGACAAATTGACTACGCCCTAACATGCAAGAAGATAATCAAGATCTGGAAGGAAGACTCGTTGAGAGACAGTGAGTATGGCAAAGAAGAGTAGACGGGAACACTATCAAGAAGCGGTGAGATGCGGTGAGTGGAGCATCATCAAGTCAACTCAAGAAAAGCCAAGTCTCAAGTTGAAGTGGAAGAGTCATCCAATGATTGGAAGTCGACTCTAAGTCACCTGGGAAAGCAAGGAAATGCGGTCAAGTCGAGATAATCGTAAAAGAACCGTTGTATTTAAATCAAGAGATTTACTTAAATAAGTAATATCTCCATACAACCTTTTCTCGAGTGCTCGGTCCCGAAGCGTGCAAAAGGAATGAACCAATGGGAAGCACGACACCGTGTGTCGAACTTTGAAAAGGTGAAAAGAATAATTCATACGAGGAAACGGCAATTCCAAGAAGCGCAAGCCAACGACGCAAAGTGACTTTCAAAAATAAGCCTATCTCTTCAACGGGCAAATTTTTGAAAGTTCACTATAAAAGGCGAGGAGTTAGTTTGAGAAATGAATGCATGAATGACATACGTGAGATATACAAAGCACATTAGGAAAATCGAAACAATCTCAATCCTCAAGCCTACATTCAAGTACATCAATCCAACACTTACCCGTGAAGGAAAGAGAGCTTCAACTTGAGTTGAAGAGGAAACCTTTGAAAACAAGGGGTCTACTTTCCGGGAAGGATTGTAGAAAAGTTCAAAGTTGAACTAAGTCTTAAGCATTTGGAGGGCTTCGTGATCAAATCCAAAGAGCTTGAGCAAGTGAGTTGTAGTAGCAAGGCATTTGCCTGTGAAGAAGAGTCGAGTCGAGCGAGAAGCCACGGTGAGTGATCAAGGCGTCTCGGCATCGAGTCCCAAAGGATCAAGTCATTTGTTGTGATCAAGACTTTGTATCCGGTGGCATTACCACTCTATAAAGCGATCATTACTTAGTGGATTCCTCCGGGAGTTGGAGAAGAGAGGAGTAGAAGAATTACCCCATCTTGAACCTCTATAAAAACTTTATTGTGTCATTTACATTTCAAAGCATTTAAATTCGCACTTTTAATTGCTTATATCTGTGATAAATTTGCTATCCATTTGATAATTTACAAGTACTAAATCAAGCTCTAATATTTTGTTTAATCAAACTTAAGGGTGTTAAGTCTTGAATGAAAATAAAACCACGGTGAGTTAAATTGTAGCCAACAATTTGAGTTACTCCATCAACGGCTCAGTGAGTGCATTTGAAAGATTAACTCTCTTGAGTGACTAATTCGATTGTCCATCAAGGACACAAGTGTGTAGAATTAACTATGTAGATTTAAAAGGACTAAATCGAAAATTTGGTAAGGTTTATTCAACCCCCTTCTAAACCTTACACTTACACCCCTTGGGACCTACAAGTGGTATCGGAGCGGTTGGTTCATTGAACCCTCCGCACCAGTTCTTGAACTAGATCTCCAAATTTTTCAAAGTCCGCTTTAGTACTTAAACTTTCAAAACTTTTTTATTAAAAGTCATTATCATGGAAGCAAATCTAACACGCATCCCCATGTTCACTATTGAAGAATTTGATGATTGGAAAATTCGTATGCGGGCTCATCTATCGGCTTACATGATGAGATGTGGATAGTAATAGAAGATGGGCCTCTACAAATATTAAAGGTGAACACAAATTTGCGAAGAGTTAAGAGTTTGAAGGAGAAGAAAGATGTTGCTCCCGGACGAGTCATGGTTGAAAAACCAAGAACCGAGTGGACAAATGATGATGAGAAAAAGATACAACCTGGATAATGTAGCCAAGGACATCCTCTACAAAACCTTGGACAAAGCCATGTTCAACAAAGTCAAATCATGCAAAACGGCTAAAGAAATGCAGGACAAGTCGACATTGGTTTGTGAAGGCTCGGAGCAAATCAAAGAAAACAAATTATCGATAGGCATTGTCGAGAAGTTTGAAAATTTCAAAATGATCTCGGGAGAGAATCTGGATCAATTGGGACGCTCGGTTTCGAAATCACAAATGATTTGTCTACACTTGGAAAGGAATATACACAGAAGAAATGTGTATGAAGATCCTAAAAAGTCTTCGGTGAATGGGAAATGAAGGTCATGGCATCGAGACATTCCATGGACCTATCAAAGACATCCAACCATGAACTATTCTCGGACCTCAAAGCCTATGAGTTTGAGTGAGAAGAAAAGACCGAGGAAGAGGCAATTTGTACCCAAAACAATTGCTGCTCTAATTGTCAAAGATGGGAAGAGAGCTGAGGTCAAAGAAGCAATTGACACGGAAGAAATAGCCACGATGGTTAAAAGATTTAACAAGTTCTTTAACAAGAACTACAAGAGAGGAAAGGGTAAATCTTCCAGGAAGACACTCTCCCTCCAAATCAAGGGATGATAGGCCAACCAAGAGAACAGATCATCAACAAGTTGAGTATCAAAGGACCGACAACTCAAGAGTAGAAAGAGTGATCAAAAGGCTGAATATCTATGTTGGAATTGTAGACAACCAGGTCACTATGCCATTGATTTGCTCATATCTGTAGTCAACAAGTACAGGGAATGAAGAAGAAAGAAAGGTCTTGAGAGAGAGAAAGAAGACAAGAAAAGAAAAAGGCAATGATGGGTATGAGAGATCACAAAAAATGACCAAGTCAAGAGAGACAGTGATTTGAGAGAAGCGTGAAGTGACTACTCGAGTGACTCGAAGAAGAAGCCTTAAATAGCTTAATGGCCAAAGAACAAGATCAAGAAGATGAGGTACAATCTAATTCAACAAGCTCGGACACTAGTGATAGTGATCGTGACACACACACTTCATTACCTCTTGATCTTTATGATTCATTAGGCAAAATGATGAAAGATTTTGAGCACATTAAATCCTCACACACACTATTGAATGAGGAAAACAGCCTACTTAAAAGTCAAAACTCAAAGCTGACTAAGGAGCTGAGTACTCTAAGTCAAATAGCTGTTGAAAATGAAAGTTTAAAGGTGAAAATGCTAAATTAGTAGCTGAAATTGCTGCTATAGAAAAGAGGGAGAATGACCTCAAAAATGTTATTGCCTCATTCACTAAGGCATCTAAATCATTGGATGATCTTATTATGAGTCAAAGAGAATGTGGAGACAAGACAGGCTTAGGATTTAATTCCTTTGTGCCATGTCAAACCTCAAGTGTAATTTTGGAAAAAGGATCTTCAAGTCATGAAGAGTCCGAAAACCCCAAAACTCTAAATGTTGCACACACATTCACTCCAAAGCACAATACTAAGCAAAGCGGCCTTGGTTACAAAGGAAAAGGAAAAATGACCGAGTTGAGTATCTTTGAAAGGATGGCCGAGAAGAGATTCAATGAGTCCTCAAAGCAAACTCCTAACGAGAAAATACTCAGTAAAGAAGAAACAGAGCTACCAAAAATTCCGGAAAATCCATAAAAGAAATACATATGATGGGAATGGTAGAAAATATCCAAGCCAAGCTGATTGGAACAATGTGAACTATCAGCATAAACTTATGGAATATAAGCCCAAGTGGCAAAGGCCTAGAACTCAACAAAGGCCATTCCAAAAGTATAAGAGCTTTCATCAAGACACACACATGCACCTAGGCACTACACTCAAAAGCACCACAATTACCCAAGGAAGGCAATTGCTAAAACACATATGCGCAGGCATACAGACAAAAGAGACAATTTGTATGAACCTAGAATCCCCAAGCAATTTGCGAATTAATTATGATTATGGCGATAGATGGCAACCCCTTAGAGTCAAATCATTTGGCTATAGGTTGGTTGGATCATCTTACAATTCTAACCCCTCGGGACCCGCAGACAAGTATGGGTACCTAAAACTTAATTTGCTTGATTGCGGGTTCAAGGAGCAGTGAGTGCCAAGGAACCTGGTACATGGATAGTGGCTACATTCCGGACATATGACAGAAATAAGAAAATCTGCCAAAATTCAAGGAAGTCAAAGGAGCCAAAGTCATATTTGGAGGAAATGAAGCTCTGGTGAAATAAGAGGCCTTGGATCCATCAAGAGGAATGGATTAGAAATCACAGATGTTGCATATGTTGAAGGACTCAACTTCAACTTATCGAGTATCATCGGCTCCGTGACAAGGGCTACAATGTTGGATTCAACATGGGTGTATGCCAAATCAAGGATATTGAATCAAATGAAGTTGTCTTTGCAAGGAAATAGACAGAAGAATATGTATGTAGTGGATTGGTCAACTGCAACACCAAAGACTGTCTACTAGCAAAAGCACAATTTGAATCAAGTTAATTGTGGCACAAAAAAGTGAGTCACCCTGAATTTCAAAACAATTAACAAGCTAGCAAGAAGTCATCTTGTAGAAGGACTTCCGGACTCGATATCAAGAAGGAGAGTATATGTGATGCATGTCGAGAAGGAAAACAAATCAAGTCGTCATTCAAAGAAAAGACATGCCCATCCTCAACAAGAATATTGCATCTACTTCATATGGATCTATTTGGACCAAAGTGGAACCAGCAAGCATAAGTGGAAAGAAATACACCTTGGTGGTAGTAGATGATTACTCAAGATATACATGGACAATATTCATGTGCAAGAAGAAAGAAACTCTACAAAAACTACCACGGTGATGAAGAGAATTCAAAATGAGAAGAGTCAAACCATTATCAAAATAAGATCGAGATAGAGGAACCGAGTTTGTCAATGGAATAATAACTCGATTGTATTGAGAATGGTATTGGTCATGAACTATCGGTGACAAGGACTCCACAAAGTAGAATGGAGTTGCGAAAGAAGGAACAGAACCCTCAATGAAGCGGCAAGGACCATGTTTGCATTTGAGCGGGGTTACCAAAAAGATTTTGGTCAAGCAATTAACACGACTTGCTACACCCAAAAAACAGATGTATGATAAATAGACGACTAACAAAGACTCCCTATGAGATCTCGGTGGAAGAAAACCAAATGTTGCATATTTGAGGATATTTGGATGTAAATGCTTCATCCACAACAATGGCAAAGACAACCTAAAGGCTTTTGATGCTAAGGTGATGAAGGTATCTTCTTAGGATACTCAAATTTGAAAAGTAAAGCCTAGAATACTCAATAAAAGAACTATGGTTCGAAGAATCCATTCATGTAGTATTCGATGAGCCAAATGTAAATGGAGAAGACATTGAAGAGTCGGTGATAAGTTGAAACATCCAATCATACGAGAAGAGTCCCTCTGTTGAAGTTTAAACCGGGATTATCAACTCGAGGAAGAAGATGAGATAGTGAATCTCAAAAGCGGTGGAAAATTTGCGGCTAAGTGACCACGAAAGAGCGACCACAAAGAACACAACCGCAAGTCGATGAATCCGACTAACTTACTCCAACTTTGATGTAAGATGGTGAGAGACCATCCACGAGAACTTGTCATTGGAGATATGAGAGAAGGTGTCAAAACAAGATCGAACTCAACAAGAAGCTATGTTCACATGCTTCATTTCGCAAATAGAGCCAAAAGATGTGTCACAAGCATTGGATGACACACATTGGATTCAAGCTATGCAAGAAGAGTGAATCAGTTTGAGAGAAATAAAGTATGGGAACTAGTGCAAAGACCCATACATCAAAATGTTATTGGAACCAAATGGGTATTGAGAAATAAGATGAACGAGGAAGGCTCGTGGTAAGGAATAAAGCAAGATTAGTAGCCAAAGGATATTGCCAAGAAGAAGGATAGATTTTGATGAAACATTTGCCCCTGTAGCAAGATTGGAAGCAATAAGGATGTTTCTTGCCTATGCAGCTCACAAGAATTTCATTGTATATCAGATGGATGTAAAAAGTGCATTCCTAAACGGTTTATTGGAAGAAGAAGTATATGTTGAACAACCTCCAGGATTTGAGCAGAAGACTCTTGGAGACAAGGTATACAAACTCAAGAAAGCCTTGTATGGATTGAAACAGGCACCCGAGCATGGTATGATACCTGTCACAATTCCTAATCGAAAATGGATTCACAAAAGGAAAAGTAGATACAACACTTTTTAATTCAAGACAAGAAGAGTATCGCTTGTTCAAATATATGTGGATGACATCATTTTTGGATCCACTAACAAAGAGTCTGTGTGAAAAATTCTCAAACCTCATGCAAAGCAAATTTGAAATGAGCATGATGGGAGAGTCGACATTTTTCCTTGGACTTCAAGTGAAGCAGTGAAGGATGGAACCTTCATAAGTCAAACAAAATATACCGAGAGATTTAATGAAGAAATTTGGTATGGAAGAAAAGTCTTTCGTAAAAATACCAATGAACACATCGATCAAAATGGACATGGATGCGGATGGCAAGCTCAGTAGATCAAACAAGATACAGGGCACTTATTGGATCATTGCTCTATCTCACAAAGAAGCGGGCGGACATCACCTTTGTTGTAGGTGTATGTGCAAGATTTCAATCTGCTCCAAAAGAGAGCCATATGACAAAGAACTAAAAGAATCTTCGAGATACTTGAAAGGAAACCAAGAAGTAGGCCTATGGTATCCAAAGGAAGGTGGATTGACTAATTGGCTATTCGGACTCGACTACTATTTGGATGCAGAGTGGGACAGAAAAGCACTTGAGGCACTGTCAAATGCTAGGAAACAGACTAATTTCTGGTTTAGCAAGAAGCAAAACTCAATAGCCACCTCTGGTGAGGCGAGAATACATAGGCTGAAGGCAGTGTTGTGCCCAAGTCCTATGGATGAGACAACGGTGAGAGACTATGAAGTTGAAGAAAAAGAAATTCCAATCATGTGTGATAACACAAGTGCCATTGCAATCACTCAAAATCTGTGTTGCACTCAAGAACAAAACATATAGATGTCGGATATCATTTCATAAGAGATCATGTTGAGAAGAATGACATTATCTTGGAATACATCTCAATCGATAAACAATTAGTGACATCTTCACAAAACCATTATGTGAGTCAAGATTTGAAGAACTCAAGCATGAGTTGGGGTTAATTTGTTTGGTGACACTCGGAAAAATCAAAGAAGAGTATTAGAACAGAAAAAGAAGTGAAAAAGAGCCGAAAACAAAAAACAACTTAGTAAATCAATTTGATCGGAAAGACTGACTTACAGTCGGTGATAGTTGAGTCACCAAGAGAAGCTCGCGAGGAGTAGAGTTAAATCGGCTAAGAGATAAGTGAATAACTTATGAGCAAAGTGACAAAAACGCAATGTCGTTTTAACTTAGCGGGGAATGTTTTAAGGAACACGTCAAAGATAATGATGATGTGTACTGGACATAAAGCTGCACACTAAGCTTATGATTGGATATAAATCTTTGCCGCATTAAATACGAGGCGTGAATTGCTCAACAGGCGTGCGAAATCCAAGCCGTTGATTTCGATCACAATTCAAAAACCGTCTCCGCACGCCCTTTCATAAACCATATTTAAACCATTTTCGTCCGTTTCTCTCTCACACTTCTAAAAACTGTTCATCTTTTTTTCTCTCAAAAGCAAAGGCAAACTACTCTCGAAACCCTATCAACATTCAAATCAATTTCGAGACTTCTCTTGATATAATTAGAAATGGCACCAACTTACGACTTTACTAAGTTAGGAAAGCAAATCCACACCGGTTCGACGGTGGATTTCGACGGAGGAATGGTGAAGCGAGGGTCCGACGACACCCTGGTAAAGAAAATTGCGAAAAAATTGGAAACGCCCCGGACTAAAACCGTTTCTAATTTGGAATATCCTATGACCTATGTGGAGGAGGTCGCACAATTCTCGTGAATGCCGAGATTCACGACGAAGGAATCAAGTCATCTGTTCACGGAAGCGGTGACTATTGTGCGCCAAGGATTTGGTGAATATTGCTCACTACCGCGAAGGAGCAATCGAAATTAAGGAAGCCGATGTAAACTTGGGCCGACGCATGGAAAAAATAGCCAAGTCCGACCTTGCCGATAAAATTATATACACAACAAACAAGAGACTGCTGAAGGAGGATTATCACAAATTGTTGGACATAGTTGCCAAATGTATCGACATCAAATTTGGCGCTTTGACCAACTATCAAAGGCAAAGCCGATTGTGATGATGGCTGCAATCATCGAAGAAAAGAAGATAAATAAATTTGAGTTTATCTACGCCGTTTCTGCCCGAACGTGGGGAACAAGTCCTTCAAAGAAGATGGCACATTTGGAGGATCCGGGATATGGCCTAGTGATTGGCCGGCTATTGGAGGAGAAAGGAGTCCCTCTTAGACATGGGAAGGCCTTCCATGTTAACAAGAGGATGTTCGAGCTAACCTCTCTCGGTGCTCGAAGCGAGCTTATGCCAAGAGAGCGACACCGGTGAGGGGGAATCGGTGACCAGAAGATCTGACTGCTTCCTCTCCGGCCCAAGAAGAAACCGCCCTGCATTTTGCAAGAAGATCGCCGCTTTTGCCCAAAGAAAGAAAACCAAACATGCTCCCTTGCCCCAAGCCGTGTCGTGGTTGCCCGCCTGAGAGAGATCGAGAAGGACTCACAAATACCTTCTCCGATCGTCAAAAGGAGGAGAACCGACAAGCCCAGGACGGCCAGCTCCTCGAAACAAACACTAGCACTGCCCCCCGCGCCAAGACTCGAGAGGACACCGCCTCGAACTAAATTCCCCTGGTACAAACCAGAGACGAAGAAGACTCGTCAAGCGATCCGAACAGAGAAACCAGGTGAGTCGATTACTCGGCCAAAGACAAATACGGAGACTACCGGAGAAGTAGAGTCTCCGGATGTAATTGATGAAAGCGCCAAGTCTGGCAAGGCGATCGCAGAGGCAACCCAAGACACACAGTGTAGCTCACACTGGTGAAACACAAGAAGAACCAGCCCAAGCAGAGATAGTGATGTAATGATCCTATCTCCACCTTACCCGGACATCCAAAATCGTCGCGTGAGTGGAGAAAATGGAAGTTGAGCAAGGAACAGTTCCAACGGCCCGAGTTCATAGAAGAAGAAGAGGGCTGCTAAATTTCCTTGGACTAACTCATCGTGCTCCTAGCACTTGATGAGAACAATCGCTTAGACATCTGCGAGATCTACAAGGACGGGGAGAGAGCAAAGCAAGTGAAGAAGCCGAAGCACGTGAGAAGGCAAGCATCCGCCCTATCTCGGCACCACAGAACACTTCCATCCTCTTCTTGATATCTTCTCGGACGGTGATGAGGATCAGAAAAATGTCACGCCACGGAGAAGAGTTACAAATGCAGCAAAGCCTTTGCATGAATCAAGAATTCTTCACGAGCAAAGACTAATGGAGGACCAGGAGAGTCCTCCGAACACACGGTGAAATCGATCCTATGGGAGTGGTTCAAATAGCCACCGATGTTCTCGCTACCACTTCCCCACTCACTCGGAAGAAGGCAATAAGGGAAATGGCGATGAAACCGGGCTAGTGGGGACCCCAATCGAGCCAACCCCTATTGAAGGTGTGCTACCACCGCCCCAACGCTGAACCATCGGTTGCAACAATGAGTCGGAGACGAGTGACCCCACTCCAAGTCACTCGGGTGCGCTACCGAGGGGGAAACTCCCTCCACTGCGGCAAGGTTGGAGGATCTTTGCAGATGACTCCACAAAGAAGCAAGGAGGCGAAGAAGAGAAATTACAATCACAAGAAGAACGAAGAAGTTGCCATCAACGAAGCTCGAGGCGATTGAGACTGCTGTCTCACCGGTGAGGTGCCAAGCGCTCGAAGGCTAATGACGGCGCGATGCGGTCGAGACACGAGGAAGGAACAGCCCTCGGGAGTTAACACTGCAGGCGATGAAAGTGCAATCCATGGGGTTGAGACTCCAATGGATGCCATGTAGAAGACCCTAAGACGGTGACATCGTCGAAAGGGAGGACAAGTGCCTCGCAGCTGAAAGAGAGACTGGAGGAAATGAAGGCCCACGGGAGGTTGAGACTTCCCGGGGTAAAGAGGTGAAGTAGAGAACATCCCTCCCGCAATCATCGACCCGTCGAGAAGGAGATCGCACTTCATGATTCCCAGGACAACCACGATGTCACTTTTCCGGGATCAAGAAGGCGAAGAAGAAGTCGAGTCAACCCCCCATGACAAATCCAAAAGACTCATTTGCGGGTGTTCCAAGCACGAGTAAGTCGGATCCCAAGACTACTCGTCAAACTTTTAACATTGATGATGAGCCACCACTAGAAATCTCATCATCGTCCGATGACGCCGATAAGGCCGAGGACAAGTCAATCCGAAAAGGAAAAATCATTTGAGACCAACGAAGGCTGTTAAGACAAATTTGAGGCTCGGCAAGTCGGGTCTATTTCACAACCAAAACCCCAACCGTAAACCACCGCTCGGGCTCCTCAAGCCACAGTGGATCGATTCCCAAAAAGAACTTCACGCGCACCGCTCATCATTGAACAGATCCGGTCGGTGGTGATGAATCTTTTGTAGAATCTTTCCCTTTCTCTTTGGAGATACGAGAACTCCACGAAGAGTCGAAAATGAGCAAGCACGATATCACGGACCACCTCCTGTTTTTTCACTCAGGCACCATTGTTCGGTACCGATTTTGATTTCGATTTGTATGGCCATTAGCGCAATGTGAAGAATGAAGTTCGAGAAGTGTTCAAGGCACTCTTTTTTGAAGTTGAAAAGATGGAGAGGCATCGAGGCCTCTTTGGATATGCGCTGGACAACAGAGATGCCAACCTTACGGTGACTTGAGAGGCATCACGGTCAGGATAAGGGAATGGTGGCAACAAAGAAGAATCAATGCGTGTGGAACAGTGAGATACTTTAACCTTGTTCAACAAGGCTTGGTGTGGAGAGCCGAGAATGTTGATGCAAAACGGAGTGAGGAACACATTGAGCATATGCATGAAGCTCACACCGCCGAGATCAAGCCGCTGCGTGAGCGTAATGCAAATGATATACTGGCGTTTGGAAGAACACATGACGAGAAAATTCAGCCTTCTCATGGCTGAGATGAAGCCGATTTGTGAGAATCCAACGCTACTCGATCAATTCCGTCTTTGCCGCATACAACGCAGCAGACTTGAAGCAAAATTCAACCATCGAAGACTCGACTTCATGCTTGCCAAGATGTTCCTCGGGGTTCCTCTATCCTTTGATGATGCCAAAAAGGGGGAAGAGGAATACCTTAAAGCAAAGAAAATCAAGTCGAAAAGAAAGGAGCAAGTGAGAAGGGAAAATCGGTGAGGAAAATTTGAAATGAAGAAAGGAAAATCTCTTTGAGGGGGAAGGATCAAAAGATATGACCTTGATGATTGCACAAACCCCCAACAGGTGGTCCGGTGACATTATAAGCATTATAAGCAAACTCCCGTGACTCGCCACTCCAAGACTACGATGTATCTATGGCCGAGAAGAGAAAAGAAATTGAAGCATGATGAAGGAAGTGGAAGGAAGAATGGATGCCGGGTGATGAACATCTTGAAAGAACATGGAGGCATTCCGTTGTGACAGAGACACGTATGCCATTTGAGATGTCGGGACAGAGCCAAGATCGATTGACGAATTCAAAACGCTCGAATCAAGGATATTTTGCAAATATGTCCATGGCTCAAGCTTGGGACTTGTCTTGGGAAAAGGGTCTCACATTGTGTGAAGAAGCGACAGACAACAGACTTAGCGACCACTCTGCCGGTCACTCGCTAGTAAATCACCGGAAGAAGAAGACCCCAAAGATGATATCGCCCCCAGGTAGAGGAAGAAGCGGTGTGGAGGAAGAAGCTTGGACCAGGCCTCCGCCCAAGAATATCGAATACGTAGATCCTGGAAAGAAAGGAGGGATCTCTTTGGTGGGCTTGACCAAGTGGCAAATTTGCGAGTGGCTAAAACTAACGCCGAGTATGCAAAGAGAATAGAAGAAGAAAACAAAAGACAAACTCAGCTATGGCGAGGAGAGGAGGAAAGACTAAGGAAAGATGAAGCCGCCAGGAAGGCATATGAGAAGAAAAAAAAAAGCGGTTTACGAGAAAAGAGAAGAAGAGAAGAAGATCTTGATCAAGATGAAAGAAGGAGACAATGACGAAGGAGATGAAGTGTTCTTTGTCCAACCCTTCATGTATTTTATTATGTAAATACATACAATGTAAGTCTTACGTAATAGAGTTATAAATTTTTTTGTGAAGACATTATATACTCGATACACCTTGTTGATTGTGTTAAGTACAAGAATGATATGATCAATAAAAAGATTGATTTTGCGCATACATTCTATGTCAATACACTATCTGTATGTATCTTTGTTATTTACATATTTGTATGATCTAAGTTTTGGCATCATCAAAAAGGGGGAAATTGTTAGGAATTTTATTGTTTAGATTTTGATGAATGCCATGTAAAACTTAGAATAGAAAGTGGCACCCCAATTCTTGTTGTAAAATGCATTGTAATGAATAGAGCTGGCCAAGCTGAGTCAAGACAGCTACGCCCTAACATGCAAGAAGACAATCAAGATCGGAAGGAAGACTCCGAGAGACAAGTGAGTATGGCAAAGAAGAGTAGACGGGAACACTATGAAGAAGCGGTGAGATGCGGTGAGTGGAGCATCATCAAGTAAACTCAAGAAAAGCCAAGTCTCAAGTTGAAGTGCCGGACAAGAGTCATCCAATGATTGGAAGTCGACTCTAAGTCACCAGGGGAAAGCAAGGAAATGCAATCAAGTCGAGATAATCGTAAAAAGAATCGTTGTACGAGTAAATCAAGAGATTTACTTAAACAAGTAATATCTCCATACAACCTTTCCTGGAGTGCTCACCCCGAAGCGTGCAAAAGGAATGAACCAATGGGAAGCACGACACCGTGTCGAACTCGAAAAGGTGAAAATAATAATTCATACGAGGAAACGGCAATTCCAAGAAGCGCAAGCCAACGACGCAAAGTGACTTTCAAAAATAAGCCTATCTCTTCAACGGGCAAATTTTTGAAAGTTCACTATAAAAGGCCGAGGAGTTAGTTTGAGAAATGAATGCATGAATGACACATACGTGAGATATACAAAGCACATTAGAAAAATCGAAACAATCTCAATCCTCAAGCCTACATTCGAAGTACATCAATCCAACACTTACCCGTGAAGGAAAGAGAGCTTCAACCATTGAAGAGGAAACCTTTGAAAACAAGGGGTCTACTTTCCGGGAAGGATTGTAGAAAAGTTCAAAGTTGAACTAAGTCTTAAGCATTTGGAGGGCTTCGTGATCAAATCCAAAGAGCTTGAGCAAGTGAGTCGTAGTAGCAAGCAAATTTTGCCCTGTGAAGAAGCCGAGTCGAACGAGAAGCCACTGTGAGTGATCAAGGCGTCTCCAGATCGAGTCCCAAAGGATCAAGTCGGGCTGTTGTGATCAAGACTTGTATCCGGATTGTTACCACTCAGAACCGATCATTACTTAGTGGATTCCTCGGGAGTTGGAGAAGAGAGGAGTAGAAGAATTACCCCATCTTGAACCTCTATAAAAACTTTATTGTGTCATTTACATTTCAAAGATTTAAATTCTGCACTTTTAATTGCTTATATCTCACGATAAATTTGCTATCCATTTGATAATTTACAAGTACTAAATCAAGCTCTAATATTTTGTTTAATCAAACTTAAGGGTGTTAAGTCTTCAATGAAAATAAAACCACTGTGAGTTAAATTGTAGCCAACAAATTTGAGTTACTCCATCAACGGCTGGTGAGTTCGTTGAAAGATTAACTCTACTTGAGTGACTAATTCGATTTGTCCATCAAGGACACATTTGTGTAGAATTAACTCAGAGATTTAAAAGGACTAAATCGAAAATTTGGTAAGGTTTATTCAACCCCCCTTCTAAACCTTACACTTACACCCCTTGGGACCTACGATTAGTTTAATTGTGCATGTACAATATTGTGCTTATGCTTCTGGTTTTAGATTGCAGTTGAGAATGTGCTTTTGATGATATAAATTATTTGATACAATCATATATGTTTTGTGAATTGTATTGATTTCATTTATTTTATGTGATTAATTATTTCAATGTTTGTTCCACATGAGTAAATATTTCTAAATTCAATTATTTATTTGATTTTAGATTTTAGTTTTGTTTAACGGCACCCTAAAACTTGAATTCTGCGTATATTGTTTCTAATATAGGATTTCATATATTTCTATCAATGTCTCAAGATACTTACTTGTTCCAAACTTTGAGTTTATCCTTTAGCATTTTAAAAAATTTCTTTAGAACAAAAGAATCTCATCTTCAAATCTCAATTTTATTCCATTCTAGTTCCACAAAAAACTATAAAATCCAGATGCAAATGCCAACAATCCAGAACTCTAAACGGCTTCGGCTTCGGCTTCCAATTGTCATTTTTCTTTCTCATTCGAAATGATTGAACAATGGTCACAGATGTTTCTTTCCAACCCCATTAAAATACAATTCAACCATCTTTCCATCCACCCATCTGAGATTATAATTCTATCTAACCGACTTGCACAGTTGTCGTCACATTTACACCAAGTGAATTTTATTCTTAAGAGAGATCAATAACTTCACAATTTCTAATAAAACCATTTCTTTCGTTCATCAAAGTCATCATCAATACACCATTTTTGTTGTAAATGTGCTTTTGATGATATAAATTATTCTTTCGTTCTTTTCTTTCCTATTGAAACCTGACTACATTAAAGTCATCATCAATACACCATTTTTGTTGATTTAATGTTTGGATTTTATATGTATCTCCTCTCAAAGTTTTCTTTTCCCAACAAATAAATAAGATGAATAGGCATTGCAAATTTTATCAACTCGTCATGATTCCCCTATTTTCTTATTATTGCTAAAGTTCCTTTGATAAACCAATCTTTGATAAAAAATTAAATATTCTATTATCCCATGTGTTGAGAAATCCACCTGATGCTCTTGAGAACCCAAGTATCCCAACCAAAAATCGTGCTTTAACCATACGTTTATAATGAACTCTATCAATTTTCTCCATTTGTTTCCTACAGACAAGCAAAGTTCACTCATTCCTTCCAAAATATTTCTCTAACCCCTCTTTTCTTCACACTCCCAGTGACATTAAATGATAAAATCTAGAATTCAAATCCCCATCTGTCAACCATTTCAACGGAGTTTTTTTAAACAATAACGCATCCTGTTCCATTAATAAATCTTGCAAATGAAACCAAATTTCTTTCCAATTCGTGATATATGTTACTTTACTTTTCCCAGCTTCAAAGTTCACGTCCAACTGTTTAATTCTTCCTTTGCCTCCTTAGTGTTTTGTTTAGATCCCCAAAAACTCCTCTATTCCACTGTTTGAGTTTTCCTTAAGCCTTTTCTTTGAGAACAAGTGATCTCCATCCCTGCACCTCAAATTTTCTTTCCGTTCGGATTTTACAAGCTCTAAAAATATAGGGTTAAGCATCCAACTCTTCACCACCCTGAAGGGTTTAGGTCCCTAATTGCAATTATCATCCTTTAAAATTAAAGCACAATGATCAGAAATATTTCTTTCCAAGACTACTTGAGTGCAATTTGGCCAATTTTCTCACCACCCATCTGAAATCAAAATCTATCTATTCGGCTTGCACAAGAACCACCATTTTTGTACTAGGTAAACTTGCATCTTTGAATTTACCTGGTAAATCAATCAATCCATACGAGTTGATAAACTTATTAAAATCCCCAGCAATGCATAATGTTTTTGTCCCGCTGACTGAATCAATTTTGTGATACTACCGCACAATTATCTTTTCCCATTTAGAGAATATTGTGAATAAATATTGATGATCACCATATCTTTTTGCTCCATACCCCATTTGCTCTTTGGTAGCTAAGCACCCACCCAAAGCCCAACAATCATTTAACACAAATTGTATTTTGTTCCAAATACTTCGTATTCCACCCGATGCTCCTTGTGAACTCAAGAATTTCTAGTCGAAGTCATCGTCAACCCAAATTTTTCTACATAAATTTCTATATATTTCCTCTATGTTGGTTTCTTGGATCCAGGCAAAGTCTATCCACTCTTTTACAAATAGACTTCTTAATTCCTTTTCTTTATTCTCCTTCCCAACCCTCTAACATTAAAGTTTAGTTGATTTATTGCTTACCTATTTTTCCTCCAGCCCGTGTGGATACTCTTCACTTTCATATTGTTGTTTCACACTCCCTTCTTTCAAGATCTTTTATTCTTTCAATTACCTCCGGATCATTTCCTTCGCTTTCAAACCCAAGAATTTTCTAAAGTTCCAAATTCCCTTTGCCTATTCTTCTATCATTTTCTTGCAAAAAACTTTATTACAATTTGTTATATCGTTATCAGTTAACAGATTTTTCATTTGGTAAAGTAGGGATTTTTCTGGATTTCCTCCCTACTTTCCTTCTTCCTCCTATTTCAGTCTTTCTTTTGTCTTCTTCCTTTTCTTTGTTGCTCTTTATCTCCTCCTATGTTCGCGAGCCAATTTTCTCTTCTCTAATTTGCCTCTCGATTCCTTTTTTCCCTTCTTGATTTTTCTCTCTACTTTATATTCTTTTTGTCTCTAACTTCCATCTCTTCTTCTCTCTGCAATTGAGTAATTTTTCCAAATTCAATGGATCACTAAGTCTAAATGAGCTTTCCTGCAATTGATTTTGGCCATCATCATCATTGTCCACATTTTTGGGCTTGCTATATTTTTCATCAGATTTTTCGTTTAGTCTTTGACCCATGTTCTCATCCGTTTTGACATCTTGGGCTTGCTAATTATTCCCGTCTTTCTGCTTCTCTTAAAAACTACTGAATTCTCAAAAAGGGCTCATGTTCATATGGATTATATCCCTACCTAACAAATAATTTATCAACTATTGTGTGAAGCATACCTCTGCTTCCAATTCTTTACTTTCTTAGTCGCCCTCATTTCTTATTTGTCCTTTCAAAAAAAAATTCCTTTTTCTTTTCTCCGTGGTTATTCTTACCTTTTCCATTGGGATTCTTAGTTGAGCTTATGTTTTTCTCTTTTCTTGATTTTACTCCTTATCCGATATTTTTGTTTTCTCTATCTATCTTTGTTATCTCTTTTTCTTTCTTCCTCTATTTAACAGAGGCTCAAGTTGAAATGCGTCAATATTTTAAAGCTACCAGTAGACCCCTGTCCTAGTTTTTCCTTGTGGGCTCACAAAGATCGCACTCTCTCATTTGGGCTTCCAATAATATTGGGTTATTCATCATCGGAATTTATTTCCTTAATCCAAATTTTGTCTATTTTAATTTTGTTTTTGTGGACTTCGAACTTGTTCAGGCCCATTTATCCCATCATCAGCTTATTCTCTTTATATGCTTTGAATTGGATTTTGTATTCTTCATGAGTCAATGACCTAAAAATATTGTGGCTTTGAAATTCATCATTCATCCCCAACCAATATTCATTATTATCCTCTACGCTTAACTGACAAGTTTCTTTGTATTCAACAACTTTTAACATCGATAAATTCACAGCTTTTGTTGTATCCACCATTTTTTTGTGGTTTCGTGATATATTACCTACTTGTCAAGATGCGTTGTTCATAAATGGACTATCATAAATGTTGGTTGGTGAGCAAAGTATCTTATTTTATCTACATGTGCAAATGTCAAGTATTTGCGTAATTGAGTGCTTAAAATTCAAGCAATTTATATTTTACGCTATGAGTTCATGTTGATGCTCTCTTTTCGTAGTTACTTATTAATTCCGATTTATGTCCGTGAAAAAAAAAAGTATTAAAAATATTTTTACGCCTTAAAGCATATTATGTTTTTTTTATATTTGACAAGTTTCGAGGACGAAACTTTTTATAAGGTGGGGAGAATGTAACGACCCAAATTTTTATGCCTTAATAAGAATTTTATTTATTATGTTATTAGTTTAATTTATGGAATAATAATAGATAATTAGAAATTTTAATTATTTTACTGGATAGTTAACTAGTTAAATTGCGGATAATAAAAGAGTCTTTTTAATTGGATTGGTTAATTATTTAATTTGGGCCTTATAATGAATAATTGGACTTTTTAATTAGTTTAGATTAGAATATTAAATCAGGCTCATATTGTTAGTAAGTTGATAATAAGCCCATGTACCAAAAACCTAATCCAATTAGGAGTAGGTTAAAACACAGATATAAGACACGTAAAACACACACATTGGGAACACACATAGAAGACGCCTAAGAGAGAGCAGAAATCGGCCAAAAGGAGAAAAAAATAAGGAGAAGAAGAAAAGAGAAAAGAGAAGAAAGATGACTTTCCCAACGCGATTGATTTTTAAGAGGCCTGAAAAAGGATTTTACCACCCCCTAAATTGAACAGGCAAGTAATCTCTTCAGTTTCATATAGAATTAGAATTTAAAGTATGATGATGTCTAACGGGATGCGTTTTTATTTGGAAATCCATGCGTGTTTAATTAAATATTATGTTGTCAAATTGTGAATATATGTTGCAGTTCGAATATTTCTGAAACCTTGGGATTATATTCATGAACATAATTCAAGCAGTACCAATCCGATGTATAATATTGATTGTCCTACTAACATAGTAGAATGTTGCTTCTATTTTGAGTAGGAACTCGCCGTCATTCACACATGAATGTTGGTGATGAAATCTTATTCCTTGCAATGTAATTTGGGAAGTCAAATGGTGCTTTAAGGTTTTTATAATTATAATGGGCTTTGTTAGTAAAGTTATATAAAATGTATGGTTTCTTTTGGGTTCCCTATAAATGAATTTATTATTATCATCCTCATATATTGTTTTAAAACTGGATTTAGTATTGAATTGTAATCGGATTTTCTAAATATGTTTGAATAATTTAACGTAGCGTTTTCCCTAATTGGTGGAACGTAGGGTCTATCCCTAATTAATTAAATATAGGATTTTCTCCTAACTAATTGGATATAGGATTTTTCCTTAACTAACTGAATGTAGGGTTTTCCCTTGACTTATTGAATATAGGGTTTTCCTTGACTAATTGAATATAGGGTTTTCCCTCAGCTAATTGAATGTAGGGTTTTCCCTTGACTAGTTGAATGTAGGGTTTTCCCTCAACTAATTGAATGTAGGGTTTTCCCTTGACTAATTGAATGTGAGGTTTTCTCTTAGCTAATTGAATGTAGTGTTTCTTCTAACCAATTGAATATATATAGGTTTAATGAAGAAATTTGGTATGGAAGAGAAGTCTTCTGTGAAGATTCCTATGAATACATCAGTCAAGATGGACATGGATGTAGATGGCAAAGCTGTTGATCAAACCAGATATAGAGCTCTCATTAGATCTTTGCTCTATCTAACAGCAAGCAGGCCAGACATCACCTTTGTAGTATGTGTATGTGCTAGATTTCAATCTGTACCAAAAGAGAGCCACATGACTGCATCTAAGAGAATCCTAAGGTATTTGAAGGGATGCCAGGAAGTCAGCTTATGGTATCCAAAGGAAGGAGGATTCAAGATGGTAGGATACTCAGACTCGGACTATGCTGGATGTAGAGTTGATAGGAAGAGTACTTCAGGTACATGTTAAATGTTTGGAAATAGGTTGGTTTCTTGGTTCAGCAAGAAACAAAACTCAATAGCTACATCCACAGCTGAATCAGAGTACATAGTTGCGGCGGGCAAGTGTTGTGCTCGAGTCCATGGATGAGACAAAGAATGTGAGAGATTATGATATTGAAGAAAAAGAGATTCCAATTATGTGTGATAACACTAGTGCTATTGCAATCACTCAGAATCTAGTGTTGCGTTCAAGAACAAAGCACATCGATGTCATATATCATTTTATATGCAGTTAGCTGACATATTCACAAAGTCATTATGTGAATCAAGGTTTGAAGAGCTCAAGAATGAGTTAGGGTTAATTGAGCTAAGTTAGATTACCTAGAAGACTCAATCAGCAGAGATAGAAGATGAGAAAATGGTGATGAGTGTAAACTATACGTGAATTTGAGGGTTTAAAATGATATATATTTGATGCATTTGCACGCATATTCAGTGTGTTTTTCTTGGTTTCCCTTGTTGGACGTGATACTGCATACTCTTGTGAATTTTGCAGAAAATGGAGCAAAATTGGATAAAAAGAGATATCACATTCCAAAGTATAGGTCGAGAGCTAATGTACGAGCAAAAATATGAAGGAGAGAAGCATGGAAGGTTAAACAAAAGGAAATTTCCTTCAAAAACGTTAAAATGCGCTAAGAGTTTCCATCACTGGTAGGGTTTAGTATTTTGGCCATAACGTCCTCTACAAAATTGATATTGAGGTGCTTAAAGTGGCGATGGAAATCTAAGAGAAAGATCTACAACTTTTATGAAGACCCCGAGATCCAATTCCGATCGCACGACCCGGTCGTGTGGGATTACACGTGTGTGCGACGTAACTAGGGCTGAATTGGTCTCCTTTTCCTACTTAAACTCTGCAAGTGACCTCTCCAAGCATCTATAAAAGGGACCCAAGGCTATGCACGAAAATTGATCATTCCATACAACACCTTCATTCATAGCACTTTTAGACTTTAGTTTTAGGTATTTTTCTCTTCCATTCAACATTGGGATTGCTTGGGTTCTTCCCCTTGAAGTTATTTTGCTTCTTAATCAAAGAGTAATATTTCTTCATCTCTTTTTTCTGATTTCAATTGTTGGGTGATTACTATTGTTGCATGATTATGTTTATTATTGTTTTCTTTCCTTCAATTGATATTATCAATTGATAGCCCTAATATGTGAATATGAGAGTTATCAGATCTAGACCTAGTCTTTACATGTTTGTTATATTTGTTAACCGCATGATCAATTAATTGATATTCTGCTTCCAAATTTGATGAGATGAATCCAAAATCCTAGACTTTCTTCCATATATTTTTCTCCAAATTTATTCGCGCTTAGTTTTAATTCGTCTTTTTAATTGTTTTCTTTTAGTTTATTTAAAACCAACAAATCTGGTTAGAGTGTTTAGGATTTATTTTCTGTTTATTGTGATACATAATAATTATTTGCCGGCTAAGTCTTCCTTGAGAGACGACCTATGGTCAACTTGCTACCCTACGGTTTATCTTGTTCTCTTGCGAGGATTGTGAAGAGAGAAGCATAGCTAAGTCACTTTGGAAGAAAGCTGAATTATTTATGAGCTAAGTGACAAAAACGCAGTCGTTTTAATTGAGGGGGAATATTTTTAAGGATAACGTCAGCGTAATTATGACTGTCAGTACAAAAGCTGCACAGTAAACCATATGATTGGATATAAATGCTCATGCATTTAATGTGGGGAATTTAATGCGGTTTTGAAGGCTTAATCTTTACCGTTGATTTTGATCAAAATTTTCAAATTCCAAAAACCGTCCTTTCATGTCCCATATATACAAAAATTTCATTTTCTCTCTCCTCACACAAACTTACTTGTCTTCAGCAAGAAAGCTTTTTCTCTCTGCAAACAAGTTCGAAACCATAATCTTTTAAACTCAGTTTGTTTCATTTTTAATCGGTTAAAAGTTCTGGAAATGGCTGCAAATCCCAATTTTGCATTGCTATCTGAGAAAATCCACACTGGAGCATCTGTGGATTTCAAGGGCATGATCAAACAGGGCATTGATGAGGCCAAGCTGAAGAAGATAGCTGAGAAGTTGGAAAGACCGGTATGAAGGACTTTTTATCGATGCACTTCACGCATACTTATCTGGAGGAAGTGGCAATGTTCTATGTGTACGCTGAAGTGCATGACGATGAAATTCGTTCATCCGTCCACGGCAAGGCCATTAAAATAACTGCAAAGAACCTTGTTGAGCACTGTTTCTTACCGTTTGAAGGTATGAAGGACATCGCTGAAAAGGATGTCAACTTGGCTGCAGCTTGAAAGGAAGTTGCAAAGCCGGAGTATGCCGCTAAAGCTGTGTATACAGCTAAGAAAGACTTTCTGAAGGAAGACTACCACAAGCTGATGGACATCGTGTCCAAGTGCGTGGATATGAAATTTGGGAGTTTCAATCAGTTGTCTAAGACTAAGCTGATTGTGATGGTTGCAATCATGCAAGACAATAAGGTGAACTGGGCTGAGTTCGTCTTCAGCCGAGTGTGCCAAAATGTGATCAACAGGTCCTACAAGGAGGATGGGACCTTTGGATGTTCGATGCGTTATGGCCTTGTCATTGGCCACTTGATGGAAGTGAAGGGGATAGCATTGTTCCATGGAAAGTCATTCCATGCAAACAAGAGGATGTTCAAGGCGAACCTCTCTTGTGCACAAAAGAAGGCCCATGCGAGGAAGGCGGATACTAGTGAGCGGGAATCAGCTGACCCTACCGAAGACACAGTTGAGACCTCCCCAGCTCTCTCCCCGAAGCTGATCTCTAAGAAGAGAGCTGCTACATCGAAGTTTGCCCCTGCCCCAGCAGCCAAGACAAAGAAAGCATCTGCCCATGCAACAAAAAACCAAAAGCTCATGCCCAAGCAACCGAAGCCCCTGCCCCCGCAGCTGAGACTGAGGAGGAAACCCAAATTCCTTCTCCAGTCGTGAAGAATAAGCGGACTTCCAAGTCTCGAAAGGCAGCTACTTCTAAGAAAGATTATATTGAAACACATGCCTTCACCCTTGAAGAGCCTACAGGAGTGGAACTAGATATTCCGTTGGTTGCCACCAAGAGAAGACGGTTGTTCAAGAAATCAATTGAAAAAAAACCAAATCCAAGATCTCGGAGAAGAGAAGACCGGTGAGATCACGATGCTCAGGAATAACAGTTTCAAGAAAAAGTGAATGAGCCCGAGAAGATTGATGATGCTGATCTGCAGAGGCCAAAAGACCCAGCAATACGGGAGACAGCTGTGGAAACAGAAGGAGCTGAGACAGCCAAGACCATGGAAGAACAGGTTATCTCACCCCCTCAGACTGATGCAGTTGAGTCTGAGGAGGAGCAAGCTCTATTAGCCTCGATTCTAGAGGTCAGAAAGGATGATGATGATAATCTTATAATGTACTCTCCAGTCTATCCGGACATCCAGCACAGACTAAGGGAGTGGAGGAAATGGAAGTTGGATTACTCAAGGCGGCAATTCGCTCACCTTGAGTTTATTGAAGAAGAGGAAGAACTTCTCAGCTTTCTTGGGCATGCACTGTCTAATTTATCCTGAATGATGAATACTGCATGGACACCCTTCGAATCATCAAGGAGGATGAAAAGGAAAAGGCTCTGGAGATGGCCAAAATGCTCGAGAAGTTCACGATTTGTCTGCACACAGGGACACATGAGCATCTCTAAGAGTCAACTGATAGTGATATGGTGGAGATGTACCCTGTTGCTATAGTAGAGAAGGCTGAGTTAAAGCAGGCCACTAAAAAATCAAGAGCCATGCACGAGCAAAGTCTTCAGGAAGGTCCAGGAGAGTCCTCCAAAGTCTCTCCTAGGGCTGATCCATTGGGAGTGGCGCAGGAGATTGCAACTGTTATTGCAGCGACCACGTCTCCTCTGCACTCTACTGATGGCTCTCGGGGAGATGGCAATGAAGCTGGGAATGTGGGCACCCAAGCCAAGCCTAACCCTGAAGAAGGTGTTGAGACACCTGCCCATACAGCTGATCACTCAAAGGAAACTACAATCGTGTCTCATGAGCAGAGTAACCCTATCATCGTTCACTCAGCTGGTGCGCCAGCTGAGGGGGAAACTCTCTCCACCATAGCAGGATGGGAGGATGTCTGTGCGAGACCAAACAAAGAAGTTTGGAGGCGAATGACAGAATATCACAGAAAAGCAGAGTGGAATTGACAAAGCTCAGACAGTTGAGTCTGTCTCAGCTGAAATTTTCTCTACTGTGCAGGTCGATGAAGCTGTTGTTGCAGCTAAGGCGAAGGATAGAGAGGCCCTGGGAGTTGAGACTATGGGTCATGAAAGTGGAATCCAAGAAGTTGAAACTCCGAAGGATGCCATTGTCGAAGACCCTGAGATAACTGAGTCTGTCGAAGGGATTGTTGAAGGCCCTACAGCGGTTGAGACTGTTGGGGGTAAAGAAGGCCTAAGGGGGGTTGAGACTTCCCTAGGTAAAGAGCTGGAGCAACAGAACATTCCTCAAATCGAAGGAGCTGCTGCAGAAGAGGAGATCAGTGCCCTTCGTGATTCCCAAGAACACATTGACACATCATTTCTGGGATCCGAAGATGAAGCCGAGTCCACCCATCCTGAAGATTCTTCAATGGACAAGGCTGAAGATGTTCTTAAATCTCGAAGCTATGTCAGTGATAAGACAGCTCCCATGGGATTCAATTTTGATGATGAGCCATCTCCTAGGGCCACATCAAATTTCGATGATGCTGATGAAACAGCTGAGGACCAGGTAACTCAAATGGACAAACCTACTGAGACCGAAGAAGCTGTTAAGACAGTTGAGGCTCAGTCAGCTGAGAAAACACATTCAATCGCTCAAGCCGCGCACAGTCACTGCAAGCAGCTACTAGAGTTGCGAAGAACGACTCCAACAGCTCTCTCGCAGGCTCCCATAGCTGCGATATCGGCCGATGACACTGCCGCAGCCGACGCACAGAGAGATGGTATTATGCATCAAGGACAAGGAAAGGCTCCACAGCATGCACCCTCAGAGATTCCATTTGTTTGCGATGATATTTTTGAAGATATGTTTACCTTCAATGTTGAACTGCCAGACATGGGAGCAGAGTCTGCCAGAGAACAAGAGAAATATACCGTGCAGGAAGAGCCCATCATTCCCACAGATTTGATTGTGCCAATGGACTTTAACTTCGATGTAGTGTGGCCAAAAGCTGGGTCGAATCCAACAGCCGAGTTTTGTGAAGCCATTAAGAAAATTTTTGAAGAGATTGAGATGATGGAATGCCACCAAGCATCTCTGGATCTTCAATTGGACAATCGGGATGCGACCCTCATTGCTGATTTGAGAGGGATTATTGTTCGAATAAGGGAATGGGCTACACAGCAGACTGCCATGCGCTCAGAGTAGGTCCGCTACTTCAAGGCCCTATTTGCAAAGATGTTATTGTGGAGTGCGGGTACTTCAATGTTTCAGCAGAGAATGAAGGAGTACATGGTCAGAATGGAAACAGCACAAAAGTCAGACATGGAGCTGCTTAAGCATCACCACAATGCTGAAATTACTCGCCTAGAAGAAAACATGAATCAAAAGTTCAGTCTTCTAATAGTGGAGATAAAATTGGTGATAGTTGAGTCGAAGGCTACTCGGTCAGAGTTCCGAAAAGCCCACTCCATAGCAAATTTAAAAAATCTACACTCAGCCGACTTGATTTTCTTCTGAGTGGTTTATTCCCTGGGCTAACCCTTTCATTTGGTGATGATGCCAAAAAGGGAGAAGATGAGGTTCTAAAGGGATTGAAGGAAGAGAAGAGGAGTGACAAGGAGGCAAAGAAAGGTGACACAACTGAGGGGACGGAAGTTCGATTCCTTTGAAACTCATGTATCTTTGAAACCCCGCAAAGAAGGTGATGTCACTGCTTCTATTCTTAGCAAGCTGCCAAGTGAGTTGTCCATAGAGAAGAAAGTTGAGACGGCTATGAAAGAATCAAAGTAGGCCATTGAAGCTGCATTTGAGAAGGTAACTGAGAGGCAATCTGTGCGTGTTCAAGAGATTAGAAAATAATATGGTGGTCCTCCAGCCGGAATGGACTATGCTGCAATTAAACCCCCGAGAGATATTGCCATGCCTGATGCTGGATCTGAGCCCAGATCTCTAGAGGAGTTTCAAACTCTAGAAGCAGAAGGTTATTTTCAAGACATGACTCTGCCACAAGCCTGGGATTTGTATTAGCAGAAGGGACTGGATTTGTGTAAATCAGCTGATAAGCAGCAAATTTCCAAGAGTCACTCAGCTGGAAAGTCAAAGGCTCCAATACCGTATACTCCTAGAGGAAGGGGAGCTGAGTCAGGAAGGGGAAGACATGGTGGCGGTGGAAGAGTTCTCAACCACGGCCAAGACCAAAGGATGTTATGTATGTTGATCCATAGAAGAAAGAGATCACATACTAGGCCGGATATGACCATCTTGCTAACCTTGAGGTTGCACACAAGAATGCCGAAGCAGTTAGAAGGCAAGAAGCTGAGAATGAGAGAGCAAATCACGAATGGCTTGAGAGGCCGCAAAGGGATGACCTTGCTGCTAGGCGAGCATATGAGAAGAATAAGCGTGATGAAGAGGAGAAGGTCAGAGGATGATAGGAAGAGAGCTGAAGATGAAGAGAGAAGAAAGAAGCAACAAAGACGTTGAAGTGTGCTGCGAACCCCTTCATGTACTTTACTTTGTTGTAAATACATAGATGTAAGTCTTCAGTAATGGCTCTGCATATTTCCCTGTAATGTTCATTCTCTATGTAACATAGTTGAGATACATGTTGATCAGTTGTATTTATGTATAGCTCTATTACTTGTTGTAAACAGCTTTGTAAAGGACAAGAATGTTATGATCAATAAAATGATTATTCAAAAGCATACATTTTTTTTATTCTTGCACCGCTTGTATTTTTGTTGTTTACTTATGTTTATGCGTTTTAAGTTTTGGCATCATCAAAAAAGGGGAATTGTTAGGAAATTTATCTGTTAGATTTTGATGATACCATGTAAAACTTAGACTAGGAAGTTGGCACCCATTTTCCTTGTAATTCTGTATTGTAGTAGATAGGACTGGAAGAGCTGAGTTAAGTCAGCTAAGTCAAGATTACAAGAAGTCAATCATGGATTGGAATGAAGACTCTGTGTGTCGGTGAGTATGGCCTAGAAGGAAGTTAAGGACTCGACTGAAGGAGAGTCAGCTGAGGAACAGCTGTGAGAAGTGTCAATCAAGTCAACTTAAAGAGCCAAGTCTAACAGTTAAAGTAATAGTTGAGTCAATGTTATGATTGAAGCTGACTCAAGTCACCTGCGGTAAAGGCAGCAGTCAATTCAAGACAACTGACTTAGATCCGTTGGAATAAAGTCAAGAATATTACTCGATATAGTAATATGTCAAGCTGCCAGGTCTTAAAATATTTGGCCCAGAATTATGCAAAAGTAATGAGCCAATGGGAAACACTACATCTTATGTCAGAACCTGGAAAGCTGCGAAGCCAATTAATACGAGGAAAGGTCAACATCACAAGGGCTGCAGACCAAGAAAAGACAAGCCAACAAACACAAAGTGACATTTTGAAACTAACATATCTCTTCAACGGGAAAATTTCAAATGTGCACTATAAAAGGCTGAGAAAGCATTTGAGAAAAGGTTACGAATGACACTGATCTTTTAAGAAATATTCAAGCAATTAACCTGCAAATTCTCAAAGCTTATCAAGACATTCCTTGTAACATCCCAATTTCATAAACATAAAAATATACGATTTGCGATTTATTAAAGTGCTAAAAATAATATAAGCCCAAGCTTAAAAATGCATTTCTTAATGGGAAATAAATAATACTTATCATAAAAGCGGAATACTCATAAAAACGTGTCCCAAAAATTTAAATTCATAAAAGCTACTTTGTTTTTAATATCATAAAAATAAAAACAAAATAAAGAGGCCCTTTAATTTCTTGAATCGACTTCCACCGTCCCCGTTGCCACACTCCGGCTCCTTCATTCATCTGTGGAAAACATGGGGTGAGCATTCAACAAACACCGTGGGGACGCAATGTCTAAGTTAAATACACAATATAATCACTCATGCACACACACCTATGCTTTTCATGCTTGTACAATTAAGTACCTTACTTTTCATGCTTGTACAATTAAGTCCCATGCTTTTCATGCTTGTACAATTAAGTACGATGCTTTTCATGCTTGTACAATTAAGTACCATGTTTTTCATGTTTAACGTGCCCGTACACAAATAATCATATAATGCATTTAAAGTAGACATAAGCAAAGTAAAATCCCCACCTTAAAAGTAGAAACTTCGTAAAAATCAAAAGCGTGTGTGAGCCTAGAAATAGGATTCTTTGTCTCCTACAATAAAATAAATTTCTAATTAATAAGATGTTGGAGATGGGTAAAAGAAAAGAAATTCGAAAGAAAAAGAATAGGGCTTAAGAAAAATTGGATTGGTAGATGGCTTGTTGGATTAAAACTTGGTTTGGGCTAGAAGTCAAGGAATTTTGGTTAATTCCACCCTTTTTCCTTTCCTCCCTTTTTCTTCTTTTCTTTTTCCTCTTTTTCTTTTTCCCTTTTTCCTTTTCTTTTTCCTCTCCTTTTTCTTTTTCTCTTTTTCTTTTCTTTTTCCTCTCTTTTCTTTTCCTCTCTTTTCTTTCTCTCTCTTTTCTTTTCTTCTTTCTGCCGTGTCCCACCCCGTTCTCCCTCAACTCTCTTTTTCTTCTCTTCTCCCTCACTCTCTCACGTCCAGCCCCCTCCCCGCTTTCTCCCTTTTTTTTCTTCTTCTTCTTCTTCTCTATTTCTTTCCTCTCTTTTTTTCTTTTTGGGGTTTTTGGAAGTTTAGGGTTTGAGGAGGATTTGGCTAGGGAGAGCCGACTCGGCGGCACCGGCGACGTGGTGGTGGTGGTGGTGGCCGACGGCCAAGGGTGGACAAGGAGCCATTACCCTCGAATTCTTTGAATGAGAATTTGTGAAGGAAAAACCTAATGAGGCTTGTCAATTTATAGGCTAAGGGCTTCATTTATTTAAGGTAAGTATATTTGCTGAAATCTATTTCCATATGTGGAAGATTTCTCTTTCCTTTCATGTATTTGATTTATTGCCATTTTTACAAGATTTTTCCTTCTTGTTTTTGAAATTAAAATCAGAAAATATTATCCCCAATTTAGGAAATTAAGGTTTCGAATTTTCCAAACTCACTCCCAAAATCGGTTCTAATCGAGCCCTAATTGTGCCCTAATTTAATCCCCAAATTAATAGAAATTGGGTATTACATTCCTCAAGCTTAAAACTCAAAGAAACTCTATCCAACACAAGCTATGAAGGAGAGACAACTTCAATCAGTTGAAGAGGAAACAATTTGAAGAACAAAAAAATGTCTACTTTCCAAGTTGAAGGATTGTAGAAAGTTTCAAGGTCGAACAAAGTTTCAAGATTGTTGGAGGGCTTCGTGATCAAATCCAAGGACTTGAAAGTGAGTCAAGTAGTAGCAAAGCGCTGCCTCGTGAAGAAGTTCGAGTCGTAGGAGAAGCCAAATGTGTGATCAAATTTGTCTCTAGATCGTTTCACCGCTTTGTAACTTGATCACATTTAGTGGATTCCTCCGGGAGTTGGAGAAGAGTGGATTATAAGTGTAACAACCCAAATTTTTATGCCTTAATAAGAATTTTATTTATCATGTTATTAGTTTAATTTATGGAATAATAATGGAGAATTAGAAATTTTAATTATTTTACTGGATAGTTAACTAGTTAAATTATGGATAATAAAAGAGTCTTTTTAATTGGATTGGTTAATTATTTAATTTGGGCCTTATAATGAATAATTGGACTTTTTAATTAGTTTAGATTAGAATATTAAATCAGGCCCACATTTTTAGTAAGTTAATAATAAGCCCATGTACCAAAAACCTAGTTCAATTAGGAGTAGGTTAAAACACAGATATAAGACACGTAAAACACACACATTGGGAACACACATAGAAGACACCTAAGAGAGAGCAGAAATCGGCCAAAAGGAGAAGAAAAAAAGAGAAAAGAGAAGAAAGAGAGGTGACTTTCCCAACGCGATTGATTTTTAAGAGGCCTGAAAAAGGATTTTTACCACCCCCTAAATTGAACATGCAAGTAATCTCTTCAGTTTCATATAGAATTAGAATTTAAAGTATGATGATGTCTAACGGGATGCGTTTTTATTTGGAAATCCATGCGTGTTTAATTAAATATTATGTTGTCAAATTGTGAATATATGTTGCAGTTCGAATGTTTCTGAAACATTGGGATTATATTCATGATCATAATTCAAGCAGTACCAATCCGACGTATAATATTGACTGTCCTACTAACATAGTAGAATGGTGCTTCTATTTTCAGTAGGAACCTGCCGTCATTCACACATGAATGTTGGTGATGAAATTCTTATTCCTTGCAATGTAATTAGGGAAGTCAAATGGTGCTGTAAGGTTTTTATAATTATAATGGGCTTTGTTAGTTTAAGTTATATAAAATGTATGGTTTCTTTTGGGATCCCCATAAATGAATTTATTATTATCATCCTCATATATTGTTTTAAAACTGGATTTAGTATTGAATTGTAATCGGATTTTCTAAATATGTTTGAATAATTTAACGTAGCGTTTTCCTAATTGGTGGAACGTAGGGTCTATCCCTAATTAATTAAATATAGGTTTTCTCCTAACTAATTGGATATAGGATTTTTCCTTAACTAATCGATTGTAAGGTTTTCCCTTGACTTATTGAATATAGGGTTTTTCCTTGACTAATTGAATATAGGGTTTTCCCTCAACTAATTGAATGTAGGGTTTTCCCTTGACAAATTGAATGTAGAGTTTTCTCTCAACTAATTGAATGTAGGGTTTTTCCTTGGCTAATTGAATGTAGGGTTTTCTTTGACTAATTGAATGTAGGGTTTTTCCCTTAGCTAATTGAATGTAGAGTTTCTTCTAACTAATTGAATATATATAGGTTTATCTCTTAACTAGTTGAACATAGGGTTTCTCCTTAACTAGTTGAATGTAAGGTATTGTTGATTATTTGAATGTAAGTTTATCCTCGTTTACATGTTTTATGTCATGGTTACTTTTAATATGCTAGTTAATGTGATTTAGTTATTATGCTATGCGTCTATGTTATTCTCGCATTCAATGAAAAGTTGCATCACTTAGGTTCATGCATCATATTAAATGTACTTTCATAGCATTTCACGAGCATACAGAGATTAAGTAAGTCGAGTTTTAAGGTTTAGAATTTATAACATTTTTCAAATAAATGGGTGTACATTGTTTTATGATGCTGGAGTTGGTGGGAAATGGGCGCGGGAGACCGACATTCTGACAATGTGCCGCTTGTGGCTAATGTTAATGTTCAAGGAAAAGGGCATTTGGGCAAAACGAATGGAAATGGGCCTTCGGGCAAAATATTAATCAGGTTCCAAATAACAAGGCCACTGCGACCCTCATTAGAACAATGTGTCACCAAGTGAGCTCGCGTCCTAAGAACGTTTTACGAAAAGAAAGACAATGTCTTAAGTATGAATGTGAAATGTTTTTAAGTAAAGGAAATGTATAGTCTTTCTAGGATACAAATGTTAAGATAATGTATTAGGCATGCATTCATGCATGAGATTACTTGTTGAGTTCATTTAGCTCATTCCACGAATGTTGAAATTTTTCCAGATGAGGATGCAGAAGAGGAAGGAGATGGCGATGCATAGTGACTCGGAAACCCATGTCTGTCATGATTTTCATGTCCGTCAATTTTTATTAATTTCAAAGTTTTGACTTTTAGTTTATTAAATATCGAATGTCATTTTATTTTCAGTATGAATGTTTTTGGACAAGTATTTATTTCAGTTATTAGCATTTAATTCCACTGCAAAGTTTTCAAACGAAGTAAGATTTTTATTATACCGTATTTTTCAGCATTCTTTTAAGTATTTCTTTTTTAATTGCTTATTTTTCGCAATAAAGTTCAAGTAAGTTAGAAAGGGCGCTACATTTAATGGTATCAGAGCCGAGGTTTTTTAAAATCGGTTCTGTAGACTTCAAAGAATTTTGTTTAAGATCAATCAAAAGTCAATGAGTCATGGGTTCTAAGTTGCCCTTCGAGCATCTTCCTCCATTATATGGTAAGGTTTACAGTTAGTTTAATTATGCATGTACAATATTGTGCTTATGCTTCTGGTTTTAGATTGCAGTTGAGAATGTGCTTTTGATGATATAAATTATTTGATACAATCATATATGTTTTGTGAATTGTATTGATTTCATTTATTTTATTTGATTAATTATTTCAACGTTTGTTCCACATGAGTAAATGTTTCTAAATTCAATTATTTATTTGATTTTAGATTTTAGATTTGTTTAACGACACCCTAAAACTTGATTCTGCATATATTGTTTCTAATATAGGATTTCATATATTTCTATCAACGTCTCAAGATAGTAACTTGTTCCAAACTTTGAGTTTATCCTTTAGCATTTTAAAATTTTTCTTTAGAACAAAAGAATCTCATCTTCAAATCTCAATTTTATTCCATTCTAGTTCCACGAAAAACTATAAAATCCAGATGCAAATGCCAACAATCCAGAACTCTAAATGGCTTCGGCTTCGGCTTCCAATTGTCATTTTTCTTTCTCATTCGAAATGATTGAACAATGGTCAGAGATGTTTCTTTCCAACCCCATTAAAATACAATTCAACCATCTTTCCATCCACCCATCCGAGATTATAATTGTCTAACCGACTTGCGAGCTTGTCGTCACATTTACACCAAGTTAATTTTCTTCTTAAGAGAGATCAATAACTTCACAATTTCTAATAAAACCATTTCTTTCGTTCATCTAGTGTTCACATTATCTACATTGCCTTTTCTTTCCTATTGAAATCTGACTACATTAAAGTCATCACCAATACACCATTTTTGTTGATTTAATGTTTGGATTTTATATGTATCTCCTCTCAAAGTTTTCTTTTCCCAACAAATGAATAAGATGAATAGGCATTGCAAATTTTATCAACTCGTCATGATTCCTCCATTTTCTTATTATTGCAAAAGTTCCTTTGATAAATCAATCTTTGATAAAAATTAAATATTCTATTATCCCATGTGTTGAGCAATCCACCTGATGCTCTTGAGAACCCAAGTATCCCAACCAAAAATCGTGATTTGACCATAACTTCGTATTCCACCCGAGGCTCCTTGTGAACTCAAGAATTTCCAGTCGAAGTCATCGTCAACCCAAATTTTTCTACATAAATTTCTATCTATTTACTCTGTGTTGGTTTCCTGGATCCAGGAAAAGTCTATCCACTCTTTTACAAATAGACTTCTTAATTCCTTTTCTTTATTCTCCTTCCCAGCCCTCTAACATTAAAGCTTAGTTGATTTATTTCTTACCTATTTTTCCTCCAGCCCGTGTGGATACACTTCACTTTCGTATTGTTGTTTCACACTCCCTTCTTTCAAGCTCTTTTATTCTTTCAATTACCTCTGGATCATTTTCTTCCGCTTTCAAACGCAAGAATTTTCTAAAGTTCCAAATTCCCTTTGCCTATTCTTCAACCGTTTTCTTGCAAAAAAACTCTATTACAATTTGTTATATCATTATCATTTAACGTATTTTTAATTTGGTAAAGTAGGGATTTTTCTGGATTTCCTCCCTACTTTCCTTTTTCCTCCCATTTCAGTCTTTCTTTTGTCTTCTTCCTTTTCTTTGTTGCTCATTATCTCCTCCTATGTTCGCGAGCCAATTTTCTCTTCTCTAATTTGCCTCTCGATTCCTTTTTCCCTTCTTGATTTTTCTCTCTACTTTATATTCTTTTTGTCTCTAACTTCCATTTCTTCTTCTCTCTGCAATTGAGTAACTTGTCCAAATTGAATGGATCACTAAGTCTAAATGAGCTTTCCTGCGATTGATTTTGGCCTTTATCATCATTGTCCACATTTCTGGGCTTGCTATATTTTTCATCAGATTTTTCGTTTAGTATTTGACCCATGTTCTCATCCGTTTTGACATCTTGGGCTTGCTAATTATTCCCGTCTTTCTGCTTCTCTTAAAAACTACTGAATCCTCAAAAAGGGTTCATGTTCATATGGATTATATCCCTACTTGACAAATAATTTATCAACTATTGTGTGAAGCCTACCTCTGCTTCCAATTCTTTTACTTTCTTAGTCGCCCTCATTTCTTATTTGTCTTTTCAAAAAAAAATTCCTTTTTCTTTTCTCCGTGGTTATTCTTACCTTTTCCATTGGAATTCTTAATTGAGCTTATGTTTTTCTCTTTTCTTGATTCGACTCCTTATCCGATATTTTTGTTATCTCTATCTATCTTTGTTATCTCTTTTTCTTTCTTCCTCTATTTAACAGAGGCTCAAGTTGAAATGCGTCAATATTTTAAAACTACCAGTAGACCCCTGTCCTAGTTTTTCCTTGTGGGCTCACAAAGACCGCACTCTCTTGTTTGGGTTTCCAATAATATTGTGTTATTCATCATCGGAATTTATTTCCTTAATTCAATTTTTATCTATTTTAATTTTATTTTTTGTGGACTACGAACTTGTTCAGGCCCATTTATCCCATCATCGGCTTCTTCTCTTTATATGCTTTGAATTGGATTTTGTATTCTTCATGAGTCAATGACCTAAAAATATTGTGGCTTTGAAATTCATCATTCATCCCCAACCAATATTCATTATTATCCTCTACTTAATCGACAAGTTTCTTTGTATTCATCAACTTTTAACATCGATAAATTCACGCTTTTGTTGTATCCACCATTTTTTTGTGGTTTGGTGATATATTACCTACTTGTCAAGATGCGTTGTTCCTAAATGGATTATCATAAATGTTGGTTAGTGAGAAAAGTATCTTATTTTATCTACATGTGCGATGTCAAGTATTTGTATAAATGAGTGCTTAAAATTCAAGCAATTTATATTTTACGCTATGCAGTTTATGTTCGATTGCTTTCTTTAGTAGTTACTTATTAATTCCGATTTATGTCCTGGGGTGAAAAAAAAGAACTAAAAGTTATTTTTACGACTCAAAGATATTATGTTTTTTTTTTTTTATATTTGACAAATTTCGAGGACGAAATTTTTTATAAGGTGGGGAGAATGTAACGACCCAAATTTTTATGCCTTAATAAGAATTTTATTTATTATTTTATTAGTTTAATTTATGGAATAATAATGGAGAATTAGAAATTTTAATTATTTTATTGGATAGTTAACTAGTTAAATTGAGATAATAAAAGAGTCTTTTTAATGGATTGGTTAATTATATAATTTGGGCCTTATAATGAATAATTGGACTTTTTAATTAGTTTAGATTAGAATATTAAATAAGGCCCATATTTTTAGTAAGTTAATAATAAGCGCATGTACCAAAAACCTAGTCCAATTAGGAATAGGTTAAAACACAGATATAAGATACGTAAAACACACACATTGGGAACACACATAGAAGACGCCTAAGAGACAGCAGAAATCGGCCAAAAGGAGAAAACAAAAAGGAGAAGAAGAAAAGAGAAAAGAGAAGAAAGAGAGGTGACTTTCCCACCGTAATTGATTTTTAAGAGGCACGAAAAAGGATTTTACCACCCCTAAATTGAAATGACAAGTAATCTCTTCGGTTTCATATAGAATTAGTATTTAAAGTATGATAATGTCTAACGGGATGCGTTTTTATTTGGAATCCCATGCGTGTTTAATTAAATATTATGTTGTCAAATTGTGAATATATGTTGTAGTTCGAATGTTTCTAAAACCTTGGGATTATATTCATGAACATAATTTAAGCAGTACCAATCCGACGTATAATATTGACTGTCCTACTAACATAGTAGAATGGTGCTTCTATTTTGAGTAGGAAACCGATGTCATTCATACATGAATGATGGTGATGAAATTCTTATTCCTTGCAATGTAATTAGGGAAATCAAATGGTGCTTTAAGGTTTTTATAATTATAATGGGCTTTGTTAGTTTAAGTTATATAAAATGTATGGTTTCTTTTGGGTTCCCCAAAAATGAATTTATTATTATCATCCTCATATATTGTTTTAAAACTGGATTTAGTATTGAATTGTAATCGGATTTTCTAAATATGTTTGAATAATTTAACGTAGAGTTTTCCCTAATTGGTGGAACGTAGGGTCTATCCCTAATTAATTAAATATAGAATTTTCTCCTAACTAATTGGATATAAGATTTTTCCTTAACTAATCGAATGTAGGGTTTTCCTCGACTTATTGAATATAGGGTTTTCCTCGACTAATTGAATATATGGTTTTCCCTCAACTAATTGAATGTAGTGTTTTCCTTGACTAATTGAATGTAGGGTTTTTCCTCACCTAATTGAATTTAGAGTTTTCCCTTAGCTAATTGAATGTAGGGTTTTCCCTTGACTAATTGAATGTGGGGTTTTCCCTTAGCTAATTGAATGTAGGGTTTCTTCTAACTAATTGAATATATATAGGTTTATCTCTTAACTAGTTGAACATAGGTTTCTCCTTAACTAGTTGAATGTAAGGTATTGTTGAGTATTTGAATGTAAGTTTATCCTCGTTTACATGTTTTATGTCATGGTTACTTTTAATATGCTAGTTAATGTGATTTAGTTATTATTCTATGTGTTTATGTTATTCTCGCATTCAATGAAAAGTTGCATCACTTAGGTTCATGCATCATATTAAATGTACTTTCATAAAGCATTTCACGAGCATACAGAGATTAAGTAAAGTCTAGTTTTAAGGTTTAGAATTTATAACATTTTTCAAATAAATGGGTGCACAATATTGTTTTATGATCCGAGTGATGGGAAATGGGCGCGGGAGACCGGCGTCCCGACAATGTGCCGCTTGAGGCTAATGTCAATGTTCAAGGAAAAAGGCCTTTGGGCAAAACGAATGGAAATGGGCCTTCGGGCAAAATATTAATCGGGTTCCAAATAACAAGGCCACTGCGACCCTCATTAGAACAATGTGTCACCAAGTGAGCTCGCGTCCTAAGAACGTTTTTTTATTTAACGAAAAGAAAGACAATGTCTTAAGTATGAATGTGAAATGTTTTTAAGTAAAGGAAATGTATAGTCTTTCTAGGATTAAGCAGCCGAGTTTTACTATCAACTAGCAGGGGGTTTGCTCGACAGACATTATCGAATAGCGCCTTTTGATGAGAGATATGAACAAGAATCTTCCAGAAAACTAGTGTTTTCTGAATTATATGAAGCCAGTAAGCAAACAACGAATCCGTGGGTATTTGAACCCCTGGTAGAAATGTTAGACTCGCATCGGCTTATTCAGTTTGTTACCCGTTTCACCGAGAGTGAGAGTTAAGGGCCTCCGAGGCCTATAAATAGAAGCTTCTATCTCCCATTCTGAAGTCCATCTTCAGCATACTTCTTCCAAAGACACTGCACTCCAGGGACTTCCTTCATCCAACCAATTACCAAGAGCTTCTTCAAAGCCTTCGAAAGTCAAATGCCCAAACTCATTTTCCACACGAGCTTACATCCTATTCAAGGAGATCTTACCTAGGGCGGAGATTTTAGAAAGAAAAGAAGTAATCCGTCGTATAGGAATTCAAAGAAAAAGGAGTCTTGTCAAGAAAGCTAGAGACTCTTCTTCTATAGAATATGGGCCGATGTAGAGAAAGATTAGCTCAACTTTTAGCTCATTCATTGTTCACAGGGATTTTTTAGGTAATCTGTCCTACCTTACCATAAAACTACCAAAATAAAAAAGCCCCCAGAATCCAAGAAAAGTGGGAAGTGCTTGCCACCCTGCCGCTGAAAGAGACCGAAAAAGGTTCACCTGAAAGAACTACTAGAAAGAACCCAACCCCACTCTCAAAGGCCAATAAAGCCCTACTTCTATCCAATTCCGGCAAGGTAATCCAATTGGAAAAACCAAAGGTGGAGTATTTCTATTGATCAGTCATATAGGCCCGAGTTGGACATCCAATTGCTTCGATTTGAATTATCCGGAGAATAGAGGCCGGTCTCTTGCTGACTGGGGAAGAAGGTACCAGGGATAACGAAGTCCATCGGACCGAGGGATTTTGAATATCTAAAATTAGGGCGAACGCGTGTCTGTTAAGTGGGTAACTTAGCTGAATAAGCAAACTTAGCTGTCCTCCAAGGACACAGCTGATTTGAGTCAACTCTGTTGAACAATCTTAAAAGGACTAAAATCAAAAATTTGGTAAGGTTTATTCAACCCCCCTTCTAAACCTTACACCACACCCCTTGGGACCTACACACTTTTATCCACAACCTCCAGCACCTTTTCCATTTCGTCCTAAAATGGGTTGGAGGACGAAAAAATATTCTGGAAATATATTTGGATCTCCTTAGAGATCGAACCATCATCCTCAGCCCATTCACCATTGCTAAGCTTAAGCTTTGAGATCCAATTTTTCCTTCTACGAGACGTAGCCTTCCTATGGAAAAATTTTGTGTTCATGTCCCCTCTAGGAAGCCAATCCACTCTCGATCGTTGTTTCCAATAATATTCCTTAAGGGCCAAAGTGCGCTCCAGATTGCGCTCAACCTCCTTAATCCGAACAAGATTCATGGCAGATGGGTGGACCTTATTTAGCTTTGCAAGTTCCTTTCGGAGCCCCTCAATACGTTTTTAATGTTCCCAAATTGGACCAACTCCACCCCTTTAGAGCCGCGCGTGCAAAGATTTCAACTTGTCTTTTAAAGAAGACTCGCAAGACTTGCTTAGCCCCCAAAAAATTCGCAAATTCTCATTAAAAGAATTAGGTGTTAACCAAAGGGGTTCAAAGAGAAATGGTGGAGTACGATTGTGACGAGAAAGCCTCGACGCTTGTACACCATCTCGTATGAAGAAGAATAGCCCATTGATTCGAGCAAAAAATCAAGATTTTGAACTTTGTAATCATTAAATCGCTCCATCCAATATTGAGTACCGTAAAACCTATCTAACCTCTCCCACACATTATTCGATTATTTAAACTTCTACGCCAAGTAAAGCACGGGCCTTGAACCCCAAATCTAATAAATGACAGTCATCTACTGTTTCTCGAAACGCTGACACTGATGGAATATGAAGATCCGCTCCTCCCCACTTTTCCGTTTGTGATAATATATCATTGAAATCACCACTTGTAACCGCCAAAGAAGGGACCAGGAAAGATGCCTCGAGTTACGATCGTGATTCCCGTAAAATCCAGTAAATCTCCATGAAAATACATCCATAGTTATGACAGAATCCACAAAAGTATTACCCCATATTTTAATAGAAACATCCACATCGTGAGGCCAAAGAATAGCCAATCCTCCACTCCTACCGAATCAATCATCAACCCATTAGGAAAACCAATATTTTCTTTAAAATATTTTGCCTTTAACACACACAACCGTCTCCATAATGAAGACGATGTTTGGGAAATATTGCGAATAAGAAGTCGCAAATTATTTACCGCCGTGCGCTCCCCAACCCATTGAAAATTCTTCATGTTTCTCAAAGTGTTTAAAAAAGGAAGGTTGCGATCAGCTGACCTCGAAATGAACCTGTTCAACGAGGCAATTTTCCCTGTAAGCTGATGTACTTCATTGACCGTTCTAGGTGAACTCATTTCCATTATAGCTTTTATCTTCTCCGGGTTCGCATCGATCCCCCTCTCATGCACCATGAAGCCCAAATATTTTCCACCTCGCACTCCGAAGGTGCACTTCGCCGGATTCAATTTCATACCATAGGCTCGCATTATTTTGAAAGCCTCCTCAAATGCTCAAGGTGATCCTCTTCCAGCACACTTTTTACCAACATATCATCAACGTACACTTCCATTGATTTGCCAATTTTCTCTCTAAACATGAGGTTGACTAACCTCTGATAAGTAGCTCCCGCGTTTTTTAGCCCAAACGGCATTACCATGTAACAATAAACTTCGTTCTCCGTCACAAACGATGTCTTATCCCTGTCTTCCTCCGCCATAAAAATTTCGTGATATCCTTGGTAAGCATCCACCATGCTAAGCAAGGCACATCCTGCCGTGGAGTCCACCAAGAGGTCGATGCGAGGTAGGGGGTAGGGATCCTTGGGGCATGCCTTATTCAGATTCGTGAAGTCTGTGCACATCCTCCATTTGTTGTTAGCTTTGGGCACTACAACTACATTTGATAACCACTCAGTGAACTGAATTTCCACAACATATCCCGCCCAATAATTTGTTCACCTCGTTTTCTATAATTTTGTTTCTTTCGCCTAAAGCTTCGCTTTTTCACTTCTTGGCCTCGCTAACGGATCCACATTGGTCGGTGAACCATCACCTCGGGTCTATGCCTTGAAATCGAAGGTTTCCAAGCAAAAATGTTCACATTCTCCCTAAGAAATTGAATCATCAACACTTCTAGCTTGAGTCCATTTGCGACCCTATCTTAGTGAACTTATCCGGGTCGCCCTGGCTCGAGCTCAATCACTTTGTCCGCTCCGTTGACTCAACCCTATACTCCGCCATTGTCCTAGCTTTTTAACCTTCTCCTTTTCTTTTTACTCAAATTGACCTTCTTCTTCGCGTGTTATTTGCTCTATAGTTCTCACTTCTCTCCCTTCCTTCTTCTTTTTTTAGGGAAACGTTATAGCATTCTCTAGCCGTCTTCGATCGCCCTCGTACTTCGCCTATCCCTCCTGCTGTAGGGAACTTCATCTTCAAATGATAAGTGGACACCACAGCTTGAAATTGATTCAGTCCGGGTCGCCCCATGATCACATTATAAGCGAATGGGGCATCTACTACCAGGTACTTGATCATGATTGTCTTTCGGCACGGCGCTTCGCCTAGCGAGGTGGGGAGATCAATGGTTCCTAGGGGAACCACTTCGCTTCCTCCAAACCCCATCAGCGGAGTGTCAACCGGACGTAAGGCAGTTACATCTAGTTCCATCTTCCTCAACACATGCATAAATAATATATCCGCCGAGCTCCCATTGTCCACCAAGACGTTTTGTACGGCAAAATTGGCGATATCCATCGTGATTACCATCGGGTCGTTTTGGCCTGCCTCGACCCCCACGAGGTCACGACCATCGAACGTAATAGGGCTAGAGTTTTGGACGCTCATGACCTTCAGTTTTCTCTTAGAATCATGGGTGAGGTTACGCGCATGCTTCCTTCTCGCACTCTGTGAATCACCTCCACTAGGACCTCCTGCTATCATATGTATAACCCCCCTACGAGGCAAGTTATCTTCTTCTTGATTTTGCCTAGGCCTAGAGCATTCCCTCGGGCGTTCTTGCCTATGTCCGGCCTCATGGCGACCTCTCGACCGGCTTCGCGACTTGCGAGCCGGTGATCTTCGCCTAGGGTCCCGGTTAGGTCCTCCCCCTCGTTCTTCTTTCAAAACAAAATTTTGTAAGTAACCTTGTTGGATGAGCCTTTCAATCTCATCTCGCAATTGAATGCAGTCCTCGGTGTCGTGGCCATGGTCCTTGTGGAAGCGACAATATTTCTCCATGTTTCTTCGTCCCGAGGTCGTCTTCATCTTTTTTGGCCACCTTAGCATATCAGTTCGCTCTATGGCCATTAGAGCGTGACTTCGGGGCGCGTTCAACAGAGTATATCTATTGTGCCTCATTGTCTCCGGGCGATCTTGATCTGGACCTCGGTCTAGGCCTCTCTCGACCCTAAACCGAAGCCTCTCTCTAAGATCCCTCCCCTCGCGTGGAGCCTGAGCCACTTGGTACCACTCCTGGTCTTTAAGGCGGTTCGCGAGCGAGCGCTGATGCTAATGGTCCTTTTTGCAATCCAAGGATAAGGATATTAGTCATCATGTCGATTCGCATATCTTGCACCTCCAATGCTTCATCATTCAATCGATTTATGAATTCCCCCGAGCGACTTTTTCACCCCCGCCTTATAGTGAACAAATGCGAGGCTAACCTTCGAGCTCGCTTTTGGCTTGCGAACTGGTATAAGAACTTTCGAGCCAGCTGTTCGTAAGAAACCACAGTTCCCCTAGGTAATCCCATGAACCATTCATGCGCCTTTCCAGTCAGCGTTGTGATGAATATTCTAGCATTCATGGCATCCGACTGCCCATACAATTGCATCACGTGGTCGAAAGCGGTGAGATATTCCTGAGGGTCCCTATTCCCATCATATTTCGGGAGATCAGGAAGCTTGAAGTTCGGCGTGACCACCTCGGCTAGGATCTCGGGAGAAAATGGAGATCCCCTTTTCTGCAAAGCGGATGTTACAGCTCCCCTCCGCCTCAAATCATCCGGTTGTCGAGTAACATGCTAGATTTGTTCACTCAGTTCGTGTATGTCCCATGGCTTATTGACTGGTTCGCCCACGACCTCCTCTGGTCTCCTCACTGGTGGCCTGACGGCTTGACTAGCCACCTCTTCCAAATCAACTACCACTTCGTTTCGTTTTTCCACATTCCCCCCTTCCCCTGGGGGACCTTGGGGAGGGGCCTCCATAGCCTTCTTACCCTTTCTTTCCCTATCCTCCAACATTTTTTCCAGCATTTTCTCAAAGTCACTAGCCTTCATGTGAATCATCTGCTCCTTCTCCTGAACGAAAGATGGTCCCGCGAAGTGAAGCGGGCGAATTGATGATGTTTCCCGGGGAGGGTCCTCCACGACCCCCTGAGGTGTCTTGGACGCATGCTTAGGTGTCTCCAATATCTTCCCTGGTGTCTCCTCCATCTTTAGCTAGGCCTCGTTTCCCAGCACGGGCGCCAATCGATTTAGGAAGGTAAATCAGATGTACCTGACCTAGGGACCCACAAAGCGAGGTGAAGTGTGTTCCACGAAGCGACCTGGCCAAGGATCCCCAAAGAGCTAGTTGAGGTACTTAGAAAGCTAAAGAGCGAGGTAATTTAGAATAATGGCAAGTTACCTTTTACCTTGATTTATGTGCCGTATTTATAGTACTGTTCACCGGGTAAGGCGGATCACCGTACACGTGGCGCCCGATCGACGGTGCGTGGCAATGGCGACCCGACCCGGTGTTTTGGGTCGGTCGGGACCCACATAAAAAAATCGCGGATCCTGGGAGTATTTTGGTAATTTCGCGAGGCAAAATCAAAATGGTCAACTCAAGATGGGCGAGGCTATACTGGTAATTTCCACATCAAGGCCCTTCCATATAGCTTTTTAGACTTTCCGTGTTCCAAATGCCGATACATTTTCTTGTTTTGGGCATTCTAAGAAAGAGTAATATTTCTTATTAAAATAAAAACTCTCTTTTCAAGGCTGTATATATTAATTAAATTTCAATATGATAGTACTCTTCCTATATTATTTAATATATACTACAGTGTATACATATAACTAGATAATTTTTATTTTTAATTTTTTATCTAAGTTTCTACTTTCGATCAAAATATTTTCATTGTTTTGTGAGAAGTCAGGAGAGTATTTATAGTAGGCCCGGTAAGCATTACGAGGATTACAGGGGCCGTCTATTTTCCCCCACTAGTATTGATTGCTAATTACCAAGTAGAGAGAGCAATTGTCAAAGATTATTAAATTAATAAATTATTTTAGAGGTGATCAAATTCTTCATTTTCCTCGTAATGATTAAATGATCTGGACAGAGAATAAATAGTGAATGTGAATGTGAATGTGAATTTAACCGTGTATTTCATTTTCTATATATAAAAAATAATTAAATTGGAGACCAAAACAAACTAGCTAAACCTAGCAATTGGAATATTCTAAAATGTGATAGTACAGAAAAACTACATCCTTTTTTGGGAGCACTTATGAAAAAATCCATTTTGAAACTTTCAAAAAGCCTATAATTCTCACTTCTCTATAATGAATTTTTTGGAGAACTAACTTATCCAAAAGTCCATTTTAAATTAACCACCAAACATAAATTATTATCGAAATTTCAAAACTGCTCCCAAACAATTGTTACCCAAAATAAAAGATTACAAAATATTCAATGTGATTTGTAATTGATTCTTCTTGTATCATATCATATCTTTGTGGGCCGGGCCTCAGGCTCTCCGCTACAGTACAATGTGCAATTGGGGTTAGTCGATGCTACCCACTTGGGTAGTTACCCAAGTGGGTTCTATACCATTGGATTAATACACATCCATGTGTTGATTTAACGGTATAGAACTCATTTGGGTAGCTATCCAAGTGGGTAGCGTCTACTTACCCATTGATTGAGAATGATCTAATCATTAGTATCCATTACCAGCTTGACAGGGAGTGGGAATCAATTAATTAGACAAACTACACTACAAAATTCTATAAAGAAATAATGTTATAGTCTTATAGATAACAAGTGATGCTATTTAAGATCTCCAATATATCATAAAAATGTGTGGTAATAAGGGTTCTTGTTATGTTACACAATACGGTTTATATATTTAATAATTGAGTACATATTGTTACTATTAAAAATTAATACTATGATAGTGAAGACACGTATATAGTGAACGTAAAACTATAACCGCAGTGACAATTTTTGCAGTGGTTGGATTTTTATTCTACAAAAATTTAAATTACTAGTTATTTGCAGCGACAACTTATAATATATAAAAGTTTTAATATAAAATTTATGAAAATTATAGTTCAAGTAAACTTAAATTATTGTCACTAATATTTGGGTAATGAGATGTTATCCAATTGGGTACCACCAACTCCCTTATGATTTTGATATGTCTCATTATAACATGTAAATGTATTTCTTTTTAAAAAAAAAAATCAAAATAAGACACATGTCAAAGTCAGAAAGAAGTTGGGTGGTACCTATTCTGTAGCATCTAATTAGCCTCTCTTGTTGTAACACCAGAAAAAAAAAAAGATATGTATTTAATTAGTTATATAGCTCAAGTGTATTATTATTATTATTATTAGATTTATCATCCAATTACTTGGCCCATGAGAAATCCTAAGGAGTTTGGAAAACTAGCTATGATAATTATATTAGGACTCTTTCGTTATTAGAGTTTTATTATATCACATTAGAGGGCACAAAACAAAAATGCTCCAGCTTTATTTCTCTCTGCGCTGTTCAGCCCCCATCATCTACCACACAACCACGACGAAGTTTTTCTTCATCCCTCAATTGCCTTCCCTATTTCTTCATCTCCTGAAAGTTTTATATGATATCTATTTTTGAGACTATTATCTACTGTAAAAATGTTAAATAATTCCAGTATACGGTTTATGAGAAAATATTATTCGATCCCAACTACGCAGAGATTTAGTATGGTTCAAACCTACCAAGTCGAACCCTAAACCTTAGGAATATACCGTAAGATTCCAAGAATGTTATTTTAGTGCTTCCGTATCGAGGTTAATACTTAAGTTTTGACTTCTAGGAACTAAGATGTATATATATATCCATGTTAGGCAACGAGGATGGAGCGCCACAAGTTGATAGAGATATTGCATCAAATCATTCTACTATTTTTCAAGCAAAGTTTCGAGGTGGGGTTTGTTTTCTAAACTTTATTGTCCTTGTTAAATGCTTAGATTATTTTGCATGAATGTGTAGTACAGTTGCTTAGGCCCTATTGAGCTAGGGACTCGAGAGGTCCGGGGTCGATGTATCCCTCAGGTGGAACCCCTACAGTGCTACCCATGTCTATGTCTACGGTTTTTCAAAAGATCTATGATATGTCCTATTGGATTGTATTTGCATGCCTATGTGAGATATCTATGTATTTAGCTTGGACAATTTATACTCCACTGAGCTGTGTCGCTCACCCCATATATAATCAGATTTTTCAGGTTAAGGAGTCGGTGATGGTTATTGGTGGTGGATAATGGGTGGCCTATGAAACTACTCGAGTAATGTCTTTTTATTTTTAAATGTTGTTTTCAATTAAATATGAAATTATTATACGAATTATGATTTTCCTATGCAACTGCTAGAGTGATGTCTCTTTCTAAATGTTAATTTTCAACTGAATAAGAAATTGTTAAAACAAATTATTATTTTCAAAGTATTTACCTACGATGCTAGACTCTGTGAGATAATTGATTTGTGTTGAGAACAAATGTCCAGTTTCTAGGAAATTTTCTAATTGAGATAATAAACGATGAATTATTATGATTTTTCTAAGTTTATTTATGTAAATAGACGAAAATGGATACTTCTTTTATAAATTAGTAAATGTGCGAGTTTCTTAGAAATAAATTAATATACAAATTTTCTACACTTTATAATTTGCTTCCGCTGGTTCTATTGATTTTGAATGAGATATATTTACAAGCCTATTTTCTCTTATAAATAAAAATATGTACGCGATTTTACAAAGTCTTTCACGGTCATATGGTCTTTTAGAATTATATGATATCAAATTTATTCAAATTATTTTATGCGATTACTTCCACTGTAATTATTGTTCTTTTGAAAATTTAATGGCTCGCCATAATGGGTTCTCTTTCTTATGTTAAAAAAAAATTATTCGGCAAAATGAATGTATGTGTATATTTTTATAGTTCAAAATTTTGGGGCATTACAGGTGGTATCAGAGCAGGTCTACCTTCCTGTAGACTTGCAATATATATATGTAATTTTCGTGCGTGTAATTCTAATAATGAGTAAATCAGAATTTCTAATGTAATGGAAAAGAATTATATATCCACCACCGCTATGCCACGCCAACTCCAAAGCCAAGGTATGAATTCAAATTTCAAAAGTTCTATTGCTACTGCTACTGCTACTGCTATTGACATGCTATTGCCATTGCTACTGCTACTCACAAATCACACGATTTCTATTTTGGAAAAAAAATAATTTACTTTATTTATTGATGCAATACACATGTACCATAGAGCTATTGACTACGAGGTTTTGACACACTATATGTGAATATGGGAAGGATAATATAAACTCTAGAGGACTTGGAAGAGGATCCCTGTGATAGAATACATGAGATTCATTACGAATTTATAAGCGATCGATAATGTCAAGATTGACTATGAGTAGATTACTAGCAACATAGATTATGGATAGACTTTAGTGGATTTCGAGTTGGATATTCATGGTTTACGCCATGTTCAATTTTTTAGAATTAATGATAATACATTGATATAGTTATGGTGTTAGTATATCATTTGGAAAGACAATAATTCTTGTTCGGATGTCTAAAGTCATGGCGAAGGTTAATGGAAAAGATTTAGAAGTGGATTTATATATTATAGGAATGAGAGATTTTGATGTGATCTTAAGCATGGACGAACTTCGTAAGAGTCAATAAAGTACATAAGGAGATAATATTTCAATGCATGAGTTTATTTTTCTACGGAATAAAGGTTAGAACAGTACTCTGAATTATGTCAGGAAAGAAGGGAAATTTTAAGAAAAAAAATTTGTCTGAGGTACTTGGATATTGCTGTAAGCTACCAATATTTTGATTTGATAATGGTCAATGTGCTAGTTATTCGAGACTATGTAATATGTTTTTTTTAAAAAAAAAATATTTGGGATTCCACATGATAGACTTATAGATTTCAGCATTGACTTTTTTTACTTAGGACGACACGATATCAAATTCATCATATAGAATAGCGACGAAGGAATTATAAGAGTTAAATGTACAATTACAAGCATTATTGGTTAAAAGACTTATCTGACTTAGAGTATCATTATGAGGAGAGCCAGTCATGTTTCAAGACGAACGGGGCTATGGAGTGTATTGACTACATGGAGGATTTATTTGATTATTAAACAAGTACCGATTGCTAAGTATATATATGATTCGTTTGATTACTTAAAGGAGCTAGTGTCTTGTTTAGGATCGATTTGAGGTCTTGATATCACTCACTGAATTTCAATAAGTTTAAGTTGTGGTTAGACTATGTAATATTTATTGGTCAGGTTGTTACAACATGAGGAATTTAAGCCGACCTGGTTAAACTCGAAGTTGTTAATAATGGCGTCTATGATTGTGAACGAAGTTTGGAGTTTCCTTTGACTCTCTAGGTATTCCAAAAGGTTTATAGAATATTTTTTAAAAAAAAATATGACAATACCAATGACCAGATTGACGAGCGATGAAATTTAAGAAGTTCCAGAGGACGGGGAAGTGTGAAGAATATTTTCAAGAAATTAAAGGAGAGTTGACCAATAGAACAAGAACAATTGATGAAAGAGTTTTCTAAGTTGAGAATCGAGATCGTAACACCTTTTAGTGGATTGAAACCAATTATTGCAACAATGGTTGAAAGACTCGTACTTAGACTCTTACTTAGAGATAAGATTAATGAGACACAAGTGACATATAAATTTTATGCAAGATGAGAAACCATGATCTAGTTAAAAATCTCAACATATTTGTTTTAGCTTCTAATGGTGCATTAGGCTACGAAGGAATTTTGATTATATCTAGTGATGAATAACTAAGAATTGAGATATTATGATAAGCACATTGTATATCATACACCGCTCACCTATGAGTTACAAAGATTTATCGAGATATGCGAAATATATTTTTGGTGGAGGGATATCATAGGAACTATCAACACCTTGTGGATAGATGCATGACACGTCAACAAGTTAAGGCCAAGCACCAACGACTGTTTAGACTTGTTTTAGGACACTTGATATCATCGAATGAAAGTTAAGAGCATATAGATATTAAATTTATTGTAAGTTAGTCACGATCTACTAAGAAAAATCATGATGTGGGTTATTTTTGATCGATTGACCAAATCAACACACTTTCTACAGATTACATATGGTTTAGAGCAATTTGACCAATTATACACAAGAGAAATAGTGAGATTACTTAATATGGGTACTAGGTTCATTTTAAATATTTGGAGAAGTTCGGAAAATTTCATGGGAATAGGGTTAAGTTTTACTACAACCTGTCATCCACAAACGAATGGACACACTGAAGAAGCAATGCAATTCTACAGAACATGTATTTTGGTTTTGAGGGATGATTGAGACGCATATTTACCTTTAGTGGTGTCTGCTTATAACAACAATTACTAGGACACAGCTGAGCCAGGACAAAGCAACTTGAGAATGAGATGATGAGTTTGTAGCAAGATATTTGGACATTATTAGAGTTTGAATTAAGTTAACTAAATTTTGAGGACGAAATTTTTTTAAGAGGGGGAGTTTGTAATACCTGGGAAAAAAAAAGATGTGTATTTAATTAGTTATATAGCCCAAGTGTATTATTATTATTATTGGATTTATCATCCAATTACTTGGCCCATGAGGAATCCTAAGGTGTTTGGGAAACTAGCTAGGGTAATTATATTAGGACTCTTTCGTTATTAGGGTTTTATTATATCACATTAGAGGGCACAAAACAAAAACGCTCCAGCTTTATTTCTCTCTGCGCCGTTCAGCCCCCATCATCTACCACACAACCACTACGAAGTTTTTCTTCAACGCCATGATCCCTCAATTGCCTTCCCTATTTCGTTATCAACTCCTAAGGTAAGTTTTTTATAAATTTCGAAACCTAATCTATAGTATTCAGAATTTTATGACATTTTAATATATTATTGTTCATGACGTTTTTAGTGTACTTGTTAAAATTTCATACTAATCCGATGAGTATTTTTGTAGTTATTGAATTTTCAAACTAAGATGCCCGAGTTTATGTTATTCTCTGTTTTTCGTTTTAGAAATTCCAAAACCCTACTTATACATATCCCAAATTCGTGAAATATTAATATGTTATATTATCATATGTTTAAAATATTCAGTTAAAATTTCATATACTTTTGAGTTTTATTTTATTTTATATGAAATTCTCATTCACGCTTTCCAAATCTTGAATATACTGTTTCTGATTTATAAATTCTAAACACCATGTATACAGACTTTAAAAATATCTGAATTTTGGATATGTTATATATTATAAAGTTTAATACCGTGTGATAAAATATCAGATCATTCTAACTTATATTTATTTAAATATTAATTAGTTTTCAAGATGTTACGATTTTAGCAATGACAAACGTTTGATTTATAAAATTCAAAACCTAAAATTAAAGAATTTAATATTTTATGATTATCGGATATTTTATACTATGATGTGTATATTATACGTTTTTAAAGTTTCAAATCATATAGTACTATATTTATTTAAATATGATTTTTCTCCCTTAGCTATGCAGATTTTAATGTTACAAACAATTTCAGTTTCACAAATTAAAAATCCATAGCTAAATATTTCTAATCTTCTGAAAGTTTTATATGATATCTATTTTTGAGACTATTATCTACCGTAAAAATTTTAAATAATTCCAGTATACGGTTTATAAGAAAATATTATTTGATCCCCACTACGCAGAGATTTAGTATGGTTCAAACCTACCAAGTCGAACCCTAAACCTTAGGAATATACCGTAAGATTCCAAGAATGTTATTTTAGTGCTTCCGTATCGAGGTTAATACTTAAGTTTTAACTTCTAGGAACTAAGATGTATATATATCCATATTAGGCAACGAGGATGGAGCGCCCTGAAGTTCAATAGGGTTATTGCATCAAATCATTCTACTATTTTTCAAGCAAAGTTTCGAGGTGGAGTTTGTTTTCTAAACTTTATTGTCCTTGTTAAATGCTTAGATTATTTTGCATGAATGTGTAGTACAGTTGCTTAGGCCCTTTTGAGCCAGGGACTCAAGAGGTCCGGGGTCGATGTATCCCTCAGGTGGAACCTCTGCACCCATGTCTATATCTACGGTTTTTTAAAAGATCTATGTTATCTCCTATTGGATTGTATTTGCATGCCTATGTGAGATATCTGTGTATTTAGCTTGGGCAATTTATACTCCACTGAGTTGTGTCGCTCACCCCATATATAATCAAATTTTTCAGGTTAAGGAGTCGGCGATGGTTATTGGTGGTGGATAATGGGTGGCCTATGAAACTACTGGAGTAATGACTTTTTATTTTTAAATGTTGTTTTCATTAAATATGAAATTATTATACGAATTATGATTTTCCTATGCAACTGCTAGAGTGATGTCTCTTTCTAACTGTTAATTTTCAACTGAATAAGAAATTGTTAAAACAAATTATTATTTTCAAAGTATTTACCTACGATGCTAGACTCTGTGAGATAATTGATTTGTGTTGAGAACAAATGTCAAGTTTCTAGGAAATTTTTGAATTGAGATAATAAATGATGAATTATTATGATTTTCTAAGTTTATTTATGTAAATACACGGAAATGGATACTTCTTTTATAAATTAGTAAATGTGCGAATATCTTAGAAATAAATGAATATACGAATTTTCTACACTTTATAATTTGCTTCCGCTGGTTCTATTGATTTTGAATGAGATATATTTACAAGCCTATTTTCTCTTATAAATAAAAATATGTACGCGATTTTACAAACTCTTTCCTTTGTCAAATGATTTTTTAGAATTATATGATATCAAGTTTATTCAAATTATTTTATGCGATTACTTCCACTGTAATTATTGTTCTTTTGAAAATTTAATGGCTCGCCATAACGAGTTCTCTTTCTTATGTTAAAAAAAAAGTATTCGGCAAAATGAATGTATGTGTATATTTTTATAGTCCAGAATTTTGGGGCGTTACACTTGTACTTTGACCTTATTAATTAATGTTTCATTTTTTTAAATAAATGCGATATATATATATATATATATATATATAAATAAAAAAGAGTATTCCTGATCACAGGCTGATCAGGTAACCAAAGTAAAGCCTGGTAACAAAGTCAAAAGAAAATAACGAAATGGTCACAAGCCGACCATATGGCTGAATGGTTGGGGACTCGTTAAAACCTTCCAAGGTAAAACCCACCCTTGTGGGAAAAACCCCTGGAAATAAAAAGAGTAACCCCCAGGATAAAAGCGCCCCAAAAGCAGACAAGACTGAAAATGCGATGCACTAATGAACAAACCTATAATTAGATTGGCCCCATAATCCCGAGTGAGGACTGGATAATGGATGTTGGGCGACCCCACCACGTATCCACTTGCGATGACTTGCTTAGAATAATATCCGCCGGTTCCCTTCCCTAAAGATGTGCGAGACCACAAAATCCATTTGAGAAGTGTATCTCCACATACTCAAATGGTGCCAAGGAACTCCAGTGGATTTCTTTCGCAGCAACTCCACCACATAAACCGAGTCCGACTCCAGCCATATTGATTCCATCCCTTCGAGGAAGCGTACTGGATGGCCCGCATAGCCACCGTTAGTTCCGCCTCAAAAGGAAAACCAAAACCACGTCGTTCTACAAAGCACCCACGAAAAAACCCCATACGATTTGAAAAACCCCTAAGTCGTGGGAGATTTCGGGCGCCCGTAGCGCTACCGTCTTTTTAACTTTGATCCATCCCTAAGCAAAGGTTTTACGCAAGTAACCCGCACAATCTTTGGGGCCTGTCTAGGGCGCCCAGGAACACGAAGTCTACCGAGAATGAAGAAGTCATGTTGATCATTTTGCATGCAACCTCGGTCCAAGGAAGATGACTCCAGAATTAGGACACAAAGGCGAAGGATGGCCGCCTCCAGTGTCCAAGTCTTGTTGTTGAGGGTCAAGTCATTTTTGATTTCCCAGATGAGCCAAATACCGGATAGAACTGCCACGCGCCAGAGAAAGCCCACCTGATCACTGAAATGAAAACGCATCAAACGCACCAGAAATTCATTAAAGCTATAAGCCCTAAAGTAATTGATATTAAAGGCATCAAAAATCCACTGCCATAGGCCTCTGCAAAACCACATGAGACAAATAAATGATCAACAGATTCATTGTTAGCACAACAAAGACCGCAAACCGAGGGTCCTGTGAAGGAGCCACGCGGACGCAGAACGTCTAAAACCGCAAGACGATTGTGGATAGCCCGCCATGCCACAATCAAACGTCTTTCCGGAATGTGAGGAGACCAAATCCAAGAACCCCAATGAACCGTCGAAGCGCGAGGACGCAAAAATGTGTAGGCTGACTTCGAAGTGATACATCCATCATCAGAGTGAAGCCATGCTCGCGTATCCGACGATGCCGGAGCGATGGGGATTCTAACAATATCTCGGACCATATCCAAATAAGCCTCAACGAACGAGAAAGTAAAGTGCCATGTCCCATCATAAAAGTAATCTGAAATGCGAAGTCGAAATAACTGCCTGTACTCCTCAGGAATCCCAATCCTATCCGCAATGGTGTAACCCAACCAATTATCCAGCCAGAATCAAACTCCGGAATTGCATCCCAGAATCCAGCGGCAGTCCTCCAAAAAACCCGAGATCCCATGCCGAATCCCTCTCCAGATGGAAGATGGGATGAAAGAATGGCGTGAAGATCCATCAGAAGCCAAGAAACGCCTACGGAGGATGTTGTAAACCAAAGAGTTTGAAGTCATAATCTTCCAGCCCAACTTCATAAGGAAAGCATTGTTGGCGACCACAATAGACCGGACGCCCAAACCGCTTTCCGCCCGGGGGCATGCAAAGAACGACTCGATTAACCACCACCGATCCTTTCGAGTTCACATTTGCACCCGGATGAAATTATGCATGGCCTTTTCCATTTGCAGTAGGAAAGTTCTGGGCCACTTGTATACTATCATCGTATGCACAAAAGAGCTGGTAATCACCGAATTCACCAAACAAACGCGGCCAACAATAGACAGAGCAGAACCTTTCCACCTTCTGAACTTGAAAATAATCTTGTCGAAAACGGATTGAAGGTTGGCCACCTTGGGCGCACCTTTGAAGATGGGGGCGCCAAGATCAGAGGGAATGCGCCCATATGCATCCCGAATCGCCCCGAATACGACCTTGCACATGATTAGAAACCTGGCCTCCAAAATAAGCTTTAGATTTATTAGGATTTAAAATCTGACCCGACATGTCTGTGTAGAGGGTAAGCATCTGAATAATAGCACGCGTGCCGCTTTCGATGATGCCCCACACATAATCACAATATCATTTGCATACATAATGGACGGGGAAACCACCCGATTAGGCACCAAAGCCGAGAAAGGCTGGAGTAGATTCCTATTGACCGCGTCCTCGACCAATCGCTCGTAACGTCCTCCGTAATGCAAAATAGTAGAGGAGATAACGGATCCCCTGTCGAACCCCTCGAAAGAAAGAGAAATAACCATTGGCAACCCATTCAACAGATCGAGATTCTGGAAGACTAAAGGATGATCTCAATCCAGTGGATGAACACTTCAGAGAAACCAAAGTGACGTAACACGTGAATCAAGAAGCCCCAATTAACTGTATCAAATGCCTTCTGGATGTCAATTTTTAAGATCATATTGGCATCATTACGACCCTGTAAAATATTGAATCCCTTCGAGACCAACGCAATACAGTCATGGATCTGCCTGCCCGGGATAAAGCCAAACTGGGTAGGCGACAAGTAAAAAGAGATGATCGAGCCCAGACGTGTCGCCAGAATCTTGGTAATAATCTTAAAAAGGAAATTACTCATCACGATCGGTCTAAAGTCTTCCACCTCATTAGCTTCCTTGGTTTTAGGGATGAGTGCCATAGAACTGGCATTTGGACCCGCCAGGAAGGAAGCCGTGATGAATAAATACCGGATGGTGGCCACCACCTCCTCAGAAATGATATCCCAAAAATGATGATAAAATCTCCCACTGAAACCGTCTAGGCCTGGGGCACTGTCCAAACCCATATCAAATGCCGCCTCTTTCACTTTGGATTCTAAAGGAATAGCCGTCAAAAGCGTATTATCAACCATGCTAACAATCAGAGAAATAAGGTGATCGACCATAGTGTAGTCCGAAGTGGTTTGCCCCGTGTCCGCGAAAAGGTCCGTATAGAAGGAGATAATATGATTTCCAAGAGCCACCGGGTCCTCTGTATAATTACCATCAACCATCAAACCTTGTATCCGTGAGCATCCATTTTGAATGAGACATCGACAATGGAAAAATAATGTGTTACGATCCCCATCCTTTAACCAATCCGATCGTGATTTCTACTGAAGGAATTCCGACTGCATGAGCAACGTGCGAGACAGCACAGACTGCGCCTCCAACTCCATATCCCTGCGAGCCTCAGTGAAACCGTCGGATTCAATATCTGCCTGAATTTGACGGACCTTTTCCATCTGATGATCCACTAGACGATTAACATCCCCAAAAATTTCCTTATTCCAAACCTTAATCATATGTCGCAGCCTCTTGAGTTTCCACATGACGCGCTGCATAGGGTTGGGCGACGCGCACGGGATGGCCCAAGAGGTCGTGACCACATCCCGGAAAGAATCGTGATGAATCCACATGCGCTCAAAACGAAATGGAGATGGGCCCCTGCTCATGGAAGAAGAACAGGAGACCAAAATGGGGTGGTGATCGGAGCCAATGCGCGGAAGGACTGAGCCCTTGACAACTTGCCAAAAGGATAAAAAATGACCAGTTGCTAGGGCTCGATCTAGCTTGGCTAGAAGAAGAGATAGAGGTCTACGGGGGGAGCACCACGTAAATGTATTCCCCGTAGTCGGCACCGCAAACAACCCTATGTCCTCCAAGAAATACCTGAAGTCCTGACAAGAGGCCTGGGATAAAGTACCACTGCCCGAGCGCTCATGGTGACCCAGCACAACATTGAAGTCTCCAATGAGCAGAAGATCAGTAAGACCCAAATTCCTCAAATCCAGCCAAAGGACACGACGGGAAACATGATCACACAAACCATGAACAAAACCAACATGAAAGATCAGAGAACCAAACTGAATCTGCAAAATTTCTCATTAAGAAGAAGACCACACCTGATTATGGACTGAGATGTTGGCATCGCATAGCACCCAGATGTCCGGGCGTCCGTTCGCCTGGAAACTCTAAGCCACAAACCTGAGTCCGAGGCTATTCCAATAAGAATCCGCAATGGATGAGATGTCCACCTTAGGTTCTCAAATGGCTAAGGTAGAAGGTTTATGTTTATGACATAAAGCCTTAAGAACATTTCGAGATGAAATGTTCCCAATCCCCCGGATATTCCAGAAGATGCAATTCATTGAGGCGGTGGGGGGTGGTGCCCGTGACGACCTCACGATAAAGACAAGAGTGTGATGGGATGCAGAATCCGACGGTTGGGAGTTACCCACTTCCTCTGCGTAATCAGCCCATCTCTTGTTTGCTACAGCGTCCATCTCATTTGGCCCTGGGCGCTCTGTCTCAATATCAATGTCGTGAATCGGAGGTGATGGACCCGTAGTAACACTCTGAAGTAAATTAGATTTAGCCGACTCCAAGGAGTTGTCCCGGAAAGCACGGTGGAGAGCTCGAATAGGCTTACCCAACGGATGATGAACCGTAATAGGCAAGATATTGGAGACGGAATCGGTGTGAGAAGAAGAAGCCATTGGGACCCGATCCCTAGCTGGGTAATCTGCCTGAGAAGTCGTGGATGGTTGATCGTTGATGTCCACTGAATCAAGAGCCTCAAAAGAATTGATGAGTTGCATATCTGAAGGGCAAGTGACGATTGCTCGGATAGGGGATACTTCACGCATCATCGAACCCATATTTCCCATTGAGTCATCAACGACTTTGCCCTTGTCCTGCTGCACAGGACGGTAAACTTTGCGAGCCCTGGAACGTCCTCTTTGAACTGAATTCTAACGTGTTGTCGGTCCCCTAGAACATCCATGGTTGGGAGATGCGCGTCTTTCCGTGTCATATTTCCCGCATTGTTTAGACGACAAGAAGCCATCGAGTGTCCCATAACATTACACTTAGAATAAAATTCTGGGAGTTTCTCGTAACTGACTGATACAAACGAACATTGTCCCACTCTCTCCACCATAATGTGTTCCTCCAGCGGTTTTGCAAGGTCAATATCAACCAATACCCGAACAAAATGTCCCAACGAACCATCAAGCGATCATTGTTCGATTTGTAATGGATTTCCAATAGCGCTGGCAATCCCCAGGATGGTATTGGGGTCCCAGTATTCCAGGCTGATCTCGAAAATGCGAACCCAAACGCTAGCCACCGAAGTTTGCACCTTATAAGGAGTGAAGTCCGGGACCCATGGAGAGAGGCGAATAGTACCTGGATTAAGCGCCCAAGTGGTGCGAAGGTGAGCACGAGCACGGTCCTGCGCATTGAACAATTTAACACAAAAAAATCCCTTTCCCAAGGGGATTAGTTTCCAATCATTCTTAATACCCCAAAGCTTAGAAAGTCTTTTGTGCAAAAGCATAGTAGCCCATGGCTTGTTTCCTTTTCCCAAAATAACTCGCCCGATCAGTGAGTACGAAAATTCAGCAAGGCGTTGTTGGTAAACATTCTCATTAATAGTAACTGAACAATAATCCCCTTTCTTAATCAGGTTTAGGGATAGAGTGCGTTTTACCAAAAACCATATGAGAAAATGAGGCGATATTACCTGGGGCCTGTGGAAAAGTAGTATTCGAAGGATGGGGATTTCCCGAAACCACCTTAGCAAAGGAATTAACCTGTGGAACTTGAGGACCAATGTTATGTGTCGATTGTCGGAGGTTCGATGCATGGGGGATGCCCATGGTGGCAGAGCATCCAGCCTGGTGAGAAGCATCTGTGGGAGGGCATGCAGGAGGAGTGCCCTGAGGGTTGGAAGCTGTGGCCCAGGGGACATCACCCCCCTGGGAGGGGACCACTCCAGACAGCAGAGTGGTCGCCGGCCCCCCATAGGACAGAGAAAGGGGGCCGGCCCCCCATGGTAGGCAGCCATGGGGGTAAAGGGATGAGCCCCTTCCATGCAATTGCTGATCACATGCGGAGGGCATGCATCCTGCAGCGCGGACTGAGATTGGACGAAGGTGTTGATGCCTGCCTGTGCGTGGTGGATTGCACGTGGTTCTGCGCGGGCGGGGGGCTTTGCAGGTGCGATGGGCGCTGATGAAGATGAGGCGACAGTGGCCGGTGATTGGGATGTGTGCTGCTCGTGCGGCGATGATGACGTGGGCTTGGTGATATTCGATGGCAAATAAAATTGAGGTGGAACCAGCCCTAGTTGCATGGGGATAGGATCAGGGTGCGAAGCTCTCGAGGGCACAAAAGAGGATGGGATTCCATACGAGGAGAATCTTGAAGATGGAGCCGGCAGGGGATCCGACGTACCAGCGTGCCCGTTCAGAGGAGCAGCAACGGATGACAGTTCAGGCGACTTCGATTCGTTCGGAGGGCGAACCGGAGGGGAAAGATAATTCGACGTCAGTCCATGAAAGTCGTGTGGAGATGCCATGGTGATTTTCAGCCGGGGTGCCGGAGGCGACGCCGGCGACGTTGGTAGGGACGGACGGAACGATCGAATTTTCTTAGGGTTTTTCCCAAGACTATTCCAACTTTAGCATAGAATATCCCCTCCTTAATTAATGTTTCATCACTACTACTCTTTTTTGTAATAATATCTGCAAATTAAATTTAATGCCAGGAAAAGATTGAAACAAAATATAATAATTAAATAAGTAAAACATTTCGATCATGACATGTTCATGTATATCTCATCCTAATAAATTTAATTTGTGGGCCAATATATTTATCGTATTTCCAGGTAAATACAATGGAAAGTCGCTGTTTTTTGGATGGATACTTCCTAAACGACACTAATGGCCAGACAATTTTCACTTTCTACAGATTTTTCGTCTTATTACTATTTTTCAACCTTTGCAACTTTTACCAAGTATTGACGCGGAATGAAGAAGAATATTGAAATATATTGACATTGACATTATATGTTGCACGTTAAAGGTCAATTCCAAGGCCACCAAACCCTTATAACTACAAGCAACCTACTTCATGATGATACTAGTAATAATTATAATAATTATATTTATTAATTCACATTAGGTCTTTATTAATGTGTTACTTTTATTAATTTACACTATCGTCCTGGATCCATATTAGTTGGTCCTCATTATTATTTCAACTAAACACAAAATCATGTTATCGTATTGTGCAGTTATAAAACCACTTGTTAAGACAAGATGGCGCAGTATTCTTTCTTGGTGAAAGGCCCGAGTTCGAGCCTCTGCAGAATGGCGACAAGAGCCAAATTTTTAAAGTGATAAAAAAAATGTTGTGCATGCAGTTATAATTTCATGATCAAAATATAATAGTCTAAATTCATGAGTAGCTAGACTCGACCTCTAAAAGGAAATTGCAATTTTTTAGATAAATGCGAAATATACATATATATATATATATAAATGAAAAGAGTTAATGTTGCTTACAAGCCAAACAGATAGCTAGAGAGAAAAGCGAGATCAAAGTATAAAGGTTTAGTTTACATGCCAAACTAGCTAAAATAGGGTCTCGTTAAAACCTATCAAAGTAAAACCTTATGGGAAAAACCTTTGATAGGAAAAAGAGTACCCCTAGGAGAAATTACAAGAAACGAAAGAAAAAATGGCCTAATAATTAAATTAATGAATGGAAAATGAATATAATATTTTTATATTGTCATTAAGAAAATTATTAGATAATAATTAATAGGGGTGTGACACTATGAAAAAGTGATACTAATAAATATATCAAAATATAGAATTGGGTTACTATTTGTTATAGTATTTTTTTTTTTGGCAAAGGAATTTAAATGTAATATAAAATAAAAATTTCTACAAGTGTTTTGTGTTTTTATGTGTCACTATATTGCTTATCAATCTTGGAGTTAATTTCTTAGTTGACTAACTAAGAATAGTTATATATAATATTTTTTTCTTCCATTACAATTAGTTTACGTTTCAATCAAAGTTTACAATGAGGAAATGTGGGGAAAAACAAAATTATGGAAAATTAAATTCCATCAAATCAGTGAAAATTTTAATAATGTCGTTTAATGCATGTACAAATATTACTTCTTTTGTTTTGTTTTTCAAATTATAAATAGAGCAAAATAGAGAAAATTGCACTTTTGGTCCCACCAGATTATAGGAGTTGCACTTTTGGTCCCACAATTTGCATTTTTGGTCCCAAACGATTTTTTAAGCACAATTAGTCCCATATGATTCAAAAGTTGCAATTTTAGTCCCAACACTAACGGAAAAGTTAACTGCCCGTTAACTCTATTCTTACGGGACCAAAAGTGCATTTTTTCCGAAAATTAATTAAAAAAAGAAAAAAAATCTGAAAAATTATCAAACAATTTTAAAAATTATAAAAAAAATTTAAAATTATTTTCAATTTATTAAAAAAGATATAAAAAGTCCAAAAAAATTAAAATCTAAAAAATAAAATATATATGATGATTTGTTTAAAAAAACAAAAAATAGTAAAAAAATGGAAATTATATTAAAATCCAAAAATTATAAAAATAAAATGTGGAAATTGTTGAAAATAAGTATAAATCTTTTTTTTAAATTGACATTTACTTTATATTTTTTTAAATATTTGAAATTCTAAAATTAAAAAATCAAAACACTTTTTAAAACTTCGAAAAATGTTTTAGAAAAATTTGGAAGTGTTTTTAAAAACTAACAGATTTTAATATCCTAATTTTGAAATAATGTTAAGACTTTTGAACAAATTTTGGATTTTTTAAAACAAAATTCAGTATTTTTGTTAATTGTTATATTTTTTAAATAATTTTAGTTTTGTAAAAAATCAATGTTTTTACCCTTTTTGGAATTTTTAAAACAATCAGATTTTTTGGTTAATTTTTTCAAAATATTCTAGTTTCCAGTTTTTAATCTATTTTTCAGATTTTTAGAAAATTTTCCAGATTTTTAATTTTATATTGAATTCATTTTTATTATTTGAAGTAGTTGTCGGTTTTTTAACACAACTTTTAGTTCTTTAAACAAAATTTTAGATTTTTGAAACATCATTTATTTTTAAAAGAAACCTTTTGAAAATAATATTGAGTTTTTATTTTAGTTTAGAATTTTAAAATATTTTAATATAAATTTCAGATATTTAAAACAGTGTATAGTTTTTTTTTAAATAATTTTCACATTTCTTGTTTTTGTAATTTTTGGGATTTGAAAATAATTTCAATTATTTTAAACAAATCATCATATTTTATATATTTTATTTTTTAGATTTTAATTTTTTTGGACTTTTTATATCTTTTTTAATAAATTGAAAATAATTTTAAAATTTTTTGTTATAATTTTTAAAATTGTTTGATAATTTTTCAGATTTTTTTCATTTTTTAATTAATTTTCGGAAAAAATGCACTTTTGGTCCCGTAAGAATAGAGTTAACGGCCAGTTAACTTTTCCGTTAGTGTTGGGACTAAAATTGCAACTTTTGAATCATATGGGACTAATTGCGCTTAAAAAAAATCGTTTGGGACCAAAAATGCAACTATGGGACCAAAAGTGCAACTCATGTAATTTGGTGGGACTAAAAGTGCAATTTTCTCGAGCAAAATATTTTGTATTATTCTTCAGTACTAAGATTCAAGATGGCAAGCCAAGACCAACTAATGAACTAAATATGATACGTCATTTCCTCTTCTTATAAAGTAATCTCTGTTTATTTTTATTTTTTTTGAATAAATTCAAATCATTACAATCCGATAAAGGGGAAGGATGATGTTTGAACCTTTGAGCTCATAGATGAAACTAAGACCACGTCTTTTGAATATTTCTAAATAAGTAGATGACACTTTTTGAAACTACAAAACTTATTTGGACATAAATGTAAGTGCATTTGGATGGGGATTTGGGGAGGATTTGGGTTGGGGATTTGAAATTTTAAATATTTTTTTGAATAAATCCAAATCAATGGATTTCAAATCCTCTTCTTTAACTTTTAGATTTTCAAAGGATTTCAAATCCCTACCAAAACCTAGTCATTTGAAATCCATTCTTTTTTTTTCCTTTATGTTCACTTGCATTTTCACACACATTTACACACATTGCACATATTTACACACACCACACACATTTACACACACTTCACACACTACACACATTTACACACACTACACACATGCACACATTATTTACACACACTACACACAAAATAATAAGATTATATCTTTTTTTTTATTTATTTCATTTTGACGGTGGATTTTGAAATGACAAATCCATTCATTTGAAACATTTCAAATCCCTCCATCCAAATGGGCCCTAATAGAATTTGAAGTTTACAAGAAAGTGAAATTTACATGATTGTTTAACTTGTACTGTCGTGTGGACAAATGAGTTTGTTCAACAAGTCGATGAATAAGACACGGGATAAACCAAAGGCGCAGTCCATGCACGTGGATATCGTAACATGAGGCGTTGCCTCTTTGTAGGCCATCTTTTTAATTTGTTAAGAAGTTTTTGTTACAATGAAGGGTTTTTGCTTGAAAAAGGGGAATTGAGATTATTTTTATACTTTTTAGCGTAGTAAGATAACAAAATACCACATTTCATGCATGAATACTAGATTACATATTTACATTTGAAACAATTTCTCTATAAGAAAGTTTATTGTTTTTCTCTTTTCTTTTCACCAATATTATTCAATAGGACATACAATAATATTAGTGTAATGTCTAGTTCTTAAACGATAAGGGTCGTATTCTTTATAATGAAATACTTACCAATCATTCAAATACTCAATGTATTATTCATTAAATATAGCATCACAAGGACACAAATGCACAATAAAGCTACTATGAAAAATAAAATTTGTCCATAAAAGGTTTTAATAATAGTCTATCAATAACAAAGTATACCCTACGAGTTGTGTATCATTAGCTTATCCACTTTGAAAATAATACATTTAATTAAGAAACTTCTAATTAAAAATTAAGAAAATTCAAATTTAATATCCAACAATTTTCTAGAAAATACTCCCAATGAATACCATCTTATAATTTGTCAAAGGTCAATAGGTTTAATAATTTTTTATTTTTTTTTTAGAATTATTTTTCATTCATTCGTTTGTAGAAACTTACAACTGATTACAAATGTGTGAAAAACAGCTGCAAGTCCTACAATAAACATATACAGATCAAAAATAATTTAAATCTAAATAGAACTAACTAATCCGTAGAATCAGAATTTCGCAACGGAAGCGCTGGACAAAACATGTACCGAAGATGATTGCTTGTGTCACGTATCATCGGGTAATAGCTCATCTGATCTTCTGAACATATTCCCACATATGGGACAAAGTTATTAACTGGAAATTAAAAGCCACTTATTGGGCACAAATACACGTCACATATTGGGACAAATTTATTTAGATTGAAAGTAATAAAAATTATTTCCCCCATATCCATAGGATCCATAGGAGGATGATGGAAGAAAAGCCACTTATTTATTTGATTTATAATTTATAATAGCCATAGTTGTTCAAATAATAATGCCACCATCTTATTTCCCCCCGCCACAATTTGTAATAAATTTAAGACAATAAGGTAGCAATTCGGTCATAGTCTGAAAAGTCAAGTTAGTCAATTGTCCCCGAAATTTCCACTATTTCAATTTTCCTCCCCAACGAAAAGTAGAAATTGTAAACAAATCTCGAAAGCATTCCCGCAAATCTTCTTCGCTGCGTTAAAACGAATCCGAATATCCAATTCTTCACTTGTTCTCTTTTAGCAAAGAATCATTTTGAATTTCCTTTTTCTTCCTTCTCCTTTAAACCGAATTCTCAGCAATCAAATCCAGTTCTACGGCGACAGGGGTATCTTTCTATCGATAGATCTCAATACACCACTCTGGAAACGAGCATTAGTTGATTCTGAGAAACTAGAAGATGAAGAAATCAAAGTTTCTGAAGAATTCAAAGGACTTGCTCTCCCGAAGCTTCAATCCTTCCAAATGGTAAATCCTCTATAATTCATCAGACAATTTATATCCTGCTAATTGCTATACTACAAAAAATTTACTGTTTTATTCGAAGTCTGGGGATGATGTTGTGTTACATATTCTTTAATTAATGAATTTATTCTGTCAGATATGGTATCGTGTTTGTGTTTGTATGTATGTTGAGTTTGTTTTTGGTTTTTTCTCTCCTGTTGTAATATTGGATACTGAATTTGATGCAGCAAGACGTCGCTGAGGTTGGCGGGATCACGGCTGAAGCTATTAAGGAACAAGAAAGAAGTGCAAGTCAAGCAGATGAAGAGGGAAATAGCACAGTTACTTGAATCCGGCCAAGATCAGACGGCTCGAATCAGAGTAATAATCTACATCCTCTTTTTTGCCTTTTGAGCAGTTGTTTCTCTAGCCTGATCGAGAATCAGTTCGTAGTTAATGAAGTATCTTTGTTCCTTACCAATATTGTTTAGAGATGGCAGAGTGCAATGAATATTTCAAGTGAATGATATGTTGCTGTCATCTATTCCTGTTTGACTTTTGAGGCAGAGTGGTCTAGGGACAGCATACGCTTAAAATGACTCCTTTGGATAACTACTTTTGATTTGTCATAGAAGCTTTACGAAGAAATAATTCTTGTGGTTGGAACACAATCAAACTGATGGTCGGATAGCATAAGTCTTCATCTGGTTTTTATTGACATTTAAAAAGTGCTCGAGTATTATTCTTGCTTTCAGATGATGATGTTTTAATACTAGAAATACTTAGATTGAAAAGAGAACCACTTCCAGATTAGAGTTATGATGAGATCATCTTGTGTTAAGGTTCGAGAGCTAGTTAAGCATGATTAAACATGGTTTTCTTGTTTGAGCAAAATAAAACGCTGAAGGTGCATAAAAGACATCTTCTATTACAGTTTCCTTTCAATTTGGTTGTCCTTTTTTGTCCAATGATTTACGTATATAAAGCAAATAGTGAATGTATATGTACTGATATTTTTCATCTTATGTTGACATATACCTATAGTTTGGAGCAAATTTAGGACACCATCATTCAAGATATTAAAGAATGTAATATTTTGCTATATAAGATTTTGAACACATCGTACGAACACCTTAGTTAAGGGGCATAGATACTGGTGGTGGAGGGGAGCATTTTTGTGGAATTGTGGATGGGAAAACTAGGGCAGATCTTCTGGTGCCATTCCTTTACTTTCAAGAGTGTCATCTATGATTGTGACATTATACAGAAATGATATGGTGTATCAAAGTTCTAGCATTTATTCTCACAGCCAGGTGGCAGGTCAAGTAGTTTTTATATATATTATGTGCATCTGTGCGTGTGAGTGTGTACACATCTGTGTTGGGAAAGTAAATTGTATCACCATTTGGGAAATGCTTTAGAGAAGAAGACACCTTAGAAAGTTTGTCAAAAATTTAATTGTGATTAGTGTTAGGAATTTTTTGGTGCTGGAAGAGTGTTTCCTGAGGACTCCATGCAAATTAATGTCCACGGCATTTGTACAGACGTATCTTCGAATGCATTAGCGGTTGCTCTAGCCATTTTCCTCTGATTTGGCATGAATACATTTTTGTGCTTTTTATCTTGTCCTATATGACATCTATTTAGAGCGAAGTCTTCACAGACAATAAAAATGATTTAATTGCTGGTCACTGCTAAAACAATTTTGTATTTTTATGTGCGTCTTTTATTTTCATCTCATGCCAATTTGAATTTAATTTCCTTGTGCTTTGGGTGTCAGTTAAATTCCAATACTCTTACATGAGAATATCTTTTCATGCGTATGTTATATATTTTCAGGTTGAACATGTGATTAGGGAAGAGAAGATGATGTCTGCATATGATCTTATCGAGATATACTGTGAACTTATTGTTGCACGTCTGCCAATAATTGAGTCCCAAAAGTATGTTATTCATTGACCATATGTTTCTGTTTTATTTATACATATATATTTCTCTTCTACATGTAAAACTGTTGCTTAAAGACTGAATTCTACTGGTCAGTACATGCATGAAGGAAAATGAAAATAAAGAAGTATACAGGAGATAAAATGGTTACTTTTTATTTGGAGTACTAGTAGTTCCAATTCAACAAGAACAAACGAAACTTTGACTAATATATCTAGCTGCTGCTGTTCTAAGTACAATTTTGTCACCCAACTGTTACAAGTTACTTAGACAATTACGTTAGGTAAACGCGGAACTGTTATTAGACTAGTTTTCATTAGGATAATTACAAAAACACCCTCAAAGTTTGGGCTAATTACAAAAAATCCAGAGATGTTTCAAAATTGCAAAAGGCCCCCTCAGAAGTCATTTTGTCTTAAATTTAAGGGGGTAATTATAATATTTTCACAAATATCAGGGGGGGTTTTGAAATGTTTTTTGCCTAATGAAGGGGAATATGTAAGAGGAATCAAACCTCAAGGGATTTTTTGCAATTTTAAAAAATCTCTGGGGTTTTTTGTAATTAGCTCGAACCTCAGGGGTGTTTATGTAATTATCCCTTTTCATTATTCGTGTTGGGTGTGCCAGCTTGCGCACATTGCTATATTTTAGTTATTTCTGCATCGTCTTATTTCAGTACATTGAGTCGAAATGGACATTTGCATGAGACTGTTTATAAGGCATCAAAATTTTATTTGTCTTCCCATTATGTCTAGGATTTGCCCCATTGATCTGAAGGAAGCAGTTGCGAGTGTAATATTTGCATCACCAAGATGTGGAGATGTACCTGAACTTCAAGATGTAAAGAAGCATTTTACAGAAAAATATGGAAAAGATTTCACAACTGCAGCTATAGAAGTTCGTCCAGAGTGTGGTGTAAGCCGTATGGTATGTTTATGAAACTATTTTATTTTATTTTGTACTTGCATTAACATCTGAGAAATTGAGTGTGCAGTGGGTTCTATTCAGCTGCATTCAATCTCTGATTGTCATCTTTTATGCTATCTTATTGTAGTTGGTTGAGAAGTTATCTGCAATTGCTCCTGATGGACAGACCAAAAAAATTTTTGAGTGCCATAGCAGAGGAGCACAATGTCAAATGGGATGCTAAATCATTTGAAGAGAAAGTGGCAGTGCCACACAGTGACTTGCTGGTAAGGCTTAGTTACCTTAAACATTCCATATATAGTTTTGTGGTTCACTTAAAATAGAGGGCGGACAACACTTTAAAGCTTCTGGTGATTTACAAGTTCATTTTGTTCAATTTTATCAGACTGGACCCACTACTTTCGGGAAGGAGAGTAATCTCCATGTTGAACCTCCTGATTTCAAACGTCCAGATGTCCAAGTTCCCCAAAGTAACAACGAGACGTCTGGTTCACCATTGAACTTCACACAGATGGATCACAGAACCTCACTGGAAACAGAAAGGCTCGCTTCAGTCCAAATTTCTGGTGTCAACACAGCATTCCAACACGAAGCAAGGCCCCAAGGTACGGTATATTCTACTGAATGGAAGCAACTGATTCTGAAATGGAATGGTTATTGCTTCTTTAGCACTTTATTTTTCTAACTATTTATTTTCTCTTGGATTAGGTGATGAGAGGGCACACTTATTTCGAGGAGATAGACACAGGTGGAATATGGACTTCAAAGATGCTACATCTGCTGCACAGGCAGCTGCTGAGTCAGCAGAACTAGCAAGTATGGCTGCTAGAGCTGCTGCAGAACTTTCCAGCCGTGGCAGGATTTTTAGACAGAATTCCACTGAGTCACATAAGTCAGACGTTCATGTTTATAACGACCGAGGACCTGAAACATACATGAATTCGAAATCGGCCAGTGAACAATTTTCTGAAGAGGGTATGAACAGATCATTCGCTGAACGCACTAGGTTACAGAATGAGCAAATAGATGTGATGAAACCTAACAATATAAAGACAGACAGAAAGTTAGAGGATGGTCGTGGCGGTACAAAGGAATATAGTCAATCAGCTTCGTTGAAATCTAAAGCTTCAATTGATGATTACTCATTGAATCATGGTGTCCCAGTGGGTGAAGTGAGTATGCAGAGACCGTCTTTCAAGTATAAGGCTGAAAGTGCAAATGGCTGGCCAGAGAAATCTGAGAATGTCAGAGAAGAGAGGATTGGGAGGCAACCTAGTGTTAAGTCTTCTCACTCTTATTCTAGCATTTCTAATGATGTGAACTTATTTTCAAATGAGGACCAAAAATTTGAATATGATGCTGTTAAGGACCTTTTTCGGGGGAAGGCAGACATTTATGGAGAAGATTCCCGGACAAGCTCCCGTGAATCTGCTGCTGTAGTTTTTGACAAATATGATTCAGACAGAGAAACTCGTGGGTTTGATATGGGCCCTATGTATGACGAACAGGAACCTGCAGGATTTCATTTGCCATTATCAGGCCAAAAATCACAAACTGATTCATGGAGTCCTAGATCTGATGGAAGCAAAATAGTAAAGTCTACTACTTTATCACTGATTCGCACTCGAAAGAATTCATCTTCTGATTTTTCTGAGAAGTTGAAATTTGCGGATGGTTCAAAACTGGACGAGTCTATGCCTATGACATTTGATGAATCAGATGGACCAACTTCCGAAAGTGATGAGGACATAAATACTTCCATGCACACTGGGATTTCTCGGGATCTTCTTAGTAAACAATATCAGTCAGTCGGATCACAGTTTAAGGATAAAAGCAAACAATCATCAATAAAGGGAAAATGGTCTTCAGGATTTGACAGAAAACAATTGTCACTTTCCTCTGATGATGAACCTAAGTCTGAGGAAGTAAACAGGGAAAGAAACCAAGGGAAAAACTTTGACGCTGATCAGCAGGCTTTGGAAACTAAAAAGTCTCGGATGGAATTGAATTACATTGACAAATCTAGTTCTAAGAGTGAGCAGGGGCTGAATATTGAAAAACTTACAGGTGGTTTTCGCCATAAGGGTTATAACCGTCCCCCTTACTTGAACAACCAATTTGATGTGTCATCGTCCTTCAATAAGGAAACCCCTGCTGTTGCCAGTCCCAGAATAAGCACAACTTTCGCAAATAGAAAAAGCACAAGAACGCAAGATATCCAGTCGGAATCAGATAGCGACAGTTCTGAGGAAGAAGAATCTTTACAAAAGAGTTCAGATCACAAACCAGAACTGTATACTAAAACAAAGCTAAGTTTAGCAACTTCAAATTCAATTTTCGGTTCTGATAACAGTGATTTGGATGAGGATCTTCGAAAGGAGTCCCTTGCTAGAACAAGTCACCAACGAAGTGGAAGTTCTCGTAGAACAAAAGCGTCCGCCTCTAGTTCTGGAAAACATGTTTATTCTAAGACGCGGCTTAGGTCAGAAGCACTTGAATTTGATGATGGCATGGATAGAAACCCCACGACGTCCAAGATTTCTGAAACTCCAAAAAAATCCGAGATGCAGAGGAACTCAAGAAATTCGGAAAATTATGAGCAACCCACCTCAACAAAAATGGCTATAAAGCCTGGTAAATCAGATTTTCAGGGACTTCCAGAGCACTCCAACTCAGGAAAAGCAATTTCAATGACAATGCAAGAATCGAAACTACAGCTTAGGTCTGAAGCCCATGATTCTGAGCAGACTACCTCAGCAAAAGTGGCTTCTAAGCCTACTAATTCAAGTTTGTGGGGAACTTCAGATCAACACAACTCAAGAAAACCAAATACTGAGACAATTCAAGGGTCTAAGATCACTCGGAAGCCATCTGCTATAGAAGAGTCTTCAAGGCCCCAACCAAAGACAAGTTCGTCTATTAGGAGTGAAAATGTAAATGCAGCAACGCTGAACAAGACTTCTTCAAACAAAGATGATGGTGACCAAAAAGCCAGTCATGTTCACCCAAAGCTTCCAGATTACGATACTCTAGTGCAATCTCTTCGGAAGAATCGTCGTTGAAATGTTAAGTTGTCAGTATCATTTTCGTACACTTTATTCTTTTGTAGAAACTGCCTGGTGTCTCGCTTGGTGAGATGTCAAAGATGTAAATGTTTGTGAATATAATCCAGCTGGTCAAATGTTTTGAGTGACACTGAAATAGAGTTTATACACATATTGTGATTTTCAACAGGAAGCTTTACATGTTTGCTACACTTAGATGTTATACCAAGAGCCAGAATAATTTTATTCAGACCTTTCTTTACACTAGTGTTTACATGCATTGCATGAGATTTATATAACATTATTAAAAACATAAGTATATTACTTAATAATTTGATTGAGTAATATCAAAAACATTAGAAGGTACAACAAACTAACAAATTAAGCCTTAATCCCAGTACGTGGGGTCGGCTAAAAACATTAGAAGGTATATAAATAAAAACATATTCATTAGGTACTTGACTGTAGCATGTAGTCATAATTGGTCATATTTGTTGGAATATGGCCCAATTCAATTGGTAGCCATATAACATTTGTCATGGCCCATTGAGAAGAAGCCCAAAGCAACCAGCCCTTATGTTTGACCCGGATCGGTTTGACCCGACTAAGACACTCGGATCCTTTGATTTGAAATTGACCGTTGGATTGAGGGTTTCAATCCCAGCCGTCCATTACCCTCTTATTATCCTTAACCCTTTGAAACCCTAGGTAAGCTAAAACAGTCTTAAAATCTCTCCTCTCTTGTGCGCCGCTGAAAAAACTCTCTCTCTCCGAAAATCTCTGAATCTCTCTTCTCGATTCTTTGTGAATCTTTAGTGAGTGTCCAGTGAGATTTTTCGATAGTGTTCCAAGCATCCTCTTCGGTTCTTGGCTGGTATTTTTCAGTGGGTTTCCAAAGGGTTTTGGGTATTTGAGGTTCGACCTTTGTGGTCTTAATCCGGTGACTGTCCGTTCGTGTTTCTCTTCCGGTGGTTGTCTCTTTTGTGGTTTGTCCGGGGAAAAACTTGGGGTTTGGACGACGTTGGGCTTTGGGTCTCTTTGTGGCCGATCCTTTGGTGCGTCCGGTTCGTAGTCGACGGTGAAGGGGGCCTCTACACACAACCTAAGCCTTCCCTTGAGGTTGTCCATCTCATTGTCATTGTGCCGGAGCTTTAAGCTCGGCTCTAATCATCAGGTGATATGTTTCCTATTATTACTCTCAGTTTTTGTTCTATTTTCAGTGCTTCTACTGGTTTCTTTTTTGCCCTTTTGTGTGGCAGTGGTTCGTGTTCTTAAAGCCTATTTTCAGTCTGGCCCCGACGGTCTAGAGGGTTTTAGTATAATCTGTCTTTTTCCGTTTTTTTTTTCTTTGGCTTGAATGGGAAAGTGCCTTCCCTTGTGCGTGTGCATCGCACGGCTTTGTTTTCTGGTTTATTGTTTTTTTAGAAAAAGACATGTAATCCCTAATCCCTACCCCGTAAGTTGCATCTTGTAATAGTTAAGTTTGTTGGACTATTTTATAATGGCTATGGCGTTCGTCTACGACAGCGGGGTCGATACCTAACAGTGGTATCAGAGCGCATCCCCGTTGTGTCGATGCACGAAACCCTTACCCTAGGGTTTCGCTCCGGTAAAGAGGCTTTAACTCCCTTTACTCGCTTTTAGTAGTGTAGCCGCTTTCGCGGGTTTATCGCTTTCAGTAGTGTAAATACCGCTTGCCGCGGTTTATTTGCTGGGTCTTTATTTGTTGGGATTCTGTGTGATCCCATATCTGCCTTATTTTCTCTTACGTGGTTGATCGTCTTTTTAGATTTTTATTTAGTATAAAAGAACTCCGAGCGAAAAAGGCGCTTGACCCTACACCGCGAGTGTAGTAGAATCCTGTGGTGCGAGGGGTTCTTGTTGTGTGGCCTTATTTTCTTGCTTCTGCTGTTTTTCTCCAAACTGTGTTTTTCTTTGGTTCAGGTGCTTATAATGCATTGTGTGCTTTGTGCTTCTTAAAAACTGTCGTGTTTTTTTGAAAATGGCAATGCCTAGTTATAATCTTGAACCTTTTAATGGAAAAACTAATTTTTTGATTTGGCAACAAAAAATGAAAGGCATTTTAATTCAACAAAAAGTTTACAAGGATGTGAGTGGTGTTTATACTGAAAAAGATTCCGCTGAAAAGAAAGCTGAAATTGATGAGTATGCATATTCTTCTATCATTTTGAATCTTTCTGACTTTGTGCTTAGGAAGGTTGGTAAACTAGATTCTGCAAAAGCTTTGTGGGAAAAATTGCAAGAATTATATACTGAAACTTCTTTGCCTAGCAAGCTGTTTTTGCTTGAAAAATTCTCCAGATTTAAACTTGATTTGAACAAAGAGATTGATGAAAATTTGGATGTGTTTACCAAATTAATTCAAGATATTAAGTTGACTGGTGATAAGAATATTGATGATTATACTCCCATTGTGCTTTTAAATGCTATTCCTGAATCTTACAGTGATGTTAAATCTGCTATTAAGTATGGTAGAGATTCTATTACTCTTGACACTATTGTGAATGGCTTAAAAAGCAAAGAACATAATTTAAAAGTCAATAAGGGGGGTAGGCAGAATTCCGGGGAGGTTATGCATGTTCGGGGTAGGTCCCAACATAGGTTTGGTAACCACCAAAAATCTGATAATCATCAAAATCAGAATTTTCACAAGAAAAAGGGTAAAAGCAAGTCTAGATCCAAGTCTAGGCCTAAAGGAAGAAAATGTTATAAATGTGGTGAGGTTGGTCATTACATTAGGGAGTGCCCTAATAAGAAAGGAAACCGAGAATTTTAAAAAGATCTAATGATCAAGCAAATATGGCTTCTAGTAGTGAAAATATTGGTGAAATTTTTATGGTGTCTGATTTATGTGAAAAGCATGTTGTTAATTCTGTGAAATCAAACTATGTGCTTGATAATGAATAGCTTATTGATTCTGCCTGCACTTTTCACATGTCACCATTTAAAAATTTGTTTTCAAGCTTTAGTGAAGTGAAAAACTGTTATGTTTCTATGGCCAATGAGAAAAAATGTGAAGTTCTTGGAATTGGTGATATCTGCTTGAAATTTGAATCTGGTTATGCTTACACTTTGAAAAATGTTAGACATGTGCTTGATTTGTGCAATAATTTGATATCTTGTGCTGCATTGGAAAATGATGGATTAGAAGGAAGATTTGGAAATGGTGTGATGAAAATTTTGAAAGGTTCTTTAGTGATTTTCAAAGATGTCAAAAGGAATAACTTGTATGTTTGTTTTGTTGAATCTATGCCTGTTGTTGTTAATGCTGTGAATGTTGTCAATGTTGATAAAACTGATTTATAGCATAAAAGGCTAGGTCACATGAGTGGTAAAGGTCTTGAAATTCTGCATAAGGCTGGTTGTATTGGTAGTGATGTTCTATCATGTTTGCCCTTTTGTGATTCATGTGTGTTAGGAAAACAACATAAAGTTAAATTTCATGTTTCTCCTTTTCCTAATCAATCTGTTTGCACTGATATACTTGAGTATTTGCATGTTGATGTGTGGGGTCCATCTAGTGAACCCACTCAAGGTGGAAATAGGTATTTTTTGTCTATAATTGATGATTTTTCAAGAAAAGTGTGGGTTTTCTTAATGAAAAATAAATCTGATGTGTGTGAAAAATTCAAGAATTGGAAAACTTTGATTGAGAATCAAACTAGTAAAAGGATTAAAACCCTTAGGACAGATAATGGTCTTGAATTCTGCAATAACTTGTTTGACAACTTATGTGCTGAATATGGTATTAGAAGGCATAAAACTGTGCCTTATACGCCGCAGCAAAATGGTGTTGCCGAGCGTATGAATAGAACCTTACTTGAAAGGGTCAGGAGCATGCTTGCTTCCTCGGGTCTTTCAAAAAGGTTCTGGGGTGAAGCTGTTCATACGGCTGCGTATTTGATAAATAGATCTCCATCTGTGCCTTTGAAAGGAAATTATCCTGAATTTGTGTTTTCTGGTAAATAAATTGATTGTTCAAACTTGAAAGTATTTGGTTGTGATGTATTTATTCATCAAAAAGGTGATAAACTTGAAACAAGATCTAAAAATATGTTTTTCTAGGATATCCTGAAGGTGTGAAAGGCTATAGATTGTGGCTTAGGGGTGAACCTGGTTTTAAAATTTTAACTAGTAGAGATGTCATTTTTAATGAATCTGAATTTCCATGTTTGACTCCCTCTTTGCCTTTGTGTGAATCGAGCCGCGCTCCAAATAAGGTGGAGCAAATACATTTCAAGTAATTTTGATGAATCTCAAAATGTGCATCTTTGAAATCGAAAATGTGCTCGAACATATTCCCCGAAAATGAGCCTGATTTTGTGAATATGCCTGAAAATGTTGATATTGTTGATTTGCATGATGAATTGGGTTATTTGGATGATAATGAACCTCATGAACTTGGCAATTATCAACTTGCTAGGGATAGAACTTGAAGGAATATTAGGCAGCCTTCTCGTTTTGATGATTTTCACTTGACTTCGTATGTGTTTTCTGTTTTTGAGTCAATTGATAATTGTGAACCTAAAACTTACCAAGAAGCTTTAAAATCTGAACATTCTCAAGAGTGGTTAAATGCTATGCATGAAGAAATGAACTCTTTACATGTTAACAACACTTGGGTACTTGTACCTAAACCTGAAAATTGTTCTGTGGTTGATTGTAAGTGGTTGTTTAAAGTAAAGAATGAGAATGATTCTGTACGTTTTAAAGCTAGACTTGTAGCTAAAGGTTTTACTCAAAAGGAAGGCATTGATTATACTGAAATATTTGCCCCTGTTGTGAAATTTATAATCGTGCGAATTATGCTTGCCTTGACTGCTCAGTTTAATTGGGAATTAAAGCAGTTAGATGTGAAAACTGCCTTTTTGCATGGTGATTTAACTGAAAAAATCTATATGCAACAGTCGGAAGGTTTTGTGGATAATAAGAAATCTAATTTTGTATGTTTGTTGAAAAAATCCTTATATGGCTTGAAACAGTCTCCTAGATGTTGGAACAAGAAATTTGACGAATGCATGTTGTCTTTGAATTTTAAAAGAAGTAATTATGATCACTGTCTTTATTTCAAAGAAAATGTAAAAGTGCATGTTTTCTTGTTGATTTATGTTGATGATATGCTGCTGATTAGTCCATGTGTTAAAACTATTGAGCATGTTAAAAACTGTCTAAGTGCTAAGTTTGACATAAAATATTTAGGAGATGCTAAAAGGATTTTAGGAATGAACATCTTTAGAGATAGGAAAAATTATGTGATTTTTCTGAATCAAATTTCTTATGTGCAGAAAATTTTGTCTAAATTTTCTATGAGTGATTCCAAACCTGTTAATGTACCTTTGGCTGCCCATTTCTTGTTAAGTAAAGAACAGTGCCCTAAAACTGAGCATGATGTTAATTCTATGAAGAATGTGCCATATTCCAATGCTATAAGTTCTGTTATGTATCTTATGGTTAACACTAGACCGGATATTGCTTATTCTATGTGAGTTGCTTGAGTAGATACATGTCTAATCCTGGAATTATACATTGGAATGTTGTTAAATGGCTTTTACGTTATTTGAAACATTCTTTGAATTACGGTTTGAAATTTGCTAAGTGCAAAGATGGGGTTAAATTGAATGGTTACGTGGATTCTAACTATATAAATGATAAGGATAACAGAAAATCAACATCATCTTATGTGTTCACTTTGTGTGGTTCATATGTTAGTTGGAAATCACGATTCTGACATTGTTGCATTGTCTACAATCAATCGAGTATATAATCAGAATCAAGCATTTAAAGAAGCAATTTGGCTTAAAGGCTTGATTTAAATTGGTTTTCTTGATGGAAATGTTGTTGTGTTTTTCTCGGTCAATAACGGTATTCAATTGTGTAAGAATCTTGTTTTTCATGATAGAACTAAGCATATTGATGTTAGGTTTCATTACATTCGTGACATTGTTGCTAAAGGCTTAGTTAATCTTGAAAAAATACCTTCTGAATTTAATCCTGCTGATATGGGAACTAAATGCTTGCCTGTGAGTAAATTTTTGACATGTCTAAAAATTTTGAATTTTGATACAGGTGATTGATCGGATACTGTACTCGTTGGTTTAGTGTTTATAACTTGCTATGTGCTTGTTATAAAGTTTTGTGGCATTGTGTGTGCAATAAATGAAAAATGAAAAAAAAGGCGATGATGATTATGTGTGTATGTCCCGAGTTGTAGGAATCGGAATTGTGCCAAGGTGGATAATGTTGGAATATGGCCCAATTCAATTGGTAGCCCATATAACATTTGCCCTGGCCCATTGAGGAGAAGCCCAAAGCAACCAACCCTGTAGGTCCCAAGGGGTGTAAGTAAGGTTTAGAAAGGGGGGGATTGAATAAACCTTACCAACTTTTTCTATTTTAGTCCTTTTAAAATATTACAGAGTTAAATACACAGCTAAGTCCTTGATGGACAGCTAAGTTAGTTAATCAGCAGAGTTAGCCACTCAACAGACTCGATTGAACTGTTGATAGTATAACTCAGCTGTTTAGTCTAAACCTTAACTTGGCTGTGATGAGATTTTCAACGGAAGACTTAACACCCTTGAATTTGGTTTAAGTTTGTTTTAACACTTGGTTTTAGCACTTTGTTAACTATTAGTTGGATAGCAAATTATCAGCAGATATAAAATGATATGCAGAAATTAAATGATGAATTGTAAATGACACAGTAAATTTTATAGAGGTTCGAAGATGGGGTAATTCTTCTACTCCTCTCTTCTCCAACTCCTGGAGGAATCCACTAAGTGTTGATAAGAGTACAAAGTGGTTATCAGTCCAGATACAAGTCTTGATCACATAGCTGACTTGATCCTTTAGGACTCAGTCTGGAGATGCCTTGGTCACACAGCTGGCTTCTCGTACAACTCAGCTTCTTCACAGGGCAGCTGCCTTGCTACTACAGCCCACTTGCTCAAGCTTTTTGGATTTGATCACGAAGCCCTCCAATAACTTGAGACTGGTTCGACCTTGAACATTTCTACAATCCTCCTTAGAATGTAGACTCCTTTTGATTCTTCAAAAGTTTCCTCTTCAACAGTTTGAAGTTGTCTTTCCTTCACAACTTGGTGTTGGATTGATTTCCTTCGAAATTTAGGCTTGAGGATTTGCTTGAATAACTTGAGAGTATTTGCAGGGTACAGCTTGAATGATAACTTAAATGTTCGAGGTTCAGGTTGCCCTCTCTTAAAGTGATTCCTCAGCCTTTTATAGTGAGCTTTTAAAAATCTGCCCGTTGAAGAGATAGGCTGATTTCAAAAGTCACTTGTGTTTGTTGGCTTGTCTTGTTGCAGTCCTTGAAGTTGACATTTCCTCGTATTAAATGAACCTTGAGCTTTTTTCGACGACACACAGTGCTTGCTTCCCATTGGTTTATTCCTTTTGAACGCTTCTGGGACTGAGCACTTTAAGACATTGCAGCATGGAAATATTACTTATTTAAGTAACCTTCTTGACTTCTGTGCAACGGATTCTTTTGATTGTCTTGACTTGATCAGGTTCCTTAACTTCCCAGGTGACTTCGAGTCGGCTCCCAATCGTGGATGGCTCATCCGTCACTTCAACTTGAGACTTGGCTATCTTGAGTTGACTTGACCGACACTCCACACAAATTGAATCCCGGTGATACTCCTTCGATCGAGTTCTTGACTTCTCCTCATTGCCATACTCACCGCTTTTACAAATGAGTCTTCATTTTAGTCTTGATTGACTTTTTGCATATCCAGGCATAGCCGACTTGACTCGGCTAGACAGCCCTATCTATTACAATGCAAATTACAAGGAAAATGGGGTGCCAACTTTCTAGTCTAAGTTTTACATGGCATTCATCAAAATCTAATAAATAAATTTCCTAACAATTTCCCCCTTTTTGATGATGCCAAAACTTAAAACATACATACAAAATGTAAATAGCAAAGACACATACGACAACAATGAAACAGAGAATGTATGCGTAGAATCGATCTTTTTATTGATCATAACATTCTTGTCCTTTACACAGCTGTTTACAAATTGTATCAGAGCAAACATAGCATTCTATATCTACGCAAAAATATAGAAATTCCAGATTCTTATTCAATGTACAAAAGACTTACATACATATGTATTTACAACAGTAAAATACGTGAAGGGGTGGACAAGAACACTTCATCGCTTCACGCTTACTTCTTTTCCTCTTGACTCTGTCGCCCTTTGTTCTCTTTCTCTTCTTCTCATCTTGATTTGCTTTCTTTTTATCGTAGGCTCTTCTAGCAGCTTCGTCTTTTCTCTTCCTTTCTTGTCTTCTCTGACTCTCTTCCCACAACTCATCTTGTCTCTTATTTTCTTCTTCAATCCTCTTGACATAGTCTGCATTTTCCTAGCCACTTCCGGTTGGCTACTTCGTCATATCCGGCCCAAAGAGATCCTTCCCTTCTTGCCCGGATCTACATACTCAATGTTTTTGGGTAGAGGTGCAGGTTGAAAACCTCCGCCTCCACCACTCCTTCCTCTTCCTCTCGGGCGTATATTATCGAGTCTTCTTGTTTCAAGAGAGTGACCAAGCAGAGTGATCATGCTAGTAGTCGTTGTTCTGTCGGCCTTCTTCGCACAGCCTTCTGCACCCTTATCCCAATACAAGTTCCAGGCTTGGGCTATGGACATATTTTTGAAGTATCCCCGGATTCGAGCGTTTTAAATTCCTCCACCGATCGTGGCTCGTCTCCATCGCCTGCGGAATGGCATCCGTGTCTCTTCCTCGCCGGAATGCCTCCGTATTGTTTGATATTTCTATTACACGGGCCTCCATTTTTCTTTTCGACCTCCTTCATCCCTCTGTTTCTATGATTTTTCTCTTCTCGACATAGCGCACAAAGCAGAGTGTTGGAGCAAAGCAGAGTCATCTGGAAGTTTCGATGATGTCACGGATTGACGAGTCTTTGTTGAGGGTTCTAGCAACCATTAAAGTCATGTCCTTCGAACCTTCCCCCTCAACGGATTTTCCCTTATCTTTCTTCCTCGCTTCTTGTTTGTTTCTTCGCTTCTCAACATTTTGCGTCCTTCTCTTCCTCACCAACCGTTCCTTTAGTATCTTCCTCGGGATTCCTCTTCCCCTTTTTGGCATCATCAAAGGAGAGAGGAACTCCGGGAACATACCGCGAGTATAAAGTCTAGCGATTGATAGCCGAGTTCTTTTTGGAGTTTGTGGAGTATCTTGTTCGAATTCGAGCGGGTGGTGGTGGACTCGACCGCCACCGGGTTTCATTTCAGCCATAAGAAAACTGAATTTGTTATTCATGTTTTCCTCGACGCGCAGAAGTTCTTTCCTGTGAAATTCTCGCAGCAGTTCTATTTCAGTGTTGTGGGAGGCATGCATCCTGTCCATATTTTCTTGAATCCTCCTCTTCATTCATCAAGATTATCGCTCCAGATCAACAACTTATTGTACAATGCTTTGAAAGCGGACCTATTCTACACGCATTGTTTGCTGCTGTTGCCACCATTCCCTGATTCTGAACACTATTCCACGCAGATCGGTTGTAAGATTGGCTTCTCTGTTATCCAGCCGCATATCCAATGAGGCCTGGTGCCTTTCCATCTTCTCAATCTCTGCAAAGATTGCCTTGAAGACCTCTCGAACCTCAGCTGGCAGCCAAGCAGCATCAAAATCAAAATTTGCTGGGACGATGGTATCTGTGGGAATGACTGGATCAGGTTTATGGAAGCGTCTCTGATCTCTAGCTGATTCTTCATCCAGATCAGGCAGCTCTAGTGAGAAGGGGAATGTTGCTTCAAACGCATCATCACGGACATAGGGAATATGTTCAACGGTGACTTGTGGCTGTGATGTGCCCGGTTGAGTCGATTCTCGCTGCGGCGTTGGGAGCCTGCGCGATTGACTATGATTCACTGGGGTTGTGGTATGGACTCAAATTGGTTGAGCCTCACCATTTGTCTCAATAGCGTTGGGCTCTGTTTGGTTTTTCCATTTGAGTTTGTCTGGTCCTCAGTCGTATCAGTGGCATCATCGGAAGATGATGAGACTTGAAGGGGTGGCTCATCATCAAAAGTGAATGTTTGACGAGTAGCCTTGAGATCTGACTTACTCGTTCTTGGAAGAACATCCTCAGCTGAGTCTTTTGGATTTTCAACAGAGGATGACTCAGCTTCATCTTCACCTTCATATCCCAGAAAAGTTATGTCGGGTTGTCTTGGGAATCATGAAGGGCACTTATCTCCTTCTCGGATGCATCAATGATAACAGGATGAATGTTCAAGCCGCCTCTTTACCTCGGGAAGTCTCAACCTCCCGTAGGCCTTCATTACCTCCCGGTCTCAACCGCAAGAAGGCCTGGACATTCCCTTCGGCTGCACTCACTGTCTTAGGGTCTTCTACGGTGGCATCAACAGAGTCTCAACTCCGTGGATTGCACTTTCATTGCCAGTGTTAACTCCGGGCGAGATCCATCTGTGCCTCGATTGCAAGAAGATCCTCACTGGCAGAGATTGGCACTTGATGGCTCAAAAGCTACCTTTAAAACCGTAGGCAAGTGCACCTATCGTTTTATAGTATAGATTATTGAGTACCGAGTGTCATTTCCACGAGGATTATAAGTACTAATAATTACCGTCTTTTTGTTATTTAATCTAACAATTTTGAGTTTTTGTTTGATAAAGAATCTAAATTATCGAAGTGTAAAAATGAAGTAAAATTTGTAGAATAAGAAATCAAGAGATAGAAGTGTGTTTGAATGTAAATCCCTCTAGAATGTTTTTGTGATTTGACAAGTTAAAAGATTCAACCATAAGCCCTTAAGCAAAAACCAACCTCTTTTAATAAAATCTCATGCTATGTGGACCGTAGAAATTCCCGATTTAAGTTAATCCCTTTCTCAAGGCGAAAAACTCCTAATCTCAAGTTGATTAATCAAATCTCTTTCTAGTTAAAACCCCCAAGATTGCATTATAACGATTTATGAATTCCCATATTAGGTTTGACCCTAATCCGTAAGATTTATGTCGCTCCCTATATCTAGGATTGCATGCAACTCTTTTCACTTATATAGGTTCTATTTCACCATGAATCTCTCGATTTCCGGATGAAAAATAAACTTCAAATCAATATTGCGCATATATCAATTCGAATGAACGAAGCATAATATAAGTGAATCACACAAAATATGAAGATTTTATTAAAAACATACACACCTTAATCACAAATCCATTCTAGAGTTCATTACATTCAAACACTAGGAGTTTAGCTACACATGATTTTGACCAAAGAATAAATTACACAAGAAGATGTAAACATTGTAGACATGGTGTACTTATCTTTATCAAAATCTCAATTGACTTGATGATGTTGCTCCAAGCCTTCTTCCCCAATGTTGCCTCAAGCTTACTCCTCCAAGACCCTTGACCCCAATTTTACTTAATGAAATGAATACAATGAATATTTTTTAAAGTATCTAATTGAATGCCTCTCCCAACTTCAACCCTTGGCTTTTATAGGCAACCAATACATTGATAGTACTCTCTTTTGTTAAACAATTGCCTCCATTTTCCTTGTTGGTTGGTGAATTCTTGTATTCAAGTGATGAGGAGGGGACATGGAGACATGTTTCAAAGCAAAATAGGGTGTTAAAAGTGTACAAAAGTGGCCAAAATGGGTTGGTTGGTGAGTTTTCCCCAAATTCGCAAAGAAAAGTTGCAAAAAGAGGTCCTGACACGCCGTGTCGCCCGACACGGCCAGGCCGTCTTTGTTTAATTGTCGCAGGCACTCCGTCCGACATGGCGTGCTTCCCAACACGGCCATGTTGCCGACACCCGCCGTGTTGGACCAAAAAGGCCCCGAAATGACGCGTTTGGCTTGGAATTTCGAGCGTTTTTGCATCCTTAAACTCCCCGGTATGTTTTGACATGAATCCATGGTCCGAAATTCACCAAAATTAGCCCCGAATGGTCAATCTACATCAATAAAAGCACCTCGGAGTAATATGAACTATGTATAATCAAAAATTTACAAAACTAACAATAAAATAACTCGAATTCTACTCAAATATACACATAAAACGTGCATAAAAAGACCCTTATCAAACCACCTCCAACTTTGAACTTTGCTTGTCCTCAAGCAAAACATTATATCAAAAAGAGGGATTCAATAAATCACAACACAAAATTTTTTTTTTTTTTTTCTTTTTCAACACATTGAACACAAGCAGTCAAGTTCTTAGCCTTCTCAACCCGAATTAACCATTCAGTAAAAAAAATTATTTTGCAAAGCGATCGACTGTCAAGAAAGACCGTAATATCAGTAGGCATTATTGAGACTTGAAATCATCACGCCACAAATATTGATAGTTATGAACAACTTCAATTCAATAATGCTATGAAAATACAAGAACTCAATGGATCATAGTAGTTAGCTTACTAGTCATATAACCAAGCTTCTTGAACTTTATTGGAATGAGAAGTCAAGGAGTATTCATTCTCCTTTTTTTTTTTTTTTTTTTTTTTTTTTTTTTGGGACCTTTCGAGACATGCTTCCACTAGGTTTATATTTTGAATTTCTGTTCAAACACTCCTAGGGTGGTTTCCCATACTCATATTCGTGTCGCCGTTTTACGTAAAAGACAAACATGGGGCTCATGAATGCTCCTAGTTACTAAGCAACAACAAATAGAGGAGTATAACCTCGATTGGTCCGTTTTTTTTTTTTTCTTTTTTTTTTTTTTTTTTATTCACAAGCTTGGTTTAACAACTAGTTAACCACTACTAAATCATGAGTTCTCGGAAGTTCATAGCACTAAGTACCGTCGTATATGCCTTAACACATCAAATATTTATGGTGTTGGAAATCTCGTCAAAATTTAGCCCGCATCCACGTCAATCTATCCTAGACAATCAATTGCTTCACATTGAAAACACAAATTAACAAGTTAATATAGGTATAATTGGGCAAGTTATTGACTAGCAAATACTCAATTTGTTAAAAAAAAAAAAAAAAAAAATCACATCTCTTGAAAACAAACACACAAGCATTCCGAAAATGTTATTGTACCCACCTCCAACTTTAAGATTCACATTGTCCTCAATGTGAAAGAAAAAAATGGACAAACACACACAAAACACTCAAAAAAAAAAAAAAAAACAAAGAAATTAGAATGATATAAAAGAGGTGGAAAAAAAGAAAAATACGACCTTACTACAATAGTGGAATCGGTGTTGAGCGACCATTGGGTTGTTTTGGTACGGGACCTTCAACGGCATCTTCATACCTAATCAACGTTAAGCAACACACAACTCGAATACCGTGAAATCTCAAATATTCCCAATTAGGACAAGCAAGAAGAAGCTCAAGAGTTTTTTTTTTTTTTTATGATTTGAAGATGACTCTAAGGACTTGTGATTATTTTGAAAGAAAATAAAAAAAAATAAAAAAAAAAATGAAAACAATTGCACACAAACATCGGGTTGCCTCCCGGTTAGCGCTTCTTTAACGTCGTATAGCTGGACCATTTCACCTAAATGTGAAGATTTAATCGGGCGGAGCCTTGAACTTATGAAAAATTTTATCTCTTTGAACAACATCGCCACCGTATCGATTTTCGAACAATTGACCTTCATGGTCCTATTTTTCTTGCATGTTATTCTCAAAATGGGATTTATCTGTGGAAACTTTTGCACATTGAACATCACATACTTTCAAGGATTTATTAGAAGACATATCAAGCAAAGAATCATTTATCCTTGTCTCAATCAAGTTTATAGGAAAACAAGTATCATTTATAGGATTTCTCAAAGGAATTTTAAAGATAACTTGTTCACCCCCTACTCTCAAAGTAAGTTTTCCATCATGCACATCAATGAGAGATTTAGCGGTAGCAAAAAGGGACGCCCTAGAATTAAGGGAACTTCTAAATTATCATGCATGTCAAGAATAACGAAATCGATTTCGAAACACGAATTTGTCAATCTTGACTAACACATCATTAATAATACCTCTAGGATGTTTAATCGATTTATCGGCTAATTGAATGTCCATCCTAATAGGTTTAAGTTCACCTAATCCGCATGCTTAAATGTTTCATAAGACATCACATTGATACTAGCTCCCAAGTCGGCTAGTGCCCTATCAAGGTAAATCATCAATTGTGCAAGGGATAATAAAGCTTCCTGGATCATTAAATTTTGTGGTAGTTCATTGGAAGGACATTTATCATTCAATTGCACATTTGATAATTTGTTAAGCTTATTTTCACTAGGAATGATGTCATTAAGATCCCTAACATGCTTTGAAGGAGGGTCAACAAATGGAATATTGGCATGTAATTGTTTGAAAGAATTAAGGTACTTACCAAATTTGTCCTCCTTCTATCTTCTTCTTGGTTAGACTCCGGTAAGGGATCTTGGGCTTGTATTCTCGCAACCTCCTTTTTCATGAGATTTTCTTTGGACATGTCATCCTCCACGTATTTTGCATGGCGGCATTGGCATAATCATGCTCATGTGGAGAACCCGATGGTGATTGCCTTTACGTGCTCCCTTGGGTTTGGCTCGATTACCGGCAAACTACCTTGTGGCCTTTCGGAAATCATCTTCGCAATCCGCCTATTTGGTTTTCCAGATTATGGATAGATGCCTCTTGATTTCTCAAGGATGTTTCCACCGCACTGGAATCGGGTATCCGTTGATTGCACAAATTTTGTTATAAGATCTTCCAAGTTAGGCTTACCTTGATTTGGCTGAAATTCGGGAGACGTGTGTAGATCAGGATTGGGATTAGGTCGTGGTTGACCTTGATTTCCCCAACCAAAATTCGGATGTTGTCGCCACCCAGGATTATATGTGTTGCTGTAAGGATTACTTGGGTAATTTTTGCCTTGATTCCCAACGTAATTAGCATGTTCAGTGTGAGGTATTGTGTGTGGGCAATCCTGATGATTATGCAATCCCCCACAAGTTTCACAAGATAAAACATGCGGTGGTGGTGGTTTAGGAGCCGCTAGATCGTCGATCTTTTGGGTCAATGCTTCGACTGTGCGGCGAGCGTAACTACCGATCGCATTATACACACCAACCGACTGTTAGTTTTACCTCGTATGGATTGCCATTGGTAGCCGTTCATGGCCATTCCCTCAATCAAATCCCTGGCGGCTTCCGGCGTTTTGTTATTAAGAGTTCCCCTTTGCGATCGATCATTTGTCTTGTTTGCGAAAGTAGCCCATTATAAAATGTTTGGACTTGCATCCAAATAGGTAGGCCATGGTGTGGGCATTTCCGCAACAATTCTTTGAATCTCTCCCAAGTGTCGTACAAGGTCTCGTCATCTTCTTGAGTGAATGAAGAGATTTCATTCCTCAATCGTGCGATTTTGGCGGTGGAAAATATTTCAAAAGGAACTTTTCGCCATGATGTTCCACGTTGTAATCGTTCCCTTTGGCAAAGTATTTAGCCATTGTTTAGCCCGTCCCGAAGAGTAAATGGGAATAGGCGTAAACGGATGGCATCATCGAGACCCCATTTATTTTGAATGTATCGCAAATTTCAAGGAAATTCGCGATATGATTATTTGGATCTTCGTCCGGTAGGCCGTCGAATTGAACAAATTGTTGCACCATTTGAATGACATTCGGTTTGATTTCAAAATTATTGGCGGCAAATGGCGGGCCTTACGATGCTAGATGATGTACCGTCCATAGACGGCTTGGCATAGTCGCATACATGGTTCTTTGTTGTTCATCCGCCATATTGGGATCCTTGCCTTCGTTAATATCCTCCTCGTGGTCGTATTAATACTTTCCTCTCGTGTTGCTACTCGGCGGTGTCGTGACTTCCAAATTCGGCGCGAGTAGGCATGCATGCGGTAAATAAAGAGGATAAGTGTAATCCAAGACTTACAAAGATAGATAAAAAGAAAGACAAATGATGAAATAAAATAAAAAAATGATTAAATTAACAAAAATAAGGTGTTCTTAATATTACAATCCCCGGCAACGGCGCCAAAAACTTGATGGCTCAAAAGCTACCTTTAAAACCGTAGGCAAGTGCACCTATCGTTTTATAGTATAGATTATTGAGTACCGAAAGTGTCATTTCCACGAGGATTATAAGTACTAATAATTACCGTCTTTTTTTTTGTTATTTAATCTAACAATTTTCAGAGTTTTTGTTTGATAAAGAATCTAAATTATCGAAGTGTAAAAATGAAGTAAAATTTGTAGAATAAGAAATCAAGAGATAGAAGTGTGTTTGAATGTAAATCCCTCTAGAATGTTTTTGTGATTTGACAAGTTAAAAGATTCAACCATAAGCCCTTAAGCAAAAACCAACCTCTTTTAATAAAATCTCATGCTATGTGGACCGTAGAAATTCCCGATTTAAGTTAATCCCTTTCTCAAGGCGAAAAACTCCTAATCTCAAGTTGATTAACTGAAATCTCTTTCTAGTTAAAACCCCAAGATTGCATTATAACGATTTATGAATTCCCATATTAGGTTTGACCCTAATCCGGAAGATTTATGTCGTCTATATCTAGGATTGCATGCAACTCTTTTCACTTATATAGGTTCTATTTCACCATGAATCTCTCGATTTCCGGATGAAAAATAAACTTCAAATCAATATTGCGCATATATCAATTCGAATGAACGAAGCATAATATAAGTGAATCACACAAAATATGAAGATTTTATTAAAAACATACACACCTTAATCATAAATCCATTCTAGAGTTCATTACATTCAAACACTAGGAGTTTAGCTACACATGATTTTGACCAAAGAATAAATTACACAAGAAGATGTAAACATTGTAGACATGGTGTACTTATCTTTATCAAAATCTCAATTGACTTGATGATGTTGCTCCAAGCCTTCTTCCCCAATGTTGCCTCAAGCTTACTCCTCCAAGACCCCTTGACCCCAATTTTACTTAATGAAATGAATACAATGAATATTTTCTGAGTATCTAATTGAATGCCTCTCCCAACTTCAACCCTTGGCTTTTATAGGCAAACCAATACATTGATAGTACTCTCTTTTGTTAAACAATTGCCTCCATTTTCCTTGTTGGTTGGTGAATTCTTGTATTCAAGTGATGAGGGAGGGGACATGGAGACATGTTTCAGCAAAATAGGGTGTTAAAAGTGTACAAAAGTGGCCAAAATGGGTTGGTTGGTGAGTTTTCCCCAAATTCCGCAAAGAAAAGTTGCAAAAAGAGGTTAGGACACGCCAGTGTCGCCTCGACACGGCCAGGCCGTCTTTGTTTAATTGTGCGGGCACTCCTGGGACATGGCCAGTGCTTCCCAACACGGCCATGTTGCCCGACACCCCGCCCGTGTTGGACCAAAAGGCCCCGAAATGACGCTGGCGTTTGGCTTGGAATTTCGAGCGTTTTTGCATCCTTAAACTCCCGGTATGTTTTGACATGAATCCATGGTCGAAATTCACCAAAATTAGCCCCGAATGGTCAATCTACATCAATAAAAGCACCTCGGAGTAATATGAACTATGTATAATCAAAAATTTACAAAACTAACAATAAAATAACTCGAATTTACTCAAATATACACATAAACGTGCATAAAAAAGACCCTTATCAAGACTTGGTGAGATAGTCTCAATCGTCCGAGCTTCACATTGACAACCTCTTTGTGTTTCGTTTGTTTTTCCTTCTCCACTTCGCCTCGAGATTCTTTGTGGAGTCATCGCAAAGCATCCTCCGACCTAGCCGTAGCGGAGGAGTTTCCCCCGGTGGCACACCACCGAGTGACTTGGGTTGGGGTCACTCTTCTCCAAACTCCGGTTTCATTGTGAGTGTTCAGTTGGGGCGGTGGTAAGACACCTTCAATAGGGGTTGGCTCGACTTGGGTCCCCAAGTTCCCGGTTTTCATCGCGTTCTCTTAGAACCTTCCTCGTAGTGAATCGGGAAGTGGTTGCAAAGAATGACAAAAGCGGTGGCAATCCATCGCACCACTCCCAAAGGGTCAATCTCCAGACTCTCCTGGTCCTTCCATCAGCTGTTGCTCATGCATCATCCTGGATTCCCGCATGGCTTGTCTTTGCATTTCCAATTTTTCTCAGACGTTGGGTGGGTCCAAGTCCTCAACACTTTCTGAGAGTATGTCAAGATGAGGATGAGTATGATCAGTGGTTCCACTGAGAGGACAAACGATGGCTTTCTCACGAGCTTCAGCTTTCTCTGCCAATCTCTCCTTCTCCTTATCTTTGAAGATCTGCAAGATATCTATGCAGTTCTCTTCATCCAGTACCTGGACCACTGTGGTCAATCCGAGGAAATTCATCAGTTCTTCCTCTTATTCAATGAATTCAGGTCTCTCGAACTATTCCCTCGAACGACTTAGCTTCCATTTCCTCCATTCTCACAGACGATTTTGGATGTCTAGATATGGTGGGGACAGCATAATCACATCATCGTCATCATCTTCTTGCTGTCCTTCTTTCTCAGGAATGGAAGGCAACATACTTTGCTGCTCAACGCGTCTTCTCAAAGATCGGGGAAGCAGTGGAGACACGATCCTGTCAGGGGATTATGTTGTCTTGGCCGCTTTTGTTCTCTTGTCATATCCATACTGGTCTTCGACTTGCCTCTGCTGATCGGCCTCAGCAGAATTGGTTGTTTCATCAATGATTTCTGGAGACTCTACTTCCCCAGTTGTCTCAACAATCTGTTCCAGCTGAGTGGCGGACTCAACTGTTTTCTCAAGCTCTGAACGCTTGATGATTCTTCTCCTTCTCTTCGTTTTCACCAGAGGAATGTCTTGTTCTACTTCCTCCAGTTCCTCGACGATAAAGGCCTTTGAGGTTGCCTTAGAGGCAGCTGACTTTCTCGTCTTGGCAGTCCTCTTCTTCTTCATTCCTGGAGAAGGTACTAAGGATTCCTTCTCCACCGCGGTTGCAGGGGCAGGAGACACGGCTGCAGGGGCAGGTGCGGTTTTCTTTTTTGTTGGGGCGTCTTATCTTCTTTCCAGCTGCAGGGGCAGCTTTCTTCTTGGGAGGGGAGGCAACAGTTGTTTCCTCGGGGTCAGCTGATTCCCCCTCACTAGTGTCCGCCCTCTTGGCATAAGCTCTCTTCTGAGCTCCTGGAAGATTCGATCGGAACATCTTCTTGTTGACATGGAACGCCTTTCCATGTCGGAGTGGAACACCCTTCACCTCCATCAACCGACCAACTACAAGGCCATAGCCCAAGGATCCTCCGAATGATCCATCATCCTTGAAGGACTTGTTTCCAACATTCTGGCAGAGTCTGCTGTATACAAACTCAGCCCAGTTTACTTTCTTCTCCTCCATGATCGCAGCCATGACGATCAACTTGGTTTTGGACAGCTGATTGAAGCTTCCAAACTTTATGTCTACACATTTGGCAACAATATCCAGAGACTTATGATAATCTTCCTTTGACTTCTTATCACCGTGTGTAGACAACCTTCGCAAAGACATTCGGGTTTGGCCACTTCCTTCCATGCAAGCAAGAACCAGGTTTACATCACTTCAAAAATTTCCAGACACCTTCCGACGGCAAAGAAGCAATGCTCGCAAGATCTTGGCAGATGATTGTAAACTTCTTTCCGTGAACAGAGGACTTGATGCCCTCGTCATGAACTTCAGCGTTCACGTAGAACTGTGCGATCTCTTCAATGTAGGTCATCTGAAACTCTATTGTTAGAAAGGGTTTCAGTCCAAACTTCTCGATTTTGTCGGCTATCTTCTTCACGAGGGTTTCATCAGAACCCTGTTTGATCATCCCTTCGAAATCCACGGTAGAACCAGTGTAGATTTGCTATCCCAACTTAGTGAAATCATAAGTAGTTGCCATTTTACTGATTTTTACCGAACGAACTTGAGAAACTTGCTTTGAAGATTTGTAGGGTTTTGAGAGAAAAAAGCTTTCTTTGCTTTAGGAGAGATGAACAGTTTGAGTAATGTGAGAGAGAAAACGGACGAAATGGTATATGTATGGGTTATGAAAGGACGTGCATACGGTTTTTGAAATTTGATCGAGATCAAAGGCTCAGATTTAGCACGCCGATTAGCATTTAATTTCTCGCATTTAATGCGGCAGCATTTATATCCAATCATATGCTTTGTCGTGCAGCTTTTGACTGTACCCGCCATTATTGCACTGACGTCATCTTTAAAACATTCCCGCTTATTAAAAACGACTGCATTTTTGTCACTTAGCTCATAAATGACTTAGCTTACTTCTTAGCTGATTCAACTCTTCTTCTCTCTATTCACACAGTGGCTCAGCTGTCAGCTAACTCGATACAGCTGATTTTCTGATGCGGCTGATTTACATAGCTGATTCAAGAGCTCCACTCTATTTTCATCTTTTCACGTTCCATCTCTTCTCCTTGAGTCTTCTGAGTGTCAACTTAGCTCAATTAACCCTAGCTCATGCTTGAGTTCTTCAAATCTTGACTCACATAATGGCTTTGTGAATATGTCAGCTAACTGTTTATCAGTTGAGATGTATTCCAAGGTGATGTCTTTCTTTTCAACATGATCTCTTATGAAATGATATCTGACATCAATGTGCTTTGTTCTTGAATGCAACACAGGATTCTGAGTGATTGCAATAGCACTTGTGTTATCACACATGATTGGAATTTCTTTTTCTTCAACATCATAATCTCTCAGTTGTTATCTCATCCATAAGACTTGGGCACAACAAATTTGCTCGCTATGACTATGTACTCACCTTGTGGATGTGGCTATTGAGTTTTGCTTCTTGCTAAACCAAGAAATCAATCTGTTTCCAAGCATTTGACATGTACTTGAAGTACTCTTCCTGTCAACTCTACATCCAGCATAGTCAGAGTCTGAGTAACCAATTAGCTTGAATCCACCTTCCTTTGGATACCATAAGCCGACTTTACTGGCATCCCTTCAAATATCTTAGATTCTCTTAGGCAAATCATATGGCTTTCTTTTGGTGCAGATTGAAATCTTGCACATACACCTACCGCAAAGGTGATGTCCGCCTGGCTTGTTAAATAGAGCGGTGATCCAATAAGTGCTCAGATCTTGTTTGATCCACAGTGCTTGCCATCCGCATCCATGTCCATCTCGATCGATGTATTCATTGGTATTTTCACGAAGATTTCTCTTCCATACCAAATTTCTTCATTAAATCTCCGGTATACTTTGTTTGACTTATGAAGGTTCCATCCTTCATTGCTTAACTTGAAGTCTTAGGAAGAATGTCAGCTCTCCCATCATGCTCATTTCAAATTTTCCTTGCATGAGGTTTGAGAACTTATCACACAGCTCTTTGTTTGTGGATCCAAAAATAATGTCATCCACATATATTTGGACAAGTAGTATACTCTCTCCATCTTGAATTCTGAAGAGTGTTCTGTCCACTTTACCTTTGGTGAATCCATTATCTGTCAAAAATTGAGATAATGTATCATACCATGCTCTAGGTGCCTGTTCCAATCCATATAGGGCTTTCTTGAGCTTGTACACCTTATCTCCAAGAGTCTTCTACTCAAATCCTGGAGGTTGTTCAACATAGACTTCTTCTTCCAAAAATCCATTCAAGAATGCACTTTTTACATCCATTTGATATACAGTGAAGTTCTTGTGAGCAGCATAGGCAAGAAACATCCTTATTGCTTCTAGTCTTGCAACAGGAGCAAATGTTTCATCAAAATCTATTCCTTCTTCTTGGCAATACCCTTTGGCTACCAATCTTGCTTCGTTTCTTACCACAGAACCTTCTTCATTCATCTTGTTTCTGAAAACCCATTTTGTGCCAATAACATTTTGATGGGTTGGTCTCTGCACCAATTCCCATACTTTATTCCTTTCAAATTGATTCAGCTCTTCCTGTATGGCCTGAATCCAATGTGTGTCATCCAATGCTTGGGACACATCTTTTGGCTCTATTTGGGAAATAAAACAAGTGAACATTGCTTCTTGTTGAGCTCTGGATCTGGTTCTTACACCATCTCTTACATCTCCAATGACTAACTCTGGTGGATGGTCTCTCAGCCATCTCACATTAGGTTGGAGTAAGTCAGCTGGGTTCAATCGTCTTGCAGCTGTGTTATCTTGAGCAGCTCTCTCATCATCACTTAGCTGCAGATTCTCCAGCTGTCTTTGAGATTCAGCTATCTCATCTTCACCTTGATTAATTACTTACCCAAACCAGCTTCAACATAGGACTCTTCTCGCATAGTTGGTTGATTCACTTATCAAAGAAACTCTTCAATGTCTTCTCCATTTACATTAGGTTCATGAAACACTACATGGATAGACTCTTCTGTGACCATAGTCCTTTTGTTCAGCACTCTATAGGCTTTACTTTCAGCTGAGTATCCCAAAAAGATACCTTCATCAGTTTTTGCATCAAAAGCCTTTAGATTATCTTTGCCATTGTTGTGGATGAAGCATTTACATCCAAATATTCTAAAATACCCAACATTTGGCTTTCTCCCTGTCCATATTTCATAGGGAGTCTTTGTCAGCTGTCTATTAATCATGCATCTATTTTGAGTATAGCATGCAGTGTTGATAAGCCACCAAAATCTTTTAGCACCTCGCTCGCTAACATGGTCCTTGCAGCTTTCTTGAGAGTTCTGTTCCTTCTTTCTGCTACTCCATTCTGCTATGGAGTCCTTGCTGCAGATAATTCATGAGCAATACCATTTTCAACACAATACTGAGTTATTATTCCATTAACAAACTCAGTTCCTCTATCAGATCTTATCTTTATAATGGTTTGACTCTTCTCATTTTGAACTCTTTTCATCAGTTGAGGTAACTTCTGCAAAGTTTCCTTCTTTTTACACATGAAAATTGTCCATGTATATCTTGAATAATCATCCACCACTACTAGAGTGTATTTCTTTCCACTTATGTTGGCTGGCTCAACAGGACCAAATAGATCCATATGCAATAGATGCAAAATCCTTGTTGAAGATGGGCTTGACTTTTCTTTGAATGATGATTTGATTTGCTTTCCCATCTGGCATGCATCACAAACACTTTCCTTCTTGTGCACTGAGTCTGGAAGTCTTTCTACAAGATTACTCCTTGCAAGGTTGTTAATTGTCTTGAAATTCAGGTGACTTAGCTTCTTGTGCCACATCCAACTTGATTCGGCTGTACTCTTTGCTAGCAGATAAGTGCTTCGTGTGGCAGTCGACCAATCTACCACATACATGTTCTTTTATCTGGATCCTTGCAACACTACTTCATTTGATTCAGTGTCTTTGATTTGGCATACTCTCATATTAAATCCAACATTATAGCCCTCATCACAGAGTTGACTGATGCTTAACAAGTTGAAATTGAGGCCTTCAACATATGCAACATCTGTGATTTCTAATCCATTTTTCTTGATGGATCCAGTGCCTCTTATTTCCCCTGGAGCTTCATTTCCTCCAAATATGACTTTTGCGCCTCTAATCTCCTTGAATTTTGACAGATTTTTCTTGTTTCCTGTCATATGTCTGGAACAGCTTGGGTTGAAAATATATAGGATGCCTATTATTCATATTCTTATTTTCAGGACCACTTTATTGCACACTTCAGTAGACATTGTAGCTTAGACTTGCACACCTTTAGCCCACCACATTCGACATCTATAGAAACATTAACATCAAACAGTGTATCATCATCAGAAACATCATACTCACTGTCAACAAAGTTCTCGGAAATATCACTACCTAACCCTATTGACTGATCATCATCACTTATATTACTATCATTGTCATCAACTATATCACTCTTCAAATTGATACGTTCATTACTACCTAACCCTCCCCCATCAACATAATCATTTTGGTCAATATTAAGGTCAATGTTTTCTTCATTTTCACCACCAAAATTTAGAGGTTCATTAATAGTAGGAAAATCTTGCAATGAAATCTATGATTCACTAGGAGATGCAACAAGTTTGACCGTCATTTTGTAATAGCTTCAAATCACTAGTGTCATCCACCCCCTCCTACTGGAATGAAAACAAACAAAAGGCTTCATACCTATCTAAGTGGCCATACTACTTAATTCAAGTAGTGACATCTCATCAAGGTAACAATAGTCAATGTGCACAATGTCAGATGCTATATACATGATTTTTTCCACATTGACAAATAGCTCATTGTGATGCATTCGGATAGTGAAAACTCGGACCCTAGACCTGGTGGAGTGGGTATCACAATAAAAAATTGAATGAAAAACAATGTGAGGGACAAAAAAAGGAGGAAACCAAAAAAAACACAGAAAATTATAAAATACCATACACTACATATCCCTATAAACAACTGTGGGGACCAAAGAATAATGCTATGTTTTTTTTTACAATAAAATTATATTGGGGACCATACCATAGACAACATGTCCCCATAAACAGACAGTGATAGATTATGTTACCAAAAACATTCTTCCATCTGGTTTCATTCAACATTTTTTTTCAAAAATGAATAAAATCAAAGTATTAGGGTTTCCAAACATTACAATGATTTCCACTTACCATGATTAGGGGATATTCTTTCATTTGGTATACTTGGATCACCATCCTTTCTTATCTTCTACACCATTGCAAATTTTTTGGTTGAAGAGATTCACATTAGAGTTGAGAAGATTAGGGTTGTTGTGTGATTTGTTCTAGACATATATTTGAGAATTTGGGAATTAGGGTTGAAAGAGACAAAAAATAGCAGTCATATGATATACACGTGAGGTGTTCGACGGGTAAGGTGTAAAGGGTTGAAAATACCTTGATGAATTCGGCGTGCAAGTCACGTGATATATTTTCCGGCCAAAAAAAGCATGAGCGGTGAAAATATATTGGTAAGTGAATAAAGCTAGGGTGAAGTTGGCATAGTTAAGTGTTAAAAAAATTAGTTGGTAAAGTAAAGTGTGAAAACTCGAATAGTTTGGAAGGTTTACTGTTTTTTCCTCTATATAAAACTCCTCACATCTATTCAAAAATTTCTAAATCAAATATGATCTTATTTTCAATTTCATCATTTTTTACTAGGAATAGGTAAATTAAATAATATTTAATTTTACACATAAAAATTAATATCAAAATCAAAATCTCATTGAAAGAAAATATAAGTTACATCGAAGAAAAAAAAAACAAAAATGAAAAACCACAAAGGATCTAGGGGTTGCAATTGGGGACAAGATTAAGTTCGCAGATCGAATTGAGACGCGACATTCATAACTAATCGGCCAACTCGAACTCAACACATTTAATTACTAATGTCAGATTTCTCAATCCGAGCCCAGTCTATTTAATAACCTATCTATTTATATGGATTATATAGATTGTAATGACTAATTTTCAATTTTGAAATCATATTCACATACATTGGACGGTTTTCTAAAATTCAATCATACTAATAACACAATAATAGCGCAAACGGGTCAAACTAATTAATCGAATCATTTTAGGTTGACCCAATGTCCCAAACACATCTAGTTATTATTATTGTGTTTTTTGAACTGGGCTTGCTTTTTTGACTTAATTTTGCAAAGCTTAAACCCTAACACACTTATAAGTGTAAGGTTCATATTTTTTTTTTTTTTTGAGGGTGTAAGGTTCATATTTTGTTTCTGCACTTTTTCAGAAATTACACCCCCCAAGGAGTAGGTTGCTTTTGCGAGATCTCGGCTCATCGTCAAGAACAAGGATAAACATTGAAGGTGACAAAATTGAAATGGGAAATGCAATATTAGTACTGCATTTTATAGGGGGTGTTGCAATATGTTTTTTAGTAGATATTTTGGAAGGGGATGGACTGGTGGGAATCGAACCTCTGACCTCTGGCCTGAGCATGATAGTCTTTTAACAACTAGACTACTATCTGATTCCCGGGGGTGTTGCAATATTAGTCATGTAACTTTTAAAATCACCATTTTAGTCTTATAAGTTTTGCTTTTTTGTAATATTGGTCCCGTAAGTTTTGGATTTGTGCAATTCTTGTCATATAAGTTTTAAGTTGGTGCAAATTTGGTCATCAGGGCTATTTCAATATTTCATTTATTCCCAAAATGCACTTACTAGTCAAAATATTTAATATATATAAGATCAAGTAGAAAATGGTATAATAGACTATGTTTTATTTATTTATGAGTTGCATTTATTGAATGTTTAAACTATAGATTTCCTAATGAGAGAAGAATTTAGAATTATGAATCCAGACCAAGTCCGAGATACAAGATCTATATTAATTATTTAGGGGTGGCAATTTGTGAGACGACATGATAACCCGACACGAACCTAATACGAATTTATCAAGTACGGGTGCAATATATCATGGGTTTAGATTAATTTCGGGTCAGATACGATTAACATGGGGAAAAAAATAGGCCAGGTGAGGTAGACCCGCATGTCAACCCAATTGACATGTGTAAGTCATTTAGTTGTATAGTAAACATGTTATTTTCATATTTTGTGATGCTTTAGTTGGTTATGTTATGTTGGACAAATTATTGAATGTAATTTCTACTAATTTAAGGTATTGCATTTGTAATTTTAGCTTCTTCTTTTTTGATTTTTTTCATGTCAAACAGGTTTTTTGCACTTATTTTATACCTTTTAAATTATAAGGTATTTCGTGTCATGTCGGGTTAACGTTAATTAAACATGTCGTGTTCGGTTTGTGTTTTCTGACATGAATAATGTGTCGTGTTTAGTTTCGTGTAAAACGTGTAATATCCATGTCATAACACGACCAACGAACACAAGACATAACCTGGTTGACACCCCTAGTGTTGTTTCATAATTGGAAGTATAATAACACATACAAATTTGACAAATTGGTTATTTGGACTAATATAATCTCGAGATTACCAAAATTGTCAAATTCTAAAAATTATATGATTAAAATTGTTATTTTTATTTAGAAGCAAAACTGTGTCAAGCTAAAATTTCAACTTCAAAAGTTACGGAGCAAAAATGCAACACCCTTTTAAAAACAGGACGAATTTTACAATTTTCTAAATTGAAATTGTAATTTTGCAAGCGAGTTGTTCATGCTTCAGGCCTTCAACAAGGAATGGCTCATCCCACTTTTTCAGTCCTACATGTCACTATCCAGGTTGCTGATTTCAATAAATAAGTAAACTCTATACTTGGCTTGATATTTTATTATATACAGCTAGAAAAACTTTAGGGCATCTTCAATGCCAAAATTCAAAAAATCTCTACAAACCTACTTTTTGATGGGACCCATAATGCCACATCATAAAAACTCAAAAAGAAAAAAAAAACCTCATCTTTTTTTCTCCACAATCCAAAACCTCTAAATAGCTTTTTTGTGGACCCTACATTCCTAACCATAAAATCACATATCTTTTATTATATTTATATTATATAACATGTATTATTACATTTATATAAAAATATATATCATTTATATTTTTACTTTATTAATAAAACATATTTTATAAATATATTTTTTTTAAGGGAGTACATATATTATTTTATATAGCCAAAAAGTATGAAAAATTTATTTATAATTGTAACGGCTAGTTTATAACGGCTAATTTTTAATGGCTAATTTTTAACGACTAGTTTTTATTATTGAACACAAATTAGTTGGGTAGTTTTGAGAACTTTGAAAATTTGGAGGAAATTGTGGAAAATTTGGAATATTTGCAAAATTTTGAGGGTATTGTGTAGGAGCAGAAAATTGAGAATTTTGGAGGGATGAAATATTGGTGGCATTTTGCGATGTATTTTCATCAATATTTTGAGAATTGAAAAAATTCATAAAAGACCGATTATAATTTTCATCCATATTGGATAAAATCTTGAATTATACGAACAAAGGAACTGAAGAAAAATAAAGGTAATTGGATGTAGTTTGAACAATTTATATATTTGAGAATTTGAGAGTAGTATGATGAATGAGAAAAAAATTGTAACATATTTATAGGCAAAAAAGTAAAAAAAAATAATAAATTGCAACGTCTCTTTCAACGGCTACATTAGGTAGGTGAATTCAAAATAAAAAAAATATAAATTTCTATTAAAAAATTAATTAATGATTTTATTTTTTTTTTTAATGAAAGGAGCGGTACCGTGAAAACGGCGCATTTTATGGAATTCAAAAAAGCTCCATGCTCCAATGGAAAGAGCTTTTTTAGCCCTACACGATACTTCTTCATTCCTAAATTTACAATTTTAAATTTTTTTCCAATAAAACAGTTATATCATACTTTTTTTTTTCTGAAATTGATAATACAATAATTTGCAGAACTGTCATTTTAACTGGGGGAGGGTGGAATATGAGAAAACTCCACTATAAAGGCAGCAACCCAGCCCTCTAAGCTTCGCAACAGTTTTCGCGATTTGGAGCTTTCTACCTTATTTTCACGCCCAAGAATTAGGTACTTCTAATTCTCTCATTGCTCTGTGTTTCACTTTTTGGTTTGGTGTAACATTAAATTATCAAATTTCGCTCTTGGTTCATCTTTCTTTTGACATTAATTTTGGTTCCCCAATTTTTCATAGCCGTCCGATTTTGCGTTGTTTTCAGATGTTCTGTGTGCCTGTATATACATATGGTGTCTTGTTCTCAAAAGGGTTTAAAGTTTTTTGAGTTTATTTTCGGCTGCATTGTCTTTTTTAGTGAAGGATCACGCATAGTTAGGGTGATCAATCTTTTTTGGTTAGATCAAATATCAGAACCTGAGATTGAGTTTTTGTTTGCTTGGAATTTAGGTCTCAATTTTTGTTGCTGAAATTCAGCTTGATTATGTAGCTCATTTTGTGTGCTTAGGGAGTGTTTGTAATCACTAAAAAAAGGTGTTTATCAGTTTTTTGGCTAAAAAAATTACTTTTTAGTGTTTGCAAATTCTCAGTTCTGCTTCCGATTCTACTCCATTTAATCAGAATCTAAAAGCAGGGACATGGATGCTTAAGAATTCTGATTTTGCTTCTGATTTGACTTTTACAAACAAATAATCACTTTTACAACTTTTGCACCAAACATATGGTTCTCAACTTCTGATTATATTTGCAAACACTACCAACTTCTGATTCTTGACTACTTTTATTTCTGCTACAATAAGTCACTTCTTCTAAAAGCAGAAGTTTTTGAAAACACTCTCTGAGTAAGAGTGAATAACTATTGCATTCTACTTTTCTAAATATATTTGAAGGGTTAATTCCATTTTGCTCTATAATCTCACTACTGGTGAAAAAGCACACTTAACCCCTGTACTCTTTAACACTCCAATTACTTGTTTTCTGCAACACTCTATAAGTTTTCCTGCTAATTTGTGTGTTGTTAGCACCCCTTTAGAAGGTTTCCTACTATTATTTCTTCTGTCGATTACAATCGATTTCCATCGTGACTTTAATACTTTGCAGCACAAATATTGAGGTTACCTCATATATCTTAAGGATTTTTTCTTTTTCTTTTGTTCCTCCAGTTGGTGTTTGTAAAGAGTGATGGAAAGCAAAGCCAATTTCACTACGTCTACAGACAAATGTTTGTTGCAAAGTGACGAGTTATATGAGGCAGGCACTCTTTTGATCCATTCTCTTAAAAGAAATTCATTTATGTTTATGTTCTTGAGGTAAAACTAATTACTTTTATCTTTTTCTTCGACGAAGTATATAATGGAGACTAGTGTGTATCCACGCGAACCAGAATCTCTCAAAGAGCTAAGGGCTATCACTTCAAATCATCCGCGGTAATTATTTTTTCCCATCTAAATATTGCTCAAAGTGTTGTACGGATCTTTCTACTTGCTACAAAACCGAATTGTGTTATCACCCTTGCACTTTATTAACAGTGGAACTAGAATTGAAGGCATTCCAAGAATATTAATATGTATGTGTTGTCTGAAAGGTAAATAAACAGAAGGGATAATTACAAAACTACTCTTGAGGTTTGGGTTAATTACAAAAAAAAACCGTAGGTTTTTGAAAATTACAAATAACCCCGTAAATAGAAACTGGAACGATTCAATTCACTTGTCAAACAATGTGATGAAATATTAAGTTCACTAGGAACTTATTAATGAACTTCTTTTGGAGGTTGGTAGCATTAGAGTCGTTAGTTTGTTGGTGTTTTAACATATTTTATCATCATAGCATTCTATTTGCTATCATATCAGTTATCTTTATTTGAGAAATTAATTTTATCTTTTTTTGATTTTCGTCCCAGAGCCGTCATGGGTACGGCACCTGATGCTGGACAATTTATGGCCTTGCTCTTAAAGCTGATCAATCCGAAAAAGACGATTGAAATTGGAGTCTTTACTGGATATTCCCTGCTCCTAACGGCCCTTACGATTCCAGATGATGGAAAGGTCACGGCTGTTCCTCTTTTGTTTCTTGCAAGAAAATGTATTGAGAAAAAAATGTTTATCGAATTTAAATATATTTGCAGATTACTGCCATAGACATCAACCGGAGCACATACGAGATCGGATTGCCTATTATTGAAAAGTCGGGGGTCAAGCACAAGATCAATTTCATCGAGTCCGAGGCTCTTCCAGTTCTTGATCAATTACTGAAAGATGTAAGAATAAGCACTTGAATGTTTTTTCCAAACCTCGTTGCCATATATAAACGACACATAATAATACAAGTTTACTGCAAAATTGGCCCCGTAATTATGGGAGACTAGCAATTTTGGTTCCAGAAATATCTTACGCAGCTATTTTGGTCCCATAAATTTTAATTTTGTGCACTTATGATCCTTTAAGTTTTAATTTGTGCAATTTTGGTCCCGAATGAGTGTTTCAAAATTTTCATTTATCCCCAAAATGCCTTTGATCATCCAAAAAATGGTATCAAAGTCGGGTTTTATTTATTCATGAGTAGAAATTATTTATTATTTATACTAAAACTGCCAAATCAGGAGAGTTTCAGAAATATGAATCCGGATAAATATTCGAGACAAGTTAGAGGACTAAAGTTTCTATTTTGACTAAAGGGTAAAATCGTCATAGACCAAAACTGCCATATCAAGAAGTTATAGGACTAAGAATGCCAATCCCTAAGAATTACATGACTGAAATTGCAATTAAGCCAATAATACATCCAAATTATGCAAAAATAGCATCCTTATTTCATCTAACATCATTTATTTTCAATCTGTGTTTTCTGATGCAGCCAGCGAACAAAGAAACCTTTGACTTTGCTTTTGTCGATGCTGATAAAATAAATTACGCGAACTACCATGAGAAACTGTTGGAGCTTTTGAAACCTGGAGGAGTAGTTGTCTATGATAACACGCTTTGGGGAGGATCAGTTGCAATGCCTGAGGATTCAGTTCCAAAGTTCAGGCTAGCATCGAGAGATGCTGCAATCGAGTTTAACAAATACCTGGGGAATGATACTCGTGTACAAATTTCTCAAGTCCCTGTAGGCGATGGAGTTACTGTCTGTCGTCGTCTGTGAACGACGGGATTGTTGTTCTATCGATGATTGGTGGTGTACGAACACAATAAATTGAAGCTATGCTTCTTTACTTGCTTATGGTGAAAGTGTGTTTAAATGAGGGAGAGACACTTGAAACAATTATGGTTGCTCTGCAATTTACTCTTCTTGGTGGAAAGATTTTGTTTGTTGTTGGGGTTATCAGTAAGTTTTATGACTACTGAAGTCTAAAATTGTTATTACATGTATTTGCAAATAGGCGTGCAATATGAATTACATTTTTCATATGTAAAATAAGTGGATTGCGTACTTATAAGCAATGGAATTGTCATCCACGTATCTATGAGATTCCTTTTGATTATAGTTTGTATTCATCCAATAATTATTTAATAAGAAAGCATAATTCTGTTTTTTTTAATTGAATTTATATATTTTCTTTAGATGTCTAAAAGTATGATTTTATTCCTTTAATTAATGAAAGTATCGTATATAAGAATCTACCCATCAACATATTGTGTTTGTTGGGTTCGCTATATCGCGGGGCTAAACGCAATGGAAATTTAAAATTTAAATCATGCATACAATTATACATAAAAATAAAGCCCCCGATTCTCGTAGCGATTTAACGATCACGCGTTTATACAAGTGGTAAAATAAGATTTAGGATCTTACCTAAAATTGCTTCCTTTTGAAGATGGTGTAGAAGGAATCCAAATTCCTCACAGCAGGGTAAATCCTCGCAAACTCGCCAATAGAGATTCAAGCGCCTCCCCTCTAATTGAGTCCACCTCTTGGTTGTGACACCGGGATAAATTCTTCGCTAGTAGAATTTACCACGTTTTCGAAATTGAAAAATAGAACAGAATTTAATTCCAACAATCAACTATTGTTAAATTTGTAGATGAATAATTATTGGTTAATTATTCTCTACAAAATTTTGAAGAGAAAATAAGGTATTTTAAGAGAGAGAGTGAGACAGATTCTTATTTTTCAAAGACCGAGAGCCATAACTATTGAAGCCAAAAAACTCTCTGCAATATTATACCATTTGCCCATTTTATTCCCCTCTTCATCATGCATCCTTTTTTTTTTTTTTTTTATTACTGTGGTCAATCTAAGGGTCAAAACAAAATAGAACTACTTCTATTACATTTTATTAATATACCCATACATGCATGGGCCTTGATTCTTCTATTCTATTACATTTGTAAAAATATACCCACACAAGCGTGGGCCTTTCGCATCGAACGTCCTCCAATTACAATAAATGGAAAACCTCACCACCTAATTTACTCTCAATGCGAAAATTTAAATAACTTACAAATAATTGAATAAGAGGCTCGCAGGCCCCAAAAACCCAAAGAAATAAAATACATTCAATCACATTGGTCATAGGCTCATGATCATCCCTAAATAAATCATACCAAAACATCCATCACATGAATTTAAATCATTTAAATTTACCAAGTTTTATGTGCCGATTTAATTTTGGGACAAAGCTTATTTTGATTATTTATCAAAACAGTTTTTAATAATCCTGGAGTTAACAATTTAAATCCATAATGTGAATAATCAAAACTTGGAAATCTGTTCAAATTTCTTTTCAAATCACAGATTCAATAAACAATCTAATATGTTTATCAACCATTTTGAATTTAATATACATTACAACCAATGATCATATAATGTCCAAAACTCCAAATCTTCAAAACTATAAATAATGTGTGATTGAAAATCTGAAACTGGCTGCAACTTGAATATGTTGGAATACTCAATATAAAGTTCTTATACCATATGAAAACTGTATTCAAAATTCCTTAAGGGTTGTATAAATGATACAATTGTTAAAGAGTTGACTACCAATAGAAATATCTCATGTGCTCATAAAATTGGGGTATGAAATATTTCTGTTGGGCTTCAAGCCCATTAAGAAAATTAGATTTTCCGAATTTTATTTGGGGTTTAATAAAATTTGAATAAAATAGTGGGAGACATTTAATATTAAAGACCTTATATTGAATGAATATATTTTCCATAGTTTACTCATTTTCTGCTTCGTTTATTTTTGTAGATAACTCTACTAAAAATGGCTAAGAATCCACTAGGATCCATACTTGAGCAAAACAAATTAACCGGCCCAAATTTTGTCGATTGCCGAGAAACCTAAAAATTGTCCTTGCCCCGAGAAGAGGGCTTATGTACTTGACCAAGCACCTCATCCACCTCCCGAGGATATTACATCGGCTTTATGGAGAATACCTTCGTCATGTTGATGACAATCTCCAGGCTCGGTATTATATGTTGGCATCAATGTTAAATGAGTTGCAAAGGCAGAATGAAGGTCTAGATAATGCTAGTGAGATTTTTCTCCACCTACAAGAGTTATACGGTGAGAGAACACGACAAATAAGATATCGATATCAAAGGAGCTTTTCGGATGTCGATGATCAAGGCTCTTGACCCAAGACCATGGGTCAAGATGATAGCGCTCATTGAAAGGCTTACATCCCTTGGAGTCATTATGGACAATGAACTCTATGTGGACCTTTTGTTGCAATCTCTGCCTCCCTCATTTGACACGTTTGTTGTCAACTTTTAACATGCACTCCATGGAGACTAGTCTCCCTGAATTGGTGAACATGTTAAAGACGACTGAATCTACTATCAAAAAGGATAAGCCGATCTTGCTTGTTGGATCCACTTAGGATCAAAGGCCGCAAAGTCTAAGAAAAGGAAGTGGAAAGGAAAGGGTTCCTCTAAGCCCAACAAGAAAGCGCAAAGGACAATGGTAAGAAAAAGGTTAATTCTCAAGCCAATGACAAATGCCATTACTTCGGCAAAATGGGGCATTGGAAGAGGAATTGCAAGGAGTACCTTGCGAGTCTGAAACGTTCAGGTAAGAAGTTAACTTATCAGTTAATGATGCTTCTTGGGTATTGGATACCGGTTGTGGCTCACATATTTGCAATGATTTGCAGATGATGGTAAGAAACAGGAAGCTTGATAGAAAGGAGATGGTCCTTCGGATGGGGAATGGAGCAAGAGTTGCTGCATTAGCTATAGGGACTGTTTAACTATCTTTGGAGAATGGTTTTAATTTGTGTTTGAACAATTGTCTTTATGTTAGGATATTATTAGAAATATTATCTTTGTTCTGTTTTTGGAGAGAATGTTTTAAATTTGTAATTGAGAATGGAACTTGTTCCATTTTCAAGGATTATGCACTTATATATTCCGGTTATTTGACAAATTGTTTATACACAGTTACTCCCCATAATCCCGTTCTCACAATTCAACAAAATAAAAGAAAATTAGATAATCATAGTTCTGTCACTCTTTGGCATGCTAGATTAGGTCATATTTCCGAAAAAAGAATACACAAGTTGGGACAAAAACTCAACCTTATGGGAGATCAAAAGTTGTCAACATGTGAATCATGTCTTAAAGGAAAAATGACCAAATCACCATTTGTTGTACAAGTGGAACGAGCCAAAGATCTATTGGATTTGATCCATACAGATATTTGTGGTCCACTAAGTGTTAGTGCACGAGGGAACTATCACTATTTCATAACTTTTACCGATGACTATTCTAGGTATGGTTATGTATACCTTATGAGGTTCAAATCTGAAGCTTTTGAAAAGTTCAAAGAATTTAGATGTGAGGTGGAGAAACAAACTAGTCGTAGTATTAAGACTCTTCGATCAGATCGAGGAGGCGAATACTTGACCACTGAGTTTCTTGATTATCTAAAAGAGAATGATATTCTCTCACAGTGGACTCCTCCTGCTACTCCACAACTCAACGGAGTTTCAGAGCGTAGAAATCGAACTTTGTTAGACATGGTTCGATCAATGATGAGTTTCACTACTTTACCTCTTTCATTCTGGGGTTATGCCCTAGAGACAGCAACATACTTATTGAATAGGGTGCCATCTAAGGCTGTTCCCAACACACCATATGAAATGTGGTGTGGTAAGACACCCTCGTACAAATACCTCAAAGTATGGGGGTGTGCTGCTTATGTGAAACAACAAGTGGGAGATAAGTTGGATATGCGATCTATCTTATGTAAATTCGTGGGGTATCCAAGAGAGTCTATAGGATACTATTTCTATGATCCTTCGGAACAAAAGGTTTTTGTTTCGAGGAATGCTACTTTCCTTGAAGAAGAATTTCTTTCTCAGAGGAGTGGCGAAGCAGTAGAACTTGAAGAAATTCAAGAACCACAAGATTTCCCAAATGTTGCCGCAGATAATGCACCAGCTGAAGCTGGACCATCTAAAGCACAACCTCTTCGAAAATCCATAAGGGTTTCAAAGGCGCCTGAGAGGCCAAACCTTTTATTAGAGAATAGAGAAGAGGGACTCCTTTTTGATAATGATCCAAGAAGCTATGAAGAGGCGATGTCAGACATCGACTCAGATAAATGGAAAGAAGCAATGCAGTCCGAAATTGACTCTATGTACTCCAACAAGGTATGGACCTTGGTGGACCCACCACATGGAATTATTCCCATTGGTTGCAAATGGGTCTACAAGCGAAAGCTTGAGGTAGATGGAGAGGTGGCGACCTTTAAAGCACATTTGGTTGCAAAAGGTTATACTCAAAAGCAAGGAGTTGATTATGATGAGACCTTTTCACCAGTAGCGATGCTTAAATCCATTCGGATCTTGCTAGCTATATCAGCATATTATGACTATGAGATATGGCAAATGGATGTAAAGACTGCTTTTCTTAATGGAAACATTAAAGAAGATATCTATATGAAGCAACCAGAGGGCTTCATATCCAATGGAAGCGAACAAAAAGTTTGTAAACTCCAGAGATCCATTTATGGACTTAAACAGGCTTCTAGGAGTTGGAACATTCGATTTGATGAAACGATCAAAACATTTGATTTTCATAAGAATCCGGATGAACCATGTGTATATAAGAAGGTTAGTGGGAGTGCAGTTGTATTTGTTGTGCTCTATGTTGATGACATTCTACTCATTGGAAATGATGTAGGTATGTTACAATCAACTAGGACTTGGTTGTCTAAACAGTTCTCCATGAAGGACTTGGGAGAAGCATCTTTTATCCTAGGGATAAAGATCTATAGAGATAGATCACGAAAGATGATTGGATTATCCCAGTCCATGTACATAGACAAAGTGCTAAAAAGGTTTAGTATGGAGAAATCCAAACGAGGATACCTACCTATGAGTCATGGTGTTTCACTTTCTAAAGATATGTCTCCTAAGACACCTGAAGAAAGAGAAAGAATGTCTCGCATACCTTATGCCTCCGCTATTGGAAGCATAATGTACGCAATGTTATGTACTAGGCCTGATGTCGCACATGCTTTGAGTGTCACAAGCAGATATCAGTCCAATCCAGGTGATGAACACTGGAAGGCCATTAAGATGATCCTTAAGTACTTGAGAAGAACTAAGGATATGTTTTTGATATATGGCAGTGGAGAGCTAAAACTAGAAGGATTCACCGATTCTAGTTTCGTCTCGATAAAGACGACTCTAAGTCCATGTATGCGGATATATATTCATCTTGAATGGAGGAGCGATTAGTTGGAAAAGTTCCAAACAAGAAACAACCGCAGACTCCACCACCAAGTGAATATATTGCCGCATCGGATGTAGCAAAAAAGAGGTTTGTTTGATACGAAACTACATCCAAAGGTTGGGTGTAGTTCCATCCGTTGTTGATCCAATAATGATTTATTGTGACAACAACGGTCTGCTATAGCGCTAAAGCAAAAGAGCCAAGATCTCATCAAAAATCCAAGCATATCATGAGGCGATACCACCCGATCGAGAGATCATTGGTAGAGGCGATGTTGTTGTGGATCGAGTTGCTTCAAAGCAGAAAATGTAGCTTGAGAGACCCGCTAACTAAGCCCTTATCACAAAAAGTATTTGACGGACATCTCGAAAAGATGGGCCTAAGATACATGGGCAATTGGAACTAGGGCAAGTGGAAGATTGTTAGAGTAGAATGCCCGGCGTTCCAATTAGATTGGATTTTATTCTACTTGTAAAACAATTTTATTGAAAATTATAATAATATAAAGGCATTTCTTTATCTTATGTTATTTTGCATTTATCACATATTTGCACATATGATAAAGTCCTTAGATCAATTTAAGATATGAGGCTTGGTCGCGCATTTGATGGCGATCATGGAACATGTCTCTAAGGCTTTGATCTTAAATTTGTTCCAAGTCGATGGGTTTTTCAAGATAGGACATTAAATAACCCCGTAAGACTTGTACATATGGTGCATGCTCATGAGACGAGGATGTTGCATTCCATTAACATCAATGTTGAGACATAAATGCACATATGTGGGTGTTTGTTAGCGAACAAGTTCACTGAACATGACCCAATGAAAATTCTTAGATAGAAGCTTTGATTGTCGAATAAGAATTTTTTATATTGCAATAGTACATGATTAATCCTCGTACTTGAGGCACGACTATACCTTGTGTATATCCTACAATACTTTGATTTATCTTTTGATTGCTTGACAATCACAAAGAGGTATTTTGGGTATTGCAATGATATACATGGAGGTTTGTGTGTGGCCAACATAGAATTCGACACTTGTCATTTAATAAGGGAATTTCCTGTGTTTTCATAGTTTGTGGTTCAAAGACCTTGGCCAAGGCACGATGAATTTGATTCATAAAAGAATCACAAGAACTTGAAATGGAATCACAGTTATTAAATCAATTGGGTTCGACTTATAAATCTATGCCCAAGATTTAATCGGGAAATTAGTTGTCGAAAGGATTGTACATGTATGCAATTGCAATTGAAATAGGTTTACTCGCTATTTCGCCTAATACTAGGTAATCATGCTACTTGCTAGGTGTTACCATGATTTGTAGGTTCTTGAAGTTAAAGAGTTAACTTCAAGTATATTTATTAATTGGATTAATAAATTGAATAAGTTATTATTATTCGAAAGTTACAAAAGTTGTAAGCCTACTACTAGTGTTAGTCGTGAACCTAAAAGGGTCACACATAATTTTGGATGTTGACATTTTGAGATTGAAAAATCCAATGGTTGGATGCAATTAATTGATATAGATTGATTAATTGGGTTTTAATTTAATTCAATTGTGGAATTAAATATTTAATTATATAATTTGATTATTTAATTAAATCTAATTTGATTAGGGAACCAAATAATTGGAATAGAAAGAATTAATCAATATTTGAATTGATTAATTGGGATTTAATTAATTAATTAGTAGAATTAATTAATTGGACTTTAAAGTCCAATCCCATATCCTAATCTAGTAGGCCTAATTGTAGAAGCCCATTAGATAATTGAAGAGAAATATAATAAATGAGATTTATTTATATATATATATATATATATATATATAATAGGATATATATATATATATATGATTAAGAGAGAGAAAAAAAATTAAAAAAAAATATTACACATAGCTGATAGCATGTGTTGTGACGTTTTTTGAGCCACTAAATGCATTTTGAGACATTCTTTTAATATCACACCTTTCTGAAAATTTTGAAAAAAATTGAAAGCTTAAGGCAAAAGAAAAGAAAGCAAAAAATCCTAAGAATGAAAAAAGAGAAAAAGGGTGGAGATGAGTTGAAAAAAGAAAATAACGTGAAAAGATGAGTTTTATGGTGAAATTGGGTCGGTGAGTTGAAGTCTGTGTACTTAAATTATATTTGTTCAAGTCAAGTCACTTAATCCAAATTTTTCCTACTCTTACCAAAGGGCCTACATTACAACCAAATGAAAATTCTTTTTGATTCTTAAATCGTGCACACTTAAGTGATAGAGATGTTAGACGATTTGCAAGCATATGGTAGTTCTACATCTAAATTGAGTTGAGAATTGAGTGATACACTATTATTTTTGAGTCGCGATGTCAAATACCCGAAAGAGTATTGATTATGCCGAACTTGTGATTGATGATTTCTTGATAATGAATTGCATGGTTTACTTAGATATGGATTTGAATGAAATTAAATGTTTATAGTGTTCTTGTGTGTTCTTTGTACCCCGTGAGATTATTTTTCTTAGTTTGCTCGAGGACGAGCAATGGTTTAAATTTGGGGGATTTTGATATGTGTAAAATATACGTGCATTTAAGGGCTAAAAATGATATATATTTGATGTATTTGCACGCATATTTAGTGTATTTTACTTGGTTTCCTCAGAAGGGCATGATATTGCGTATTCTTGTAACTTTTTACAGGAAACGGAGCTTAAGTGAAATATCAGTTAGAAGGCCCGAACAAGAATGAAGAATGCGAAGAGAAGATTGAATACACGAAGAAAACGGAGAAAAACACTTCACACAGTCACACCATGTGAATCTCACACGCCCGTGTGAATTATCCCTGTATGTTTTTACACGTTCGTGCGACTTGTTCGAGGGAAGAAATTCAGAGACACATCGCACGACCAAACTGTATAACTTGCACACGACCGTGTGGTTTGTTCGGAGCAAAAACAGAGACCAAAACACTTTACACGGTTGGACCATATGATCTGCGCACGGCCGTGCAATTCGTCCTACGGCTGATCTTTGTTTCCTTTTCCCGTCAGAACTCTACAAGTGATCTCTCAAAGCACCTATATAATGGGACCAAGGGCTTGGACGATTTTCATACTCATTACATCTGAAAATACACCACAATACACTAGGATTACACAAATCAGCAGTCTTCTGAGAGAGGAGGGAAAATCTACGAAGAACACCAGAAGGCCTTTCGCATCTACGGAAGCACAAGGGTTTGAAGACTTGGAAGGAGGATCTATCCTGACAAGAAGGGTTTTTCTTCCTTAGTTTAGATCTCTTATTTGTACTTAAACGATGTCAAACTATTTGATTTCAACTTTGTCTATGAATTTGTTATCAAATATGTTGGGCTAATCATTCTGATCCTAGGTCATAATCAAAACTATGGATTCATGTTAAATCTATATTGATTGTTTTCTTAATTGGTTTATGTATTCTATTATATGAATTCAAATGCTTATTTCTTGTAGATTATCTGATCAATAATTTTCATTCATATTTGTTAGTTCATAATTCGGGAGATGCGTTCTAACAAACAAAAATTGAATTCAGACATAAACGGGTATAGAGTCGGGAGGCTTATAACTGTTTGTAGGGAGTACTTCAATTCAAAGATCTTTTGGGAGTTAATATTGATTGTTGACTAGGGATGGTAGTAATTGGTATTAATCAACTATTTATTTGCTCCGGGAGGGGAAATAAACAAACTTAGGAATTGAAGGCGCCCTTGCGGGGCGTGCCCAAGGGCTCGCCCGTGCACTCTACCGCGTGTGGGAGGGCGCGCTCCCAGGAGGCGGCCCAAGCCCCCTAGTCCATCCTTCCTTCCGTGTTCCTCCCTCTTCTCTAAATTTTTCTCATATTTTGGCCGGATTTCATATTTCGACCTTTCTTCACTTCTGCTCTGGGGCTGGGGCATCACCGGCCATTTAGTCTCTGGTTCTGTTATTCTATTTCCATATTTGCATGTGGGCTTTGATAATCCCACTCTAGCTCCAGAGTTATGTTATGATGGTGAGGGGGAAGTAGAGTTTCAGTCAGATTCGTGCCCGAGTGATGAGGTTTCCAAGAAGGAGTTTGAGGGGGATGGTCTGGAAGAGGTCCATCGGCCCAAGTACCAGCACCGGCCGCTACCTGGATGTCGTTCAGTTGTTCCAAGAGAGTTAGTCAGCAAAGTTTCCTCCCAGTGTCTTCGTAGATTGAGGGAGCGGTTGGGGATCCCTTCATCGTTCCATTTGTTGGCTCCGAGGTCGGAGAATAAACTTACTCATTTGCCCGAGGGCTATATTACAGTGTATTTGTACAACTTCTCTGTTGGCTTCATTTTTCCTCTGGATAATTTTCTTGTGGCGATCCTTAGATCGGTAGGAGCATGTGTTGGACAAATGGTTCCCTAGGCTTATGCATGCATATGGGGATATGAGTATGATATGCGAAAGTTGAATATGCCCGCCACTGTAGATGGATTCACTCCCTGTTCTATGCCAAGAAGTCTTTGGGAGATACTTTCTTTAATTTCTTTCCTTGCTCCCAATGCAAGTTCATTACGGGGCTCCCCTCTCCTGGCGGGTTGTGGAAAGAGGATTTCTTTTATGTGAGGGACAATGGTTAGAAGCTCCCCCACGAGTGGGTTTCAGAGGCCAAGTCGGCACGGAGTATAGCTACTTCTCGTAAGGAGATGTTGGAGGTCTATAGATCCAAAGGGTTGTTTGAGACTCTTCTGAGTGTTAGAGATTTCTTGGGTACCCAACATTGTTCGCTTCCTTGTATTGTTCCTCACTGTTGCTTGTATACTTGAATGCTTCTGTTCTCTGATATTGTATCTTGTTTACTCTTCAGAAAAGGAGAGTTACAACGTTGTTGAGTTGATGGCCTTTAAGAAGAATGAGAAGGAGAAGGCCAAGGGAAAGTCTGCTGCTGGCAGGAGCTCGAGAACCCCGCCTTAGGGTGACGGTGAGCGCGGGCCACACCCTCGTCAGCCGAAGGGTGACCAGCATCCTGGTTCTCATTCTGGGGGTCGTGTTGATGTTGTTCTTGCTCTACATCCTTCTACCGACTCTTCTGGGGAAAGAGGCCGAGGACGGAGCCTGGTGAGGCTACTCCTATGACTGTTGGCCCTCGAGTTTTCTTTTATGGCAGCGTGAACCGTTGCGAGGGGATTCAGTCCCATTGGGACTTCACAGACTCAAGCATGGGATATTCTACCACTAGAGGAGCCTTGTCTTCCGATGATCAATCCCGCCTTGGATCTTTGTCCTTCAAGGACATTGAGACGCATGCCTACGGAGACGTTGCACCGGTAAGCTTCGTGGTTACTTTATGTTTCATTTTTTATTCTTGTTTCCTTTCACTAAGTTAGGACTTACGAAAATTTTGGTTTAGATTCTAAACCTTATGGCGGCATCGAGCTATCTGGGTGAGGTAGTGGAGATGGACAACCGCCAACTTCGGGGTGAGGTGAAGAAACTCAAGGAAGGTGTCATTTGTCATGAGGGTCAGATGTTTGATTTGCCTAAGAATTATGACTGGGAAAAGGCTCAGCTTGAGCATGAGGCGAGGACGAGCGAGGTGTTCTTTCAGTATCCTGTCGGCGCCCAGTTATTAGCTAAGGAGAGGTCCAACTCGGTGGAGGCCTACAAGGCTTCCTTGTATTATTGTTTCAGATTTGATGAGGGGGTCCTCCTCCTACTTTGATAAGGCGGTGCGTCATTGTCGGAAGTTGCTACGACAGAGTGGGAAGGTCTCCTGCAAGGTGATAGATATCCTGGATTGCAAAGTCTCTGATGAGGAGGAGGAGGGAGAGATTGAGGCCTTACAGGATCTTCCTGAGGGAGCCGATGGTACGGGCAACAGTGAGGGGATACTGGTTGTGTCGATGCTATAGAGGAGGGTAGACCCCCCATGTATGAGTAGTGATAGTTTATTCCGTCTTGGACGACCCTTGCTTTCAGCCCACCTGTTTAGGGCTTTCTTTCCGCACCTTGATATTTTTCTTGCTATTTTCCTAAGATGTTTATTTGCCCCCGAGGGGCCACATAATGTTCTGTTACTTTGATGCTATACTCATACTCGTGTTTTTCTTTATGCATATTCACTTCGTTTTGCTATAATTGTAATATGTGCACGTGATCTCTTGTTGGTGGAGACTTATTCAGATTTGGTGTGGAGATAGATCATTCCCTTCGGGAGGAAACCTTAGTTCTTCCGGAACAACTGGACATGGTTGTGTGGAGGTTAGGGGGACCCTCCCGCGGCCCAGAGAGGGTGCCCTTCAGGAGCCGGGGGCCCTTCCAGAGCCCAAATGGGCGCTCTTCAAGAGCTTTTTACGGAGTTCTTGCTTCTTCCATTACTTTGATTGTGTATTAATTCCTTTCGTGAATGCGTTAGTATTTTTTTATTCTTTTCATTATACATCTATGCACGTGTTGTATGTTGGTGAGAAATAGAAATTTAAGAGAATCCCCGTCAGAGAGTCCCTCCCCTCCGGGGGCGCTGGAGAAGGTTTATTTTCGAGAACCCCCGTGAGGGAGCCCCTCCCCTCCGAGAGCACCGGAGGAGGTTTATTTATGAGGACCCCATGAGGAGGCCCCTCTCCTCTGGGAACGCCGTAGGAGATTTAGTTACAAGGAATCCCGTGATGAGGCCCCTCTCTCAGGGAGCTCCGAAGGAGGTTTATTTACGAGGAGGCCCCTCCCCTCCAGGAGCGCCAGAGGAGGTTTATTTATGAGGATCCCCATGAGGAGGCCCATCCTCTCCGAGAGCGTCGAATGAGGTTTATTAACGAGGAGCCATATGAGGAGGCCCCTCCTCTCCGACAGCGCCAAATGAGGTTTGCTGAGGAGAGCGCCAGGATGGTCATGGACCGCGACCACATTTGGCAATTAATTGTATGCAAGAAATTATAGCAGAAACGTGAAAGTAATTTATTTATTATTCGACAATAATAAAGTTTTACGCCCTGCGTGCAGATATAAAATGAAACAAAAATAAAAATGTTTAACGCCTCCGGGGCAGAAATTAGCTGAAAATAGATATAAAAAAAATACTAAAGCCGCTGGAGAGTAGGGGGAGAACTGGTGTTTGCGGGAGCTAGCGATGTTCGCGGCTCCTCGGGTGGTGTGGCACTCTCACTGTTTGATCGGGGGAGTTTGCTTCATCTTCAGAGTGGCCACATAGCATTTTTGGGTAGTCTCGATGTGAATCATGAAGGGATCGGCTCGGAGCTTGTTCAGGGGCTTCCCCGAGCCCATGCCTTAGAGGGAAAGAGCATCCACAATGATGGGTTGGGCCATCCTCGCGATGTGGCGTGTGACATCGTCGAGCGCTTTCTCTCTGGTTCGGGCTCTTATGTAAGTTGGGTGGATCTACGTATTCTTGTAGATGACCCTTTCGAATTGCCATTCAGATTCATTCCTTAGCTGAATGCAAGTTTGATTGTATGCCCCTATCATGATGGAAGTGGAAATAGAGGTTGGACTGAAGTCGCGTGGGATTGTCTTTCATCTTCCGGGGAGGTTTTATGATTTCCTGCCTTCGAGCGACGCCTAACACTTCTATCAGTGGTGCATTCAAGGGGATTGATGCTCACCCATCATTCCTTCTACTGCTTCGAGGCTGGTTCTTCTCATCATCTCTGGTATTGCGCTTGTTCTTTCACAGGGACTCAATGGCCCCATCTACCCGGACGGGTGCTCTGGTAAAACTTGCGAGTCTCTCCATAGTGGTGAGAAATTCTTCTTCCAATGGTTCCACAAAATGTTCTCGGGGAGTAACACATTGTTGAATCCTAGTCAAGGTCTCCCACTAGATGTTGGTAACTTCATTCACGGCTTCCATGAGTTGTCCCATAAAATCACGTAAATGTTCTCCACCCTGCGCCAAAACAGATGTGCGATGGTCTCGTGGTTTGTCTTGTTGGTGGAGAATTGTTGCATAAAATCCTCGACAAAGTTATGCATCATGATGATGGAGCCCTCCGGGAGCTGATTGAACCAAGTTAGGGCTTGCTTGGTTAGGGTGGTTCAGAACGCCTTGCAGTAGGCAGATCCGTCATATCGTATAGATCTATTTTAGCATAGAATTTATCCAAATGTTCCTGGGGATCTCTAGTTCCATCATACTCCGGGAGATTGGAGGTCTTGATTCCCGAAGTTAGTGGCTCAGTCAGGATGGCAGGGCCAGTGAATTTATGTTCATCGGGGCGCTAGATTGTTAGTTGGTACGGCTGGGCTGCGTCGCTTGGGACTCTTCTGCTGGTGGCGGTTCCACACGATCTCGCCGCGTCCTTCATCTCTTGCTCCATGTCTTTTCAAGTCAGGGCCTTCAACAGCTGGTGGAGCTCAAGGTGGTCTTCCCGCGGTTCCGTATATTGCTTGATACCTCAGAGCATTCTGGGCAACTTCTTCCAACAGGACTTGGAGGGGCTTCCCAGGTCAGGCGAATTTCTTCAATGGGTGGAGCTCCTCCGGAAGGAGGTGATGACGCCTTTCCTTCTTGTGGGGGAGAACACCCTTCCAGTGGAAAAGTGGTTGGCCTCCCGTCTTCCAGGCGACCATTCCTCTTGCTGATTCCTGACTCCACGGTTAGCAGCTTGAGATCCGGCTTCACGTGCTTGAGTATAGGTCTGCATCTTCGTGTGATTTGGCTCTTCCCACAAACAACGCCAAAATGATGATGCTTTTTAGGGTAGATCACTCCAAGTCAAAGTTTCTGAATAAGTCAAAGTTTTCTCCTTTCCAAGCGGGAAGTCTTCCAAGCCTTTTTTCTCCAGGAGCTGGAAATCTTCTATTGGGAACTTGTCTGCATACACGCAAACGTTAGACGTGCCTCGGGATTATCCAGGAAGGCGCCTCCGACGATCAAGTCAGCATGGTGATCGAGAGAGAATGTAAGACAGTAACTGAATATTGAATAACTAAGTGAGATTATGAGAGATTGACTTACAAATAAAGAGGAAGGACCTTTATATATCTGAGTGATGAGTCTTGCGGGCCATGTAGGAGAAAGTGGCATGTGGGCCAGTCCTAGACTCCTTTAGACTGGATTATTTCATTTGTAGCCCAATTATTATTGGGCAATTAATAATATTATTTTAATATATAAACTGAATTATATATTATATTAAATGATATTTTTGCCCCAACAATTAATTATTTTGTGAGAAGAGAATATATTTTGATATAAAATTTGTTCGTGATTCTATGTTGGAAATATATTATTGTAACGAGTGTAAGTTATTATATTATTTATATTTGTTTGTGAATCTTGTGGTGGACCCATGTATAAATGTAAATAATAATAATAATAATAATAATAATAATAATAATAATAATAATAATAATAATAATTTAAATGTATTTGAGGTGCAATGAAATGAACAGCATGAGATCCACCTTTCGACAAAAACTTGTACCATGAAATAAATTTTAGCAAGTCTATTTTGAGACGGCGTGACACCGATAGTGATACTTTTAGTATAACAAATGATACTTTTAGTGTAAAAAATATAATACTTGACTAAATACACTTAAATTAGTGTATTTAGATATGTATCACTTTTTATACTAAAGGTATTACTCATCACTTTTTACACTAAAAATATCTCGGTGTGTCAGTCTTATACCACCTCACACAAATTTTTGCGACTAAATTCTTATAAAAACAGTCAGTCTCTAAAAACAAAAAAAATAAATAAATAAATAACTGTCCAAACTGTAGGAGCGTCAACACCACGAAAATTGAGAACTTGGAAAAGTATAAAAAAGTGTAATAAGCTTCCAAACCTTTCGATACTTCGATGATTCTCTCCAATTTCCATGGACGACCTTCCTCCACCTCTCCTGCTCGAAATCCTCAGCCGTCTCGCCGACTCCGCCGATGTGGCCCGCTGCCGAGTCTCCTCCAAAACCATAAACTCACTGGCGCCGGAGATTCGATCCGTCAACCTCCACTGCTCCTACCGCCGCTACGCCAAGTCCCGATCCCCTCTAACTAGGTCTTCGATCACTCCTTTCAAGGAAGTTTTCAATAAGCTGATATCTGAATTGAAGATTGTGGAAAGAGTTTCGATCGGCGTCGAGAAGCCGCTTCGCCTCGTGGCGTACGACGAGGTTGAGGACGAAGAGGATGATTTGTTCCTGAGCGACGTTAATTTCGTGATGACTTGGATGCCGAAGGTTTGCGGAGACTTAAAGTCGATTTCGATTTCGGATTTTTGGGTGCAATCCTGCTGGAGGCGATCTGATGTGCTCTCTCTCATTTCTTCTTATTGTAAGCAGCATTTCTCGTTTCTTGTTAATTACTTTGTTTACATGAGTACGTAATTACAGTGGATTTGACGGATATGCTGCTAGTTATATTTTCATTTTTTTTACTGAAGTGAAGCATTGGTGTGCGAAGTATTGTGGTGGTTGTCTAAAGGTATTGAGTTGAAATATCTATGGCTTAGCCGAGAATCTGCTGTTTTCGGCTTTAGTTCCCAGTTCATCTTCGATTTGGCAATCATTGAGATAAGTTTATAGGCAACTTTTAAGTTACGTTAGTGAGAATCTGTCTAGTCTGCATTAGTTCCCAGTTTATCTTGGATTGATTGAGATAAGTTATAGACAAGTTATGGAATTGGCAATGATTGAGATAGGTTATAGACAACTTTTCAGTGTTGTAGTGGGATCACAGCCGGATAATAGGTTACAAATTAATAAATTAGCTAAAAGCATTGAATTATTTACGAAAAGAAGAAACACAGGAATGCTTATGCCTGGGGGCACTTTGAGAACAGAAGGAAATGGTCCTTTATTTTTCTTTTTTCCTGCTGGGTTGAGGTTCTCGATTTCTTGCTTAATCAATGTAAAAGTTCAGTAATTTCTTTTCCAGATAGTTTTAGCATTTTTACATTAGTTACTCTACTTAAATGCATTATAAGGTTTAGACTTGCCGGTTCATGACCCTTGACCCTGTCTTCGTTTGTGTGTTTAACAAGGATTGGAAATGTCTTTTAACTTTAAATAAGCTAATGCTCGCAGCTCAAACAGCATTTGACTTTTCTGTGTATGCAGGTCTTAAACTCCTGGAGTTAGAGATTAAGAATGCATGGCTATCTGTTGATAATCTGACTCCTATGCCAAAACTCACAACCTTGACGCTTGAATTCATAAGATTGGATGATGAAAACTTGGAAAAGGTCAATGAATGTTTCCCTTGGCTGCAAGTTCTCAATTTGATTGGGGTTGGAGGACTTAAAGAACCCAGGATTCATCTCATGCATCTCAAAACATGTCAGTGGACCTTGTCTAATGCTCCAATCTCTATATCTATAGTTGCACCCACTCTTGTCAAGCTCACACTTAAATGCGTGAAGCCAAATCTCCTTCTCATTGACACTCCAATATTATCCGACTTGAATCTTTCTCTCGAGAGTACTTACAACTTCAAAGTGAAAGAATTCTCTCGTTTGAAGAAACTTCATCTTGAATCTACACGTCTCCGCAATTTACTTGGTAGATTTCCTTTTGGCAGAACTGTTAAGAATCTAACTGCTGTTTCAACAAGATGGGTAGTACCACTCGGAGTTTCCAAGTCCATTCTTGAGTTATTGCTTTGTGCTTTTCCAAATGTTAGCTCTCTTACTTTGACTTCTGGCGTTTGGTCAGAGCTTGAAACATATCCTCATCCTGGCCTGGCAGGCTTAGAATCCAGAGCTCAGCTCAAGGAATTGAAAGAGATCACAGCATATTTAACTGTTAATGATATTGAGGTTACACTGTCCACCATTTTCTCTTTATTGGACAATTGTAGTGGCCTGTCTAACATGGCAATGTTCGTCCACCGTGATGTCGTTTCTAATGTCACCAGTAGTCTCATTTCGAGGTGTATGGCTCATTGTGCTCGGGTTAGATGGAAATGGGGCATGTGGAAAGAAGGTACAAAAGATGCTTGGATTTCGGATGGCTTCTAGCAACCGAGCTTTGAAAGCTTCCTCTCAAGTCAATCTTAAGGGATTTTTAGATGAATGGATGTGCCAATGTTCGTCTTTTTGTTGGCTGTCCTAGAGATTCTCTTACGAAAAACAATAAGCTGGTACACCCGATAGATGCAGCCAAGTTAGTATTTGATCTGTCGTGTTTGGCAAACTGATGGAATAGATGAAACACTGAGTCGTCAACAGTAAATACGAATAGTTATCTGAAAAAAGGTATTTTGTTAGACTGCTCTGCACCTTGTTTGCTCGTGTGTTTGAAATAAAGTGCGTCACTTTGGTGGACCATTGATGCAACATGCTTTTTTCACCTGCTGTTGGAGAAAGTGTGGAAAGGATGCCTGCATTCTGTGTATATTTCTGTGAAGTTGATGCATAACTTTTGGCATCATGAACGTTCAAGTATATGAGCTATGTATCATGTTAAGAGTTCCACAATAAAAGAAAATGTTATTTTCTAATATGTATAGTATGTCTTTTATTATTTCAGATGGAAATGTAAATTGTAAAATTATAGCATGTACATCATGAGTAGAGATGTAGTATCAGATGCAAATATAAATGGTTTTCTGCACTTTCGTATTTCCATTTATTTATGCCATGTCATTGAACAATAGATTGGGTGCAAGACAATAGATACACTATTGACTTTTAGATGTATAGGTGGGTGTTTTTCACCAATCATTCCTCATAAATCGATGATCTTGAATGGAAGTGTTGCACACCTGGTGTCTTAGAGAGTTAGAGTAATAGTGTTTTCATAAACTAGGTGTTTACGTAAATGAGCTGCAGTCAAGTAAATTTTGGGATATTTGCATAGGCCATACTTCGAGGTAAGAACTAAGCAGATTCCAGTTTTCTTTTTTCGTTTTTTGCTTTGTGGTGTCTCTTGATGCAAAACCAAAGGCTGATGGATTAATTTTGGTTGGAGTAATTTCAGTTTATTAAACAAGTACCACATTGACATAACACACTATATATGCAACACAACAATCCAAAGAAAGTTATTAGTAAACATAATACTAATTGATATCAAAGCTTCACAAGACGACCTGATAATTACTCGATATAATTTTCAAATATACAGCACAAAGCTACAAACTTGTTTAGGCACGGAAAGAGCCAAGTCAAATGAGTTTCATCATTACTCGGATAATCGAGAATATATCAACGTTAGCTATTCAATTTGGAGGTACGGATGAGCAACTCTGGAAATTAACAAGATTAGACCTTTGAGATCTTCTCTTATAGAAGCATATCTCCGCAGTATTGCTCTTGCGATTCTAAAATATTGCATATATTAGCAATCCTACACATTATATATACCTTACATCATGTAATAAAAATGAAAAGAAGCAATATTGGTTGTGAAATCTCCTAAATCTTGTGAATACTGTATCCTGTATCCTCTGTTTTCAAGTTCTCCTTCCAACTCTCAAATTCAGATCCACCAAACACCACTTCCTTAATTCCGACATAACTGTAAATTCCAACTCAAACAGGTTAGAGAGAATCATAATAATGGACATGCCAAGTAATGAAGTGAGAGATGTAGTAATAACCTTTCCACACTTGCACTACAAATAGATAGCATAAGGATTAACAGTTAACCTTAGCGAAAATTATTGAAAGATGAGTAAAGAGAGAAAATAGTGTCTTACTCGGAGCTTAATTGTGTCAATGCATTAATCAAGATATCCAAGAGTAAAGGCTCAGACGTGCCGATATCCACCCTGTCAATGTAAAAGAAAAAAATATGTCAAATAAAATCTCCTCAGAGACAAACCCCAGCCCTAGAATAAAACCTAAATGTTAAACACTTTACCATATTCGAGCTAAATTATCTTGAACCTCAAGATCCCCTATGTTGTAAAATGTGGCGGGTGTAACATTCGCTCCTTGAATAGCATCATAAGTTGGTCTTTTGTCCAAAGGAGATTGCGACAACTGGTAAAAACAGCGCAAGATATGATTTAACATTAGAAATACAATCTTATCCTTTGATTTCATCAACACACAGCTTTTCCGGGTTTAGAATTTATTTTTTCTCAATTATATAAAAGAAGCACACATTAGAAGGCTACTTACTTGCATATTCATGGAATTGCATCCACCAAGTCGTCCAACAATATGCCATGCTCGAATTGTCTGAATGAGAGTTTTTTCAATGATGTACCGTTGAGAATTTAGCAACAAATTCAATGCACTTGGAGCTAAAGTTACTTACATCACAGATCAAAGAAACATCTTTCTCCAATGGAGCATTGTAGAACTCCAACCATATATATGAATTTGAGAAATCAAATCTGGCCATACAATCCAAGAAAATGAGCCATTCAAACAATGCTTCTAAGAAATATCCATTTTTTTATACATCAAACACAAGATGTGGTTACATGTGCCCTTCTATGGTGGAAAACGAACCAAAATATTCAAAAAGCTACAGCCAAGTAAAGTACTTGTCTTTGCAGTAAATCCAAGAATCTAATGTACATACTAACAATAATCTTCACTTAAAATGCTAATTCAGAACATGTTTTTGATATGCCATTATAACACAACACAACGTAGAATAGAAAAAATAGATGGGCTCATTACTATTAATCCGAGGATTCTCATATTCATAATAGAACACAGAATTGTAGGAAGCAAGCCACACATCATATTATTTGACAGGGTTAAAATGACACCAATGCAGAGAAACTTATTTCCCTTTTTTTGTTTAGCAGATATTGACATAGAATATTAGTATACAAATAGGAAACAGCAAATGATATATATGTTATTTTGCTGGCCAGTGCCACGTGTCCCATCATCCCATCAAATGTTTCTACATATTCACTGGGATTGAGAAATCTTAAAGCCATGGCCATTGTTCATACAAGCTTCTGTTTTGGGCTTTTGGCACATCAAAAGTATGATATGTTATGCACTCTTATTTCCCCCCTGAATTAAACTCCCATCTGCATATAAGTATGCTCACTCTCTGATTATGAGAGCTGAGGGCATTTCTAGTGATATGGAACCAAATCTCTAACTACTGAGGAATTGCATAGTACGCGACAGTAATTGTCCAAAGAATCACGTATCCTCAATGCTCAAAGCTAGTGGTTATGGCAGCAGACTCAAATCGGCTTTTAAGCAACTGAGACACATTATAGACAGCATTGGCTACAAATGTTTCACTACATTATCTTGATCATTTAATCGATCAGGTGTGATCAGTCCATGAGTTATTAACTTAATATCACTATCAGCATATCAATGAGATGAATAAAGTGCCAGGAACTATCTAATTATGTGAGGTCAAACATGCATGTTCTAAGACTCCAACTTAAATGATCCATTCTAATTGGTTACCTCTAACTTTTAAAGATGGCAAAGTTGAGTTTTACCACAATTTTCGATAGACTAGAATACAAAATTTATCATGACGAAGTTAATTGAATTTGCAAACAAGCCTAATTACTGTACATTTCCTTACGCACAATGCAAATAAGTTGCACCACACAACCTCCACACTATCGAAATTGTGAAAGCTAAATACATAAGAAATTGCCATCAATCAGCAGTAAGGATATTCACATTATTGTAGTCCAATTTATGATGCTCGGATGCATGTCAGCTTCATTCTTGCGGTCCAATATATGATGCAGAGATAAATGTCAACTTACTTGTTAAACTTCACTATCATTGGGTTTGGAGAACCAGTTTTTGTATGCAATATCTTGTTCCTCTTCTTTCTCAGTCTCTCCTCCATCTGCCAAAATCACACCCCACATATACATACATTAACAAAAGGAGAACAAAAATGAGTAGAAACACATGCGAGCGCACTCTAGTGGTTAACAGTATGCAAATATTGCTTAGCATGTACTAACTGGTTCTTTTCTTGTTCAGTGAACAATTACCAAGTTGTACAGTAACAATAGGGGGAAAACAAAATTACACCGAAAAAAGGACACAATTAGGGTTTTCAGGAAAAAAGGATAAACTTACTTTGGACTTAGCTTTATCCGGGTCATCAAGACAAGAGCCAAGAATCTCAGCAAACTCAGGGTCTCTATCATAATCCTTTTCTTCACCTTCTCGACCCCCGAAGCCGCCTCCACGCCACGAAACATCACTATCATCCTCCATTTCTTCATCATCACCAGCTTCGAAACCGTTCATTTCTATCTGGGACTGCAAATACTTGGTCCTCAGTCGCGCGACGGGTGAGTATAGCTTGGAAGAAAAGTGTGCATTAAGTGGAGGTTTGGCGAATAGGAATGGCGGGTATTTATTTGCTTGGGAGGAAATTGAAGGGGATAGTGAATGAAGAGTCTGGAAACAGGGTTGAAGGATAAGCATCAGGGTTATGTTGTCTTGAATGCGCGTAATGGTTTTGGTTGGAAGGGGAGTGTTGGCTGGAGATAGGCAACTGCGACGAGCAAACGGGAGCGAGAAAGAAATTTTGCTGTCGATGATTTCAGTTTAGCTTCAGAAAACTTGGAGTATTATTGTCTGATGGATGGAGTAAAAATATGCAGAGTATCTGTTTGTTTACTTGTTTGCTTCAAGTGATAACAAGCAAATGCCCCCGCTGCCAGTCAGATAATCGACTCGAGTAGCAATTTTCAACCCAACTTTTGCACTTAAATCGACCAAAATAGCCTTTATATCATTCTATTATACGTGCGTTAAATTTATATATATTTATAAAAAAAGGAAAAACAAAAAAAATGGGAAGATAAAATGAACAACGTGTGTGCATCCGCGCATGTGATGTGAATCTGAATTCAAGGGGAAAATTGTATTGTTTTGGGGAAAGAAAAAAAAAAATGGGAAGTATTAGGTTTAATGGATTAGGGGAATTTCAAATTACAAAGATCTCAATAATTTTTCACAAAAACTCTTGTCAGACCAGATCTGTTAGACGGATCTGACCAGCGACCTGCATGGCAATTTTGTAATTTCCGCTAGTAGGCATTTTTGTAATTTTATACATGACTTTTCAATTTCAGCGGGTTTTTTGGTAGTAACTGTTCCCACTCCGTTTTTCAAAATTGAACCGTCATTTCTCTATCGTTTTTCTCTCTCATTCAAATTCACATTGAAGTTTTTGGCTTTCGAAAGTTTGGTTCTCGACATTTTGCAGAAGGTTTGTTCGAAATCGAAGCTTCACTGTTCGGAGTTTTTCGTTCGAGAGTTTTTAAGAAGGTTTGTTTAGCGTGTTTGTGTTCCTTCAAAAGATCAGCGGCCTTCGTGTTCCTTCAAAATCAAAAGGTAATGTTTGCTTCGTGTTAGGTTTTTAAGATTTCTAGACTTTTAAAACAGTAGATTCGTCGAGTTTTCATATCTATGGTTTAAAGTTTGTGTTGATTTGTTTGGAATTCTCAATTTCGAAACCCTAGTTTTCTGGTTTTTCTGCAGATTTTTATTTATTTCTGTTGTTTCTCTGTTTATTGTTTGTTCTGTGGTTTTGTTAGTGAACATTTACTTTATCAAAATATTTTTTGTTTGATAATTTTTTTTTTAAATGTATTAGCAGTTAGTTTGAATAGTATTAGTTGTTATCATGTAAAGTATTAGTAAGAGCTCTCTGTTTTTTATGTATTGTTAAGTTGCTAGCTCTATTTTTTATGTTGGTGGTGTTTGGCATTTTGTATTACTAGTTACTCTCAATAGAATTAGTTGTTACATTGAAAAGTATTAGTTGTTCTGCGAGTTCTGGAGTTCGAAACCCTAGTTTTCGTCTACTTATAGTTGTTTTGTGGATGTTTGATTAGTTATGTGATGTTGTTAGTGAACATTTACCTCATTTTTGTTTGTTAGTGAACATTAACTTTATCAAAACATTTTCTGTTTTGATAATTTTTTTTTAAATGTATTAGTGGTTAGTTTAAATAGTATTAGTTATTATCATGTAAAGTATTAGTAAGAGCTCTCTGTTTTTTTATGTATTGTTAAGTTGTTAGCTCTGTTTTTTATGTTGGTGGTATTTGACATTTTGTATTACTAGTTACTCTCAATAGTATTAGTTGTTACACTGAAAAGTATTAGGAGAAAAGCTTAAAATTCCAAAAATAAGGACAATCATTAGAAGAAAGTATATAGAAGCACATTTGATGAATAAAACATGATCTCCATAAAGATATAAGACAATGATAATCAAGAGAGTCATGCAAAAGATGAAATTGTCATTGAGGCATTTTATCAAACACTTGGCGTGCATAGGATAAAATCAAAGGTTTATATGATATTGGTAAATATAATTATGCCCAAAAAATCAACACCAATCCTATTTCTACAATCATATATCATTAATATACATAATCCTCAACATATAAATACAAGAATTACAAAAAATCATCAAGTTCCAACAAAGTTCTCAAGGGTTCAACCCAAATTGAGATTAAAGAGGAAATTAAACTTACCAATGATTGGAGAAGATAAATAATATGGAAGATATATACATTAAAGAACCTCAATATAGTAGAAATTGTAAGAGAAAATCATGTTGAGTGATATGTGTGTGAATTGGGCGAAGGGGTGTGAAAATATGAAAAATAGACTAAGTATCGGACATAACCAATATAATGTCTGAAACAGCTTAGGTCGACCGGTCGACCAGGGGTGCGACCGGTCCCTGGGCTGGTCGACTGGTACATGTACTCTAGTCCAGTTTCTGTTCAGATTTTCAAGTTTAAAATGTGATTTTTCACCCCTAAGTTTTGAAAATGTACAAAATGCAATTATAGACCTTATTCGATATGTATTATGCCTAAACGAGCTCGAATTGAAGTAAAAGACTCGGTGACCAAAGGTTTTGTAAAAATATCCGCGAGTTGATCTTGAGACGGAACAAGCACATCCCAATTTATTGTTTAGAAACACAAACCCTTAGAAAATATTGTTGAACCTCAATATGTTTAGTTCGGTTATGATAAACCAGATTTTGAGCAATGTTTATAGCGGACGTATTGTCACAAAAAACAAGAATATTTTCGAAAGAACATTTGTAATCCGCTAAAGTTGGTTTCATCCAAAGAAGTTGTGTACAACAAAATGCCGTGGAAATATATTCGGCTTCGGCCGTTGATAAAGATACACAATTTTGTTTCTCTGAAAAACAAGATACTAGGCAATCGCCTAAAAATTGACATGATCCGGAAGTACTTTTTGTTTGATACATGTTTTTATCTTAATTTTGATGATTTTATTTTGTCACCAAAACAATGTTTTTAAAGGTTGTCCAAATACTCCTAAATGATTTAAAATAGTTTTAATATTTTCCGGAGTATTTCCTCAAGTATATTTTCGACATTATTGGACACACACTTTTAATGTTTTTATATCAATGGATTTTTACTTCTAAACAAGGTTCCTAAATATTGTCTAAATACTTCTGATTGGTTCAAAATGTTTTTACTAAATTTTCGGAGTATTTCTTGAGTTCAATTTTCGACAAAAATTGGACAACATTTCTGTCTCGTGGTCGACCGGTCGCCTTATAGGGCAACCCATACCTGAAGAGTACGTTTGAAACAGAAAAATGAACCTGAAGTAGAATTGGGCAGGTCGACCGGTCACCCAGGGGGTCGACCGGTGCCGTCGATCGGTCGCCCCCCCCCCCCGTGCGACCGGTACCTGCAAGTTTGCAATTGAAACATAACTTTTTTTCTTTGGTTTTACACTTAGGGGGACCGGTAGAAGTCAGGGCCGACCGGTCGAGGTACACGTCGACCGGTCGCCCTGTGTAAAATTACTGTGATTCGTTTCAAACTTCTATTTCTGTGCGACCGATCGCCCTGTGCATTGATAGCAAAAATATGACCGTTTGACAGCAGACACATTTCCTTAAATTGTGGGATTGATTTCTAACAGCTATATTCTTGATTTTAATTGTATTTTTCTGTAGATTTTCAATCCCCAAGAGGAGCCTATGCTTGATCAATCATCTCCTATAAATAGAGGAAGTTTTGGAGCAACCAACACAACAATTGAGATACAACACAACAAGATACACTTCAAGCAAATACTTGGTCTTTCATTGTTATTATTCTTGTTGTAAATTTGCCTAGCTTATCACTTTCACATCCTTGAGGTCTAGGCTATTCTTGATTACACTTTGCACTAAAATTGTATTATTCATTATTGAGTTGTAATCTTGATTTTTGGTTATCATTCAACACAAGATATCCTTGTGAGTGTTCTTGTGGTAAGAACACACTTGGATGATCTAGGTGATAGGTGCAAGGAGATTGTGGTGATCTTCTTATTGAGGTGTTGAAGAATTTGGTATTCTTCAAGGTTGAAGATTGTGGTAATCTTCACAAGGTGCCGTTGGAGATTGTGGTAATCTTCAAGAAGAGATTGTGGTAATCTCAAAGGTGGTGTTGAAGAAGAGTGTGGTGCTCTTCAAGGTGTTGTAAGTTGAATTTGTATTAATTTTGGTAATTAATAAAATCCTTTTTCTTTTTGAAATCCATCGCGGATATACTGGGGTGGTAGAGGATTAGGCCCTAGGTGGGTTGAACCTCTTTAAATGTGTGTTGTTTACATTCCGCACCTTTATTATTGTGTTTGAGCATTCGGTTCGAAAAAGAGGGCATAATCGAAAAGATGGAGATAATCTATTCACCCCCTCTAGATTATCGTAGCCGCTTGGACTTACAAGTGGTATCAGAGCCAAACTCTTTGGCAAGCTCGTTTCACATCGCGAGTGACGAGAAACGATCGTCGGCTACGAACGAAGCTCATCTTTCCGGCACCTCCACCACCAAGCCACCACTATTTGATTCCAAAAATTTTATGTTTTGGAAAGAAAGAATGGAATGCTACTTACAAGGTTGCGGGTTCGACATTTGGAACACCGTCATAAACGGAGAATCCATTCCGATGAAAGATACACCACACACCTCAAAAGACTTCAAAAAGCTCAATGATGAAGAGAAGAAAATCATCTCCTTAAACGGTAAAGCTCTCAATATTTTGTATTGTTCATTTACTAATTTGGAATATGAACATATTGTAGGAATAAAATCGGCATATGAAGTATGGCAAAAATTAGAAGCTATCTATGGAGTATTTGCAAATGAAAGGAGTCAAACAAAAGCATCTACTTCTCAAAGGGATACAAGTTCAAATCTAAGGAACAAGCCTCTTACAACTTCCAATTATGAAGAAGTTGAATATTGTTTTATGGGCATCAATGAAGAAAACGAGGTATGTCTTAAACCCTCTACTTCCTATGATATTGTCATTCAAAATGATTATAGTGAATTGCAAAATGATTATGATGAACTTCAAAATGAATTCCAAAGCTTACTTGTTAAATACAAAAATTTGAAAAAGGAATTCAATATTTTGAAAAATGATAAGGATAGTTTATTTACTTCCTATGAATCACTATCATGTGCTCACACCACCACACTTGATAAGGTGAGAAACCTTGAAAAAGAAAAAAGTACTCTTGTTGAGAATATTGATTACATGAAAAAGGATTTATTAAAATCTAACTTGAGTACTAATAAATTGTCCAATATTGTTGATGTTCATAATTATGATAAAGGACTTGATCATAAGCCTAATGTTGTTAATCATATAAAAAAGGATCAAGTCACTATGCACGTTGGTCATTATGCTCCTAGAATTATTACATGCTTTTATTGCGGTAAAAAGGGTCATACGGTAAATACTTGTCGGGCTAGAAATAGCTCTAATTATTGTTGGAGACCTAAAAGTCTCAAGACTAATCCTAAAGGACCCAAACACATAAGGGTACCACAAAATAATGTGTTATTAGGTACCCGGTGAAAAAATGATCGAAGAAAATTCATACCGCCAAGAAGAAATCAAATGACCATTTCATTTGATCAAAGAAGAAGAAACTATTTTCGACAAAGCCAATTTTCAAGAAAAGGATATAATCAAAATTGGGAAGAACATAATCCTTGGAAATGGCAAAGACATCATCAACAAGATGATTCTCAAAGAAGAAGAGACCATCAACAATGGGAAGGTAACAAACCTTGGAAATGGAGTAATCAAAGAAGTCATCATCAACAAAGTGACTTCTCAATGGGAAGATATCATCAACAATGGGAAAGACACAACCCATGGAAACGGCGTAATTGGTAAACCGTATCTCCCCATTTATATATGCATTTTTAATTATATGCATGTTTTTATTTGTGTCTTAATTGCAAAATGAGTTTTCAAGTATTTTTTTTTGGTCTTTAGTATATTTGAGAGTTTCATATTTTTTTTTTTTTTAAAAAAGAAGACCTTGCATAATTTTCTAAAACTCTTGTGCATTTAATTAGACTTATGTGGCTTATTATCTCTTATGAAATCTTATAGCATAAGCTTTTTTTGATATCTCCTATTACTTGCCTACACTTGTATTTTTGTGCAAACTTTGATATGTATCTCATATTCATTGGCCATTTCGTCATTTTCTTAAACTATCGAGGTATGTTGACTCGATTTTTTAGAACTCGATATTATCTTATGCACACATCTTTCAAGATATTTCACTTTAACCCCTTAAGTGCCCCTAAATGATTTTGCAAATATTCTCTTAAAAGGGCACTACTTGTTAAGTCTCGATTTTCTCGAATATATGTTTTCCCGAAACCCGTATTTGTTGGACTTGATCCAAAATTATCTTTTTGCAAAGTTTTATAACTTTTGGGGTGGAAAATCGAATTATTGAAAAACCTAAAGAATGAAAAAAAAAGCATGGGACGGTCATAGCAGGGGCGGTCATAGCGGGCGCCGATTCGCACGTCGACCGGCCGCACCTACTCGACCGGTCGCCTGTGCTAATTTTACAGATATAAACTCTCGACCTTGATTCAAAACAGACGCAAAGATATTTCTCAAAACCTTGGTGCGATTTTGTCATTCCCTTTCTCTTAAAATCTTCAATTCTTCATCATTTTTCACGATTCTTGTTGCTAATCTTCTTATTTTCACAAGAATCTTACATATATGACTCCTCCTAGAAATTCTACCGGTCGAAATCCCATCTCCAAGCGTAGAAGGGGCGGAGAGGGTTCTTCGAGAAATCGGCAAGAGGAAGCCGAACAAAGGGATATTCGAGCCGCTCAAAGAAACGTGGCTCAAGAAGGTGATGATGTTCAAAATCCCATTCTCTCTCGGGCCCAAATTACCGAGCTCCGCGGAACAATTTCGCTCCAAAATTGCCATTGGGCGAAAGGTAAAAAATATTTTGTTACTCAAGCTCCTAATTCCCACAATGTTCTTAATTTCATCAATAAGTATGCGGAATGGTATTATGAGGATTCGGGAATGGGAGGAAAATCTATTGCTCGGACTAAAATGTGTCGTTTTAGTTCATTTACAAATGAGTATCCTACTATTAGAGGATTTTTTGAGGAGCAAGGTTGGATGTATCTATGGGAGCATGCTTATGTTTTGTATGATGATGGTATTATCAAACATTTTTATGCTAATATGTGGGTGCAATATGATAATGAAAGGAAGCCGATTGCCGTTAATTCGCTTGTAAAGGGTCGTCATTTTAGATGGACTCCCAATGATATTTGCCGGCTTTTACATGTTAGAGAAGGTGGTTGGGATTATTTCTCTTGTGGGACTTGGAATGATGAAATGTTGGGGGTGTCGATGAAAGAAGTTAAGACGTATTTGGGAGTATGGCCAAAGTATTCTTTGTTGGCAATGACACTTGAGCATCGTATTTTGTCGGTCATTGTCGCATATTGCATTTGTGGTAAGTCGGGAAAGATGCCTAGCAACATGGATTACTTTTTGACTTATAAGATTGCTAGGAGGGAACCACTTAACTTTGGTGCCATACTTATTCAATGTCTAATTGAGTCCATCACTCAAGGTAATAAGAAGTTGGTTATGGGAAATTGGATTTGTAAACTTCTTATTCAATCGGGACTACCTTCGTCGGAGTGTAACTCGGAGGTATTTCAAAATGACTTCGACATTGATAACATCTCCCAAATGGTCACGATGCGCAAGAATATGGACATCCGACCAACTAAAATGGCTAGAGGAAGAGGTCAAGAGTCCCCAAATCCTAATGACTTCTTTGATGACGCCGAGGCCGCAAGATTGGCGGAAGAGGGTGAACCGAGCAATCCGGAGGGTAATACCGGTGCTCAACCGCCTAGGAGGTATACCCAAGCCGAATTTGATGAGATGAGGGCTTTTCATGAAACAAGGTATGAGGCTTTGGAGCAAAAGACCTCCAAAATACAAAAGTCTATCGACAAGTTGAAGAAATTCATCAAGGACTTTATTCTCGGATCTTGCTTCTCCTTGGATGAGGAATGATGTCCCCACCCCCTTTACTTTCTAGCATTTTCGTTGCTTTGTATTTTTATGAACTTTTGTAAAACTCTCTCGTACTAATAAAATTTGCTTGTCTTATTGAAAGGGTGAAAATTACAAGTTGATAATGACTTGTGGGTGATCATGGTATTGGTGGAGTATTTGATGGTAAAAATACTCTAATTTAGCATATTGTTTGATAATTGGTATGAAGTACTTGATGGTAAAAATGCTTCTTTTAATGCTTTGATCATTATGCTTAGTTGGATATGTTGGGACACTTGATATATCATACATGTATTGTTTAAGGCATGACTTGTATTACTTGATGGATGCTCTAATTTTTGGCATTTGTAATGCCTTGATCCTTCTTAGCTTATATTATCTCAATTGGGTTGAACCCTTGAGAATCTACTTTGTTTGAGCCTCTTATTTGATGGACTAATGTTGCATATTTTGCATATGATATTGTTGAGCTTTGAAATGAGGATGATTGATGATGATATGGAAATTTTTTGGTTTGAACCATTTACAAAGGTTATATACAACCTCTTTTATTTTTCACGCACACATAGTGTTCGATGAAATGTCGCAATGAATATTTCAACTTCTACATGATTCTCTTGCTTCCTAATGTCTTAAAACCATTTTGAGATCATGTTTTTGGCTAACAAATGAGCTTATGGATTTCTTATGATATATTTCTCCAATTTTTTGGAGTTTTTAAGCTTAAATTGCTCAAAGGTTGATAAACCGTCCCTTTGGTGCACTTTGATGACATTATATGATGTTTCTATCATCCTAACACTCTTTTTGATGATTCAAAAGGGGGAGAAACAGGAAATTGGCGCATTAGCTCAAAGAAGCTAATAAAAGCTTGTTATAAAAGCTATAAGCTATGGCTCATAAAAACCATAAGTTATGATTCATTTTTAGTCCAATTATTGCTTGATGGACTTATACAAGTGTTTAATGATGTTTTGTGACAGGGGGAGCTTATAAGCTCTTGAACAAATAGTAAAAGCTAAAGCTTTTAGCTTATAGCTTATAGAGATTTGATTTTACATTAGTCTTGATATGCTTGTTGATAGGGGGAGCTTGTGCTTACTATTGATTATATTTACTCCCTACTTGGTTGCTTTTATATTTTGGGAATTTTGGTTGCTTCCAAACGGTCCAATGTTTTTTACCGGAAAATCTCTTCTAAAATTGTTCTCCCAATTTGTGTAAAAATTGTTTTGGTTTGTAATCATCAAAAAGGGGGAGATTGTTTGATACATGTTTTTATCTTAATTTTGATGATTTTATTTTGTCACCAAAACAATGTTTTTAAAGGTTGTCCAAATACTCCTAAATGATTTAAAATGGTTTTAATATTTTCCGGAGTATTTCCTCAAGTTTATTTTCGACATTATTGGACAAACACTTTTAATGTTTTTATATCAATGGATTTTTACTTCTAAACAAGGTTCCTAAATATTGTCTAAATACTTCCGATTGGTTCAAAATGTTTTTACTAAATTTTCGGAGTATTTCTTGAGTTCAATTTTCGACAAAAATTGGACAACATTTGCCTCGTGGTCGACCTGGTCGCTTTATAGGGCAACCCGCACCAAGAGTACGCGTTTGAAACAGAAAAATGAACCTGAAGTAGAATTGGGCAGGTCGACCGGTCACCCAGGGGGGTCGACGGCCCCCCCGTGCGGCCGGTACTGCAAGTTTGCAATTGAAACAGTAACTTTTTTCTTTGGTTTTACACTTAGGGGGACCGGTTGAAGTCAGGGCCGACCGGTCGAGGTACACGTCGACCGGTCGCCCTGTGTAAAATTACTGTGATTCGTTTCAAACTTCTATTTCTGTGCGACCGATCGCCCTGTGCATTGATAGCAAAAATATGACCGTTTGAGCAGACACATTTCCTTAAATTGTGGGATTGATTTCTAACAGCTATATTCTTGATTTTAATTGTATTTTTCTGTAGATTTTCAATCCCCAAGAGGAGCCTATGCTTGATCAATCATCTCCTATAAATAGAGGAAGTTTTGGAGCAACCAACACAACAATTGAGATACAACACAACAAGATACACTTCAAGCAAATACTTGGTCTTTCATTGTTATTATTCTTGTTGTAAATTTGTCTAGCTTATCACTTTCACATCCTTGAGGTCTAGGCTATTCTTGATTACACTTTGCACTAAAATTGTATTATTCATTATTGAGTTGTAATCTTGATTTTTGGTTATCATTCAACACAAGATATCCTTGTGAGTGTTCTTGTGGTAAGAACACACTTGGATGATCTAGGTGATAGGTGCAAGGAGATTGTGGTGATCTTCTTATTGAGGTGTTGAAGAATTTGGTATTCTTCAAGGTTGAAGATTGTGGTAATCTTCACAAGGTGCCGTTGGAGATTGTGGTAATCTTCAAGAAGAGATTGTGGTAATCTCAAAGGTGGTGTTGAAGAAGAGTGTGGTGCTCTTCAAGGTGTTGTAAGTTGAATTTGTATTAATTTTGGTAATTAATAAAATTCTTTTTCTTTTTGAAATCCATCCCGGATATACTGGGGTGGTAGAGGATTAGGCCCTAGGTGGGTTGAACCTCTTTAAATCGACGTGTGTTGTTTACATTCCGCACCTTTATTATTGTGTTTGAGCATTCGGTTCGAAAAAGAGGGCATAATCGAAAAGATGGAGATAATCTATTCACCCCCCTCTAGATTATCGTAGCCGCTTGGACTTACACTTTTACGATCATCAATATTTCCCGCATAATCCGAATTACTATATCCTTTTAAAGAAAAATTTTCATTCTTTGGATAAAATAAACCATAAGAAATAATGTCTTTCAAATATCGAAAAATTCTTTTAACGGCACTTAAATGAGATTCTTTGGGATTGCTTTGAAATCGAGCACATAGGCATACGACATGAAGAATATCGGGTCTACTTGCGGTTAAATAAAGTAAACTACCATTCATACCTCGATAATTTAATTCATCAACCGACTTGTCTTTTTCATCTTTGTCAAGATTGATATTTGTTGTCATAGGAGTAGCAACGGTTCTTCCTTCTTCAATTCCGAACTTCTTTAGAAGCTCTTTGGTGTACTTGGATTGAGATATATATACCTTCTTGGCATTGTTTTATTTGAAGCCCAAAAAAGAAATTGAGTTCTCCCATCATACTCATCTCAAATTCACTTTGCATAAGCTTAGAAAATTTCTTGCATAGAGACTCATTAGTAGCACCAAAATTATATCATCAACATAAATTTGTACTAATAAGTAATCTTGTCATTTTTGAAAAACAAAAAGAGTAATATCAACTTTACCTCTTGAAAAATCATTTTGCAAAAGAAAAGAACTCAAGTCTATCATACCAAGCTCGGGGTGCTTATTTTAAACCATATAAGGCCTTTTTAAGTTTATAAACATCATTTGGCCTAGAAAAATTTTCCAACCCCGGAGGTTATTTTATATAGACTTCCTCTTGAATAAAACCATTTAGAAAAGCGGATTTAACATCCATTTGGTAAAGATTGAAAATTTTAAACCAAGAGTAGGCAAGTAAAATATGAATAGCTTCTAAACGTGCTATGGGTGCAAAAATTTCATCATAATCAATACCTTCTTCTTAACAATACCCTTGAGCTACGAACCTTGCTTTATTTCGAACTATGTTGCCTTGATCGTCGAGTTTGTTTGAAATACCCATTTTGTGCCAATAATTGTTGGTGCTGGAGGACAAGGTACCAATTCCCAAATATCATTTCTTTCAAATTGATTCAACTCCTCTTGCATCTCAAGAAACCAATCTTCATCTTCAATGGCTTCTTTAGCATTTTTAGGCTCTTTTTGGGATATAAGAGTTTTTTCGGCAAATTTCCTTCTAGTCATTACTTTATCTAGAGGATCCCCAATTATAAGATCTTTAGGATGATTTTCATTGAATTTCAATGCCACGGGAAGATCTGAATTATCACCTTTATCCTCTTGTTGAGCATTAGAAGTTGAAGGTTGATCATTTGATGTGAAAGGTTGAGCATCTTGAGCATCATTTGGAACAATTGGTCCAACATCATCTTCTTCATCACTATCATCATTGGGTATTCTTTCAACACTAGAGGCTTCATTGAATTTGATGTTAATAGACTCCTTGACCACCATGCTATTCTTGTTATAAACCCGATATGCCTTACTCTTAGTCGAGTACCTGTTTGATAAAAGTTTTTATCATGATTTTGATGATTTTGTTTTAAAGTGTTTTTACACCAAAACAATGTTTCAAAATGTTGTCCAAATACTCCCGATCGATATAAATTGTTTTTACCAATTTTTCGGAGTATTTCTTGAAGTTTATTTTTGATAAAAATTGGACAACACTTATGTCTCATGTTGGACCGGTCGCCCTACAGGGCAACCCGTACCTGAAGATGTGTGTTGAAACACAAAAACAGACTGAAGTAAAATACATGAGGTCGACCGGTGCCTGGAGTGACCTGCTCTTCTCTGTATTACTTTACTATATGTCCAATAGGTCCAACATGGGGTCGGTCGAATTCGGACTCCCCGTCGGCCGATCGCCGCCTGCGTGTAAAATTGTGTTTTTATTTTTCAACGTCTATTTCTACGCGACCGGTCGCCCTACCTTTTTGACAGCAAAATTCTAGCCGTTGACAGCAGACAATTCTTCCTTAATTTGTGGGATTGATTTCTAACAACTATATTCTTGATTTTAATTGTATTTTTCTGTAGATTTTCAATCCCCAAGAGGAGCCTATCCATGATCAATCATCTCCTATAAATAGAGGAAGATTTGAAGCAACACAATAAGAGAGAAAACTACAACACAACAAGATACATTCAAGCAAACACTTTTGTTCTTCTATTTCAATATTCTTGTTGTAATAGCCTAAGGTCTTACACTTTCACATCTTGAGGTCTAGGCTTAATTCTTAATTACACTTGCACTCAAAATTGTATTGTTCATTATAGAGTTGTAATATTGAATTTTTGTGGTCTCATTCAACACAAGATATCCTTGTGAGTGTTCTTGTGGTAAGAACACACTTGGGTGATCTAGGTGTTAGGTACAAGAAAATTGTGGTAATCTTCTTATTGAAGAGTGTGGTGCTCTTTGAGGTGTTGAAGAATTTGGTGTTCTTCAAGGTTGAAGATTGTAGTGATCTTCACAAGGTGCCGTTGAAAGAAGATTATGGTAATCTTCTAGGGAGATTGTGGTAATCTCCAAGGTGGTGTTGAAGAAGAGTGTGGTGCTCTTCAAGGTGGTGTTGTAAGGTGTTGTTGTATTAATTGTGGTAATTAATAAAATCTTTTTTCTTTTTGAAATCCATCCCGGAGATACTGGGTGGTAGAGGACTAGGCCCTAGGTGGGTTGAACCTCTATAAATCGACGCGTGTTATTTACTTCCCGCATCTTCATTCTTGTTTTGGCTTGTTTGATTCGAAAAAGAGGGCATAATCGAGAAAATGGAGATAATCTATTCACCCCCTCTAGATTATCGTAGTCGCTTGGACTTACAGTACCCCATAAATATTCCTTCATCGGCCTTAGGATCAAGTTTGTCTAATTGATCCTTGGTATTCAAAATAAAATACTTACAACCAAATATTTTGAAATAGCTAATATTTGGAGTTCTTCATTTCCAAAGCTCATAAGATATTTTTTTTAACTTCGGGCGAAGATATACCCGGTTTATGACATAACAAGTGGTGTTGACGGCTTCGGCACAAAAACATTTTGGAAGTGAAAATTCATTGAGCATGGACCGACACATTTCTTGAAGATTTTGATTTTTCCTTTCGGCAACACCATTTTGTTGTGGAGTTCTTGGAACCGAAAATTTATGTGCATACCCCTTGGTTTCATACAATATTCTAAAATCACCATCAAATTCACATCCTCGGTCACTCCTTATAGATTTAATAGTATCTTCTTTTTTCATTTGCTATAATTTTACACAACTTAGCAAACTCATTAGTGGCATCACTTTTATTTTCAAGAAAAATAGCCCAAATATATATAGAGAAGTCATCAACTATAACAAAGGTGTAATATTTTCCACTTATAGTTTCGGTGCCAATATCCCCGTACAAATCAAGATGAAGTAGTTGTAGACGTTTGGTTGTGAAAATTTCATTTTTGGGCTTAAAATTACTTTTAACTAATTTGTGTTTTTGACAAGTGTCACATAAGCCAAGATTTTCAAAATTTAATTTGGGTAGTCCTTTGACATGTTGGTTTTTGTAAATCTTTTGTAATGTTTTGTATCCAACATGTCCAAGTCGCCTATGCCATAAACTCCTTAAATCATTATTGGCAATAAGACAAGAAACATTTTGACTAACCAAATATCTTGTATGGATTTTATAAAGATTGCATTTTCTACTAGCTTTACAAATAATTAGAATCACAAAGTTGGCTTACACTTATCAAATTGAACTTAAGCCCTTCTATTAATAAAACATTACTAAGAGAGAAAGAAGAATTACCAGTGTCTCCATTACCAATAATTTTGCCTTTGTCATTCCCGAACATGATCATTCCTTCTTCTTGGAGCTTGATGTTGGTAAAAAGTTCTTTCTTTCTGGTCATGTGTCGCGAACATCCATTGTCCACGATCCATTTGGAATCTTCCGTGATTGTTATAGCCCCTAGTACCTACAAATAAATTATTTTTAGGTACCCTAAAATTTTGGGGTCCATGGGGGTTAGCCTTGAGACCTTTGGGTTTCCAAAAATGACTATTGCTATTTGTAAGTTTACATGTACTAGCAAAATTCCATTTTTATCACAATAATAACAAGTAATAATATTAGGACTACTAGCACGTATGATGGAGCTTGGTCATTTTTCTTAAAAACGGTTTGAAAAGGTTTATAACCAAGTCCTAATTTAGATTGCTCACTTCTTTGTGCACCAATAATTTTTGTGACTTTATCCGTGCTCAAATTAAAATATTGCACATCCGTTTTCAAATTTTCGATCTTTTTAGTGAGCAATTATTTTTCGAATCGAGACTATGAACTTTAGCAAGAGTAATTGAATGAGCATGATCAAGTGATTAATAGGAAGTAAATAACTTGTCTTTTTCTAATTTTAGCTCTTTATACTCCTTTTTCAAATTCTTGTATTTGCAAATCATATCTCTAAACTCATTTTGTAAATCATCATAATCACATTGGAGTTCATCAACTAAAGAAGAAGATGAATAGTTAGAGCGTACTTCATTGTTTTCATCATCTATGGCCATGAGACCATGTTCGGTTTCCTCTTACTCATCGGATGTGGCAAGAAGTTCATCCCAAATTTTGACGTCCGCATTTAGAGCCTTCTTTTTCGGAAAAGGCTTTTTCTTCTTTTGTTCCTCTTCCGCCAATTTTGGGCAATAGGCTATAAAGTGCCCGAGATTCCGCATTTAAAACAGGGGATGTCTCTAGACTTCCTTGCCTTATTTTTATTAACAAACTTGACAAATTTTTGAACAAGGGCGGTCGTTTCCTCATCATACTCATCACTAGCACAATAAGAATTATTTGAAGTAAAACCCTTAGGAGTAGATTGCATACCCGCTTATGAGGTGGATGGTTTGGAGTTCTTTCTTTCCTTGAGATAGACTTCATAGATGAGAAGATTTCCAATGAGTTCATCAAACTTGAGAGTCTCAAGGTTTTGTGCTTCCGTTATAGCCGTCACCTTTTTGGACCATGAGTCGGGAAGAGCATTTAATACTTTGGTTACTTTATCTTCCGCCGAGATGACCTTTTCGAGCGCCAATAGGGGATTGACTATATTGTCAAGCTTTTCCACCATTTTTGAAATTCCTTCACTCTCAAGCATTATGAAGTTTTCAAAATCTTTAAACAAACATTGTTTTTCTAGCTTGTTTAACTTTCTTAGTATATTCATAAATGGTTTCTAGTTTTTCCCATACTTCATGTGCCGACCTTATTCCTCTAATATGGTTGTACTCGGTGGCGGTGAGAGAGCAATGCAAAATATTCAAAGCCTTACCATTTAGAGAGAATGACTTCTTATCGTTTTCATTGAATTCTTTGAAGCTCTTGGGGCTGTAGTTTCATCCTCCAATTTCTTTGTTGGTTGAGCTATTCCTTCAATAACCGTATTCCAAATATCGAAATCGCAACCTTGTAGAAATCATTTCATTCGGTCTTTCCAAAAAGCATAGTTGTTGGCGTCAAATAGTGGTGGCTTGTTGGTGGAGGCTCCGGTGGTGAGGTAGCTTTCACTCGTAGACATGGATCTCCTCTTTACTCACAAAGATTAAACGAGCTTGCCAAATAATTTGGCTCTGATACCACTTGTTAGTCCAAGTGGCTACAAAAATCTAGAGGGGAGGGAGGGTCAATAGATTTTCCCGATTTTCCGATTTACGCCCTGTTTTTCAAATGTGAAGATGATGAAGAAATAAAAGTGCAGAAATATAAACAACACACACGATGATTTATAGAGATTCAACTAGGGCCTAATGCTCTACCACCCGGTATGTCTGAATGGATTTCGAAAAGGAAAAAGTATATTAATAGATATCAAACTATTACAACCTTTACCTTGAAGAGTACCACACTCAACACCGCCTATGAAGATTACAACAATCTTCTTACAACAATGAAGAGCACCACACTTTTCAACACCTAGAATCAACTAAGCGTGTTCTTACCACAAGAACACTAACAAGGATGTCTTGTTTTGGATGATTTAAACAATTCAACATTACAACTCAAATGAAGTATATAACTTTAAAGTGCAAGTGTAATCAAGAATGAAGCCTAATACTCAAGATGTGCAAGTGTAAAGCTTAGGTTAAATACAACAAGTATATGAAAGTGAAGAACATGAAGTTTTCTGATTTTTGCTTGTTGTTTGTATGCTTGTGTTTTGTATGTTGATCCTTCTGTTTGATAAATGGTTTTATCATGATTTTGATGATTTTGTTTTTACACCAAAACAATGTTTTTAAAGGTTGTCCAAATACTCCTAAATGATTTAAAATGGTTTTAATATTCTCCGGAGTATTTCTTCAAGTTTTATTTTCGACAAAATTGGACAACACTTTTAATGATTTTTTGTTAATGTTTTTTTTTACACCAAAACAATGTTTCTAAATGTTGTCCTAATACTCCCGATCGGTCTAAAATGTTTTCACTATTTTTCGGAGTATTTCTTGAAGTTTATTTTCAATATAAAATTGGACAACACTTTTGTTTTGAGGTCAACCGGTCGCCGATAGGGCAACCCGCACTGAAAGTTGAGGAAAAGAAAACTTCATGTTTGCAAAAATGGTCAGGCAACCGGTCGCCCTATAGGGCAACGGGTGCCGTCGACCGTCGCCGCCCTATAGGGAGACCGTGACTGGGAGTAAAAATTGAAACAGTAACGCCCGCCCTTCGCGTTTTTGAGGTTGTGCGACGGTTGAAGTCGTGGACGACCGGTCGGACCCTACGTCGACCGGTCACCTGTAAATGTGTATTCTCATTTTCAAACATCTATTTGTCTTGATGACGTCGCCTTCTTAAGTTTGACAAAAGAAAATGTAACCGTTAGCAAAGCGTGAGACATCTTTTCCTTAATTTGTGGGATTGATTTCTAATGACTCTTTTCTTCAATTGTCTTGCAATTTTTTATAGAATTCATGTCCCCAAGAGGAGCCTATCATGTACAAGACATCTTCTATAAATAGAGGAAGAATTGAAGCAACACAAAAAAGAGAGAAAACTACAACACAACAAGATACACTCAAGAATACATTTGTTCTTACATTGTCTTATTTCTTGTTGTAATTTGCCTAGCTATTCACTTTCACATTCTTGAGGTCTAGGCTATTCTTGATTACACTTGCACTCTATTGTATTATCAATTATCGAGTTGTAATCTTGAATTTGTGGTCGTCATTCAAACACAAGATATCCTTGTGAGTGTTCTTGTGGTAAGAACACACTTGGGTGAACTAGGTGTTAGGTGTAAGAAGATTGTGGTAATCTTCTCGTTGAGGTGTTGAAGAGTGTGGTGCTCTTCAAGGGTGAAGATTGTGGTAATCTTCACAAGGTGCCGTTTGAAGATTGTGGTAATCTTCAAGAAGAGATTGTGGTAATCTCAAAGGTGGTGTTGAAGAAGAGTGTGGTGCTCTTCAAGGTGTTGGTGTAAGATTTTGTTGTAATAATTTTGGTAATTATTAATAAAATCTTTTTCTCTTTTCGAAACCCATCCCGGATATACTGGGGTGGTAGAGCACGTAGTCCCTAGGTGGGGTGACGCACTATAAATCGACGTGTGCTATTTATATTCCGCACCTTTGTTATTATCTTGACGCATTTGTATCGAAAAAGAGGGCGAAATCGAAAAGATGGGGATAATCTATTCACCCCCCTCTAGATTATCGTAGTCGCTTGGACTTACACCTTCAAGCCTTTAAGTATTTATAGGAGAGCTCCTTGATTAGAATACCAATATAGGCTCCTCCTAGAAGAGTGAAATCTGTAAAAGAAATGCCAAACAATTGAAGAAAATAGTTGTTAGAAACAATCCCACAATTTCATGAAAAGTTGTCTGCTGCAACGGATAGTTTCTACCGATAAAACCTTAGGGCAACCGATCGATTACTAACAAGAAAAAGACATTTGAAATATTTAAACACGGGTTACCCTGGGGGTGGATCGGTCGACCAGGGGTTGGACCGGTCTCCCTTGGATTCAATTGGTTCCCCTCGAAGTTATTTGCACTTTACTTGCCCATTCTTGTTTTAAGAAAATTTCAAGCTTTACCAAGTGGATGTTAAATTCAATTTTCTAAATGGTTTTATTCAAATATAAGTCTATTGGAGTTTAAAATTTTAGGCCAAATGATTTTTATAAAAGGCCTTGTACGGTTGATAGACTTAGCTATTTTTACAAAATAATTTTACAAAAGGTAAAGTTGATACTACACTTCTTGTTTTAAAAAAGGGCAAGGTTGGTTACTTGTGCAAATTTATGTTGATAATATTTATGGTGCTACTAATAAATATTTGTGCAAGATATTTTTCCTAGTCAATGCAAGGTGAACCTAAGATGATCATGATGAGGGAAGCTCAAATTTGATCATTGGAATTCAAATTACTCAATGCCAAGAAGACGCTTATATTTTAAAAGAGTTCTTGAAGGAGTCAAGCATTGAAGAAAGAAGAACCATCTAAACCTCGATAGCTAAGATTGACAAAGGTTGAGAAAGGCATATCGGCCGACAAACAACTTCGAGGTATGTTTTCTTGTATTATTCCTATAGACTCAACATTCCATATGCCTTATGTCTATATGCTCGACTTCAAAAAACTATCCCAACGAATCTCATTAAAGTGCCGTTAAAAGAAATTTTCAAATATTTGAAAGGCACTTCTTCTTATGACTTGTATATCCAAAGTATTAAAACGTTCTTATTTTCCCGGGATAACAAGTTCAGTGTTTACAATTTATGAAAATATGGTTCGTCATAATCGAACTAAATATATTGAGATTCGAAATTTTTTCTAAGGGATTGCGTTTCTAAAACGAAAAATTGAGATGTGTTTAATTCCATCTCAAGGATAACTCGCGGATTTTTTTTTTAAACCACCGAGTATTTTACCTCATTTCGAGCTTGATTATGACATAATGTATATTGAATGAGGTCTACGTTTGCATTTTGCACGTTTTGAAAACTTAGGGGTGATAAATCGGATTTTTGGATCAAAATTCGGATTTTTGGATTACAGTTGAAACAGTGGGCTGCCAGGGCAGGGGCCGACCGGTCGCCCTGCCCCTGGACCGGTCGCCCTGATGAAATTTTTGGTTAAAACTTGTTCTGTCCTCAGTTTTCTTATTTTCACAGTTTTTCCTCTATATTTCGTCCCCTTTGACATTTTCACACACAATTCACTTCAAATTTGTTTTGATGCATGAATTATATATTTTGGGGACTACCTAGCTCGGTTATCATCATCGTTGCTTGTCTTTTCCGATCGAATGGTAAGAATTTCACTCTCTTTAGCTCAATTGGGTTGAACCCTTGAGTTTGTGGCTTATATGTATGTTTTTTGATGCAATTCATATATTTTTGTGGTGAGCTTATTGATTGTTGATGAATGATAATTGTTTAATTGTATTTGGTGATGAAAAACTTGGCTTGATTACATTTACAAGGGCTATATATATCATTTTCTAATTTTGACGCCCGCCAAGTGTTCGATAAAATGTTTCAATGAAAAATTCATCACCTACATGATTCTCTCGATTTCAAAAGTCTTATATATTTATAGAGATCATGTTTTGCTTATCAAATGATATTTCATAAGCTTCTACAAGTCGTATAATTCGACTCTTCCCTCCTATTTGGTTTAAACACTTCAATGTTCAAAATAGCTCGATACATCGGTTTACTTGCGCACTTTGTTATGAATATATGATGTATTTATCGTGCTAACATTCTTTTTGATGATTCCAAACGGGGAGAAACATGTTATAAGCTCTTTAGCTCAAAGAAGCTAAGATAAGCTTAACGAAAAGAAGCTATAAGCTATGGCTTCATAAAGCCATAAGTTGTGGATCATATTTAGTCCACTTGGTGCATTATGGTTATGTATGAATCATGGTCCATTGGTTGTAGTATGGACTTATATACGGTTCTTATGATGTCTCTTTGACAGGGGGAGCTTTTAAGTTTAAGGGGGAGCTTTTAAGTTTTTGATACTTAAGCTCAATATTGAAAAGCTAAGATTTTAGCTTATGTTGAAGTTGCTTCTATATTATTTTTGTTGTGCATGTTGATAGGGGGAGCTTTTGCTATATATGTTTGAATATCTCTACTCCCATCCTTGTATTTATTTTGCATGGAATGTTGTCGCTCACAACGGATAGTTTTTTTTAACCAGTAAAATTGTTTTGTTTTCAAAATCGACCTCGTTAAAATTATTTTGGTTTGTAATCATGAAAAAGGGGGAGATTGTTTGATAAATGGTTTTATCATGATTTTGATGATTTTGTTTTTACACCAAAACAATGTTTTTAAAGGTTGTCCAAATACTCCTAAATGATTTAAAATAGTTTTAATATTCTCCGGAGTATTTCTTCAAGTTTTATTTTCGACAAAATTGGACAACACTTTTAATGATTTTTTGTTAATATTTTTTTTACACCAAAACAATGTTTCTAAATGTTGTCCTAATACTCCCGATCGGTCTAAAATGTTTTCACTATTTTTCGGAGTATTTCTTGAAGTTTATTTTCGATATAAAATTGGACAACACTTTTGTTTTGAGGTCAATAGGTCGCCGTATAGGCAACCCGCACTGAAAGTTGAGGAAAATAGAAAACTTCATGTTTGCGAGAAAATGGTCACCGAACCGGCCGCCCTATAGGGCAACCGGTGCGTCGCGATCGTCGCCCCTATAGGGAGACCTGACTGGGAGTAAAAATTGAAAAGCGTAACGTCCGCCGTTTTTGAGGTTGTGCGACCGGTTGAAGTCAGGGACGACCGGTCGAACCCTACGTCGACCGGTCGCCCTGTGTAAATGTGTATTCTCATTTTCAAACATCTATTTGTGCGCGACCGGTCGCCTTAAGTTTGACAACAAAAATGTAACCGTTGTGCAGCAGACATCTTTTCCTTAATTTGTGGGATTGATTTCTAACAGCTCTTTTCTTCAATTGTCTTGCAATTTTTTACAGAATTCATGTCCCCAAGAGGAGCCTATCATGTACAAGACATCTTCTATAAATAGAGGAAGAATTGAAGCAACACAAAAAAGAGAGAAAACTACAACACAACAAGATACACTCAAGAATACATTTGTTCTTACATTGTCTTATTTCTTGTTGTAATTTGCCTAGCTATTCACTTTCACATTCTTGAGGTCTAGGCTATTCTTGATTACACTTGCACTCTATTGTATTATCAATTATCGAGTTGTAATCTTGAATTTGTAGTCGTCATTCAAACACAAGATATCCTTGTGAGTGTTCTTGTGGTAAGAACACACTTGGGTGAACTAGGTGTTAGGTGTAAGAAGATTGTGGTAATCTTCTCGTTGAGGTGTTGAAGAGTGTGGTGCTCTTCAAGGGTGAAGATTGTGGTAATCTTCACAAGGTGCCGTTTGAAGATTGTGGTAATCTTCAAGAAGAGATTGTGGTAATCTCAAAGGTGGTGTTGAAGAAGAGTGTGGTGCTCTTCAAGGTGTTGGTGTAAGATTTTGTTGTAATAATTTTGGTAATTATTAATAAAATCTTTTTCTCTTTTCGAAACCCATCCCAGATATACTGGGGTGGTAGAGCACGTAGTCCCTAGGTGGGGTGAAGCTCAATAAATCGACGTGTGCTATTTACATTCCGCACCTTTGTTATTATCTTGACGCATTTGTATCAAAAAAGAGGGCGAAATCGAAAAGATGGGGATAATCTATTTACCCCCCCTCTAGATTATCGTAGTCGCTTGGACTTACACCTTCAAGCCTTTAAGTATTTATAGGAGAGCTCCTTGATTAGAATACCAATATAGGCTCCTCCTAGAAGAGTGAAATCTGTAAAAGAAATGCCAAACAATTGAAGAAAATAGTTGTTAGAAACAATCTCACAATTTCATGAAAAGTTGTTTGCTGCAACGGATAGTTTCTACCAATAAAACCTTAGGGCAACCGATCGATTACTAACAAGAAAAAGACATTTGAAATATTTAAACACGGGTTACCCTGGGGGTGGATCGGTCGACCAGGGGTTGGACCGGTCTCCCTTGGATTCGATCGGTTCCCCTCGAAATATAGAGAAACAGAAGAAATAAACCAAACCAGGCACCGGTCGACCACACCGATCAACCACTTGGTCGACCGATCGACCTCCTGTCCGTAGCCCCACGGCTTATTCTCTGTTTAGTGCAATTTTCAGGTATGGGTTTCCCTATAGAGCGATTGATCGGCCTAAGTATAGAGAAGTTGTCCGAATTTTGTCAAAAATAAAGTTCAAGAAATACTCCAAAAACTTAAAAATTATTTAAATTGTTTTGAAGTATTTGGACAACATTTGGGGACATTGTTTTGGTATAAAACTCAATTATATGAAATCTTCAAAATTACGATAAAAACATTTATCTAACAACACATGTATTAGATCTTGATAGTAGATAGCTTCTTTGAATTCTAGTGTAGCTTCGAAATGTCTAATTCCTCGCCTTTGATTTTCTAGATAATCTGTTGAGATATGTCCCTTTGCTCCGCACGTCCAACAATTACAATCTTTAAAATTTTCATTAGATCTGGTGTGAGCTCGTCTGAAAATCCTTTTTCCCAGGGTTCTGATGGTACTCCTTTGGTTAGAACCTATTGAAGAGGCTCTACTTCTGCTAGGTACTGGTCTTTGCCCCGATTTATAACTTTGGGCTTTCTGTTTTGACCAAAACCTTCTAGGTCTCCATGAAGATCTACTTGTTTTGATGCTACTTCCACGACTGTATAGATGACTTCTCTGCTTATTTCTTGTAATCCTCCGTCTCCCACAAGTGTTGGGATGTCATTTTCTTGGCAACATAGAGAAATCGTTTTGATGATTCCCGACAATCTCTTGTAGTTCATGTAAAGTGTTGCTTGATGGCACCATTTAGATAGATTAGCCTTGAAAATGATATTTTTCTGGCCACTGTATCTAGGTCATCTGCAACTTTATATTCTCTGGTAAACATTTTATCTCTAGGGACTTACTATCTTCGTAAAGAATAATTGCGAAGCTTTTTTATCATCCCCACTAGACATCCATAATACTCAGTGAACAACTTGATATATTCGTCAATATGACAAATATATCATGTAACTCGAGGCAATAGAGGTTTATTTGTATCTTTTCATTTTCTCTTCCTCCAATCACTCAAAATAACATGTGCCGATAAAATAGAATAAATTCGCCACATTATCGATTATTCCTTTCAATGACTCTCCAGTTGTAACATTGCTTCTCATTTTTGGATTCGCCATATCCCATGCGATCTTCACAGATCTTTCAAAGCTCATTTCAAGAAGTAGGATGAACCCTTCCTTTCGAGATCGAGCGTATAATAACATTATTAATTTATACTATTATATTATTGTGGTTCCTATATTATTTGATAATAACATCATGTGAAAATGAATAAAAAGATAAATATATAAATGTACATATATAATAAGGAATAACTACGAAAAAAACCTGAGGTTCAGGATAATAAAAAAACCAGAGGTTTTCAGGAATTACAAAAACCCCCTATTGGTTGAATCCGTCTTACGTTTTCTCCCTTTCATATGCAGATTTTTTTTTCAAAAGCTCCCCTTGTATTTATCAAAACATTATAGTTATCCTCTTAAATTTAATACACCATCAAGTCTTAAGGGATTTTTGTGATTTAAAAAAAATTATATTTTTTGTAATTAATCCAAACGATATGGGGCATTTTGTAATTATCCATATATAATAGTGATCAGTAGAGATGGTCAAATGAAACCAAAATCGGGTTCCGAATCAGAACCGAAACCGTTGACTAGAACCCGATTCTAAAATTGGAATAAAAAACATGTAAGCGATTCCGGTTCCAGTTTCTTGGTCTTAAAAATAGTGAAACCGACGATTTTAACTAGGGTGTCAATTTGGGTTTAGTCTGGGTTTGTGGGTCTGGGTTCGTGGGTTAGAATCAGCCAACCCGGACCCGACCTGTTTAAATATTCATGTTAGAACCTTGAACCCAAACCCGCCCTATTTATTTCACAGGTTACCCGAATCGACCCGTTTAACCCGTATAATAAAATTATTTTTATTTATATTTAATAGTTTCAAGTAAATAAATTTAATTTTTTAAAATCAATCACGATAACACACTATTTAATCAATAAAAAATATCACAATTCACAACATTAAAAAAGAAATAAAATAATTACATAAATAACGTAACATACTTATCATATTTTGAGCCCAACATACAAGATAATAACAACATATGTAATTAAGGAGGTTTTAGAATTTAAGTTCTAAGAACATGTCTTGTTTTTTGTTTTTTCCTATAATTAATTATTTACTTAATATTTTAAAATTTACAAACGGGTTAGACGGTTAAATGGGTCATAGCAGGTTGATTCGAACCCTACCTGTTTAATTGGGCGGTTACTTGGGTTGACCCAATTTCGACCTGGACCCATACCCATGAATTTCGTGTTAGGTTCGTGTCGGGTCTGAAATTGACACCCCTAGTTTTAACTGTCGGTTAGAACCATTAGTGGAACTCCGGTATAACCGGTGGTTAAAACCGACGGTTTGTATATTTTTCGGTATAAATATGTTAGAAGAAATGTTAAATATTTATTATTATATTTTAAATTTGCAATCGCATGAGACACATCTTAAACCAAATATTGTAATCGAGATACGTGAATTTAGTTCCTATATACCCTAAGAGGATATATGGGCAGTTTAATATTATTATTAATATTAAGATCAAAACTTAATATTATTATTAATATTAAGTCCAATTCTTTTTTTCTATTTTTCATTTACCCTTTTTTTATATATAACTGAAATTGATAAATTATTTTTTTTAAAGTTAATCGAAAGAGGAAAAAAACGGTTCTAGTTAAACCGAAATTGGAATCGTAGATGAAACGGGTTCGATTTGTGTAACACCCCGAATTTTATAAAAAGGGAAACCATGAATAAATTTTTCGCTAAATAAAAAGAGTTATAAATATCTCACAGTTAAACAAAAGGACGACTAAATTTTTACTTCACTGAGAAATAAATAACTCGTACTATTGAAAACATTGACTATAATCCATGTGCGCAAAGGAAAATAAAACAAATATAAACATTGTCTGAAAACTCTCAATAATTATAAAATAAATTCAAAAGAAAATTTTGCATGACTCCAATCACATCCATCCGCCACGTGCCACGCCAGACTCCTAACCTGAAAAATTGTTAAATGGAAGGGATGAGCTATCGACAACTCAGTGGGGACGCATTGTCTAAATCAAATACACAAGCATAATCATCGTTGTATGCACACCTATGATTTTCATAGTTTGATCAAACAAGCCCGGAGGCTAACTGTGGGTGTACAATTAAGTACGTTCATGTTTGTACAATTAAGTACCTTCGTGATGTACAATTAAGTACCTTCGTGTCATGTCATGTTTAACGTGCCCATACATATAACAATCATAACAAGGCATTTAAAATAGACAATAATCAGTAAACTCCGCCTTAAAAATGCAGTTCGTGAACTTGAAAAATATGCAATTGCTTGAGCTTGAAAATCCTAGACCTCAAAAGTATCGTTTCCTACACATAAAAATAAATTTAACTTAATACATGGCTTTGGGACAATTTGGGCTTAAATCATAAAGGAGAAAAGGAAAGGAATAAATTGAATGAATGGTCAAAATCAGTCAATTACAGAAATCAATGGGTCAATAATCTGGTCAACTCTCTCAATAATTGGGTCTAAGGCTGTTTTGAAAAAGCTTAGAAACCTGGAGGGGTTATCTTATAATTTCTGGAAACAATAGGGGTTAAATCTTCAATTAAACTCAAATACCCCTAACATTAACCATATCATCAGCAACTCTCTTATCCCTTCTCCATCCCATCTGTTCTCTCGTAATCGGCCAAATTGCAAAATATACCCAGTAACTTTTAAGTAGTGGCAAAAGAGGACTATATTTTGTTTAAGTGGCAATTTATGCCCTGGACAATTTTACCCTTATGGCCCAATAGAAAATTAGATCCTTTATCTTTCAAAGGTAGCAATTATAGTCCTATAACTTTCAAAATTTAGCAATTTCAATCCTTTCATACCCCGCTATTTTCCAAAAACCCCAATTTCAAGGATTATGAAAATTTACATTTTCTGATACCTATTCCGTTCGTGGCATTGTTACACCTACTTAGATCCAGTCTCTAATCAAAGGTTTTAAGTGGATCATGTCAGGTTTCCAACCTATAAAATCAATAGGACATACTTTTGTAAATGCTTCATAATTCAAAATCAATTTCAGACTAAAGTGTTTAGATAAAACGGATATAGTCCATTACGACCATATCAGGCCCAACATGCTTCCGTAAAATTAATAAATCCCTTAAAATTCATACCTTCTTTGACCGAAACAGACCGGGTTAAATGGTTCGCAACACCACCGATCGGAAAATTATTGCCCCAGATCGTTTGACAAACAACTCATCACTGTTCAACTCACCTCGGGGAAGATGATCGCAAGTTATCCGACTCCTTCAAAGAATCGTTTCAAAGATGACCTTGGTTCGTTTCCTACTCCAAGCGCGTATAAGTAATTCTTAAACGAGATGAATTAATAGAACATTATGAACACATGTTGAAGCAGAAAGCCTCTTTTTGTTAAGAACTTATAGAAATATTTATTACATTAGTAATCTCCTTTTGGGAGGAGAATACTGGTTTAGCCTCTCATAGATGAGGCTTGCACTCGAAAACACATAAATTTTGAAAACTAAAACATTCAAAAATATTACAAACTTTTCACTCAGACTTTATTATAAGAAAACTAAGGAAAATGTTCGATGTCCTCAGCTTCCTTCAAATCCTGCATTTTATAGAGGTAAGTCCGGACTTCAAAGGCGGACTTCAAATCTTCTTGGCGATATATATGACGTCACTGCTTACGTCATATCCCACATTATTGCCTCGCCAGCTAGTTTTCTTTTTCTCCCGCGTGACTCAGCCCATGTGATGTTTGTCGGGGAATCTTTTAAAAATTTGGTTTACGTGGTCCCCGAGGATAACGCGTCTTGTGAGCTGGGCCCTTATCCTTTCCAGCTGCATGATCTTGTCGGTCGGGTTTGGGTCAAAATCCTTTCCCAAACTCGGGTTCCTTCTGTTCGGGGCATGCTTGACAGATCCGGTCGATCCAACGGCCAACATGCGCCATGTTACAGAATTTCCGGTAAGTTTCTTTGCTTGCCGGAATCTTGTTCTCCCAGAGAATTCTTCTTTTGGTCTCGAAGAGTTCCTCTGCAAATCATGTGGTTGATCCAGTCATCGAATTCAAAAGGAAAGATCCATTTGTCGAATTTTGGAAGAACTTGAATGGATATTTGACCTTGTCCATTTCTGTTAGACAAACCCAAAGACCCCATGCTCGTCTGGTAGAAGTTTTGTCTTTAGAAAAGGCTCCTACTAACACTGGTCCTTCTTCCGGTGAAGTTGCCTTAATGTATTTTAAAGCATTTCCATCCGGTCTTCTTAGCTTGATGAAATGAAAATCTTCATTAAAGCCTTTCTTCGCTGGTTCAGGAGCTGCACTGATAAAATACAGTTCCAAAATATCTCCTCTGGCCAAGTGTGGATTATGGCCCAGGTCTCCTAAACTCGCTTCCCCAATCCATTTAGGTAATTTTGAAATTTCGGGAATCCTGGTGACACGGTATAGATTGAAGCTAAAGCTCCAAAAGTATACCATTCTCGTACTTCATTTGGATGACTTCCTGGTTTCATCCAAACTCGGGATACTTGCCCGAGATATCAACCATTGTTTTTCTCGGGTTAATACCTTGTCTTGTAACTAGTTTCTCCCATTGCCGTTGATATACCCGCATAGGAGAAATCTTATTCTCGTCGATTTGAACCTTAGATTTGTCTGCCTCGTGGCCTAAGATTCAACTCTCCCTCTTTTACCCCAGAGGTCTTTGGGTTGACTTGAAGACTCGGGTTGTGACACTGGAGCTTCAACATTCGATTCGGTTTGTACACCCTTAGGGGATGCATCACCTACAACACTTGTGATTATGGTACTTGAATCCATAACCTCCGGGTTAGAGCCCCGTACTCTCTCGGCCCCTTTTTGCACCGTAGGAGATGCGGCCTGGAAGAGAGGCCCTTGCAGCGCTAAGAATAATTGTCCTTGAGCGAACCGACATGCTCGTATTTGACTAGAAACGGAGTTTACGGTCACTGTTGAAGTCGCCCAACAACTTCACGCATTAAGACATAACGTCCCAAAATCCCGTTCTAGACTCTCCAGGTTTTCCCGAGATGTCTTACTCGTTTAAGGACCTCGTCAAGAACACGCCCTTCCATCTCGTGTCAAGAAATCTGCAAGAATATTTTCATGAGATTTTATAATGACAATATCATAATCATAATATTGACATTCAGCTTGCCATCTAAGTAATCGAGCCTTTTATGGTTTTGATTCAATTTTATTTTTCGTAAAAGCCTTGACACTTGAATTATCAATTTTTAAAGTAAACTTTTAGCCAAGAAAATAGAGGCCATTTTTTAAAAGCCTTTCTTTCGATCGCAAAGAATTCTTTCTCGTTAATATGCCACCGAAGTTTGCTTCACTAGGGGGTGAATAAACCAAAGATTCGCATGGCACTTCCTCGTTTGGTGTGACTTTCATAAGAACTGCCGCCCACCAATCATCACTGGCATCTGTGTAAAGAACCAGTTCATCCTCGTCTTGGGGAATTGCAAGCTTTGAAAGCTTTTTGCAAACTTCTTTAAGTTGCTTAATTCCTTCTTGATGTTCATCTTCCCATTTGAATACTGCATCTTTTTTAAGCAATGGGCTAAACACCTTCCTGTAGTATGCCAGATTGTTAATGAACATCCCAACAAAATTAACAACTCCAAGAAAACTCTGAAGTTGCTTCTTGTCTTTCGGTGTATCCGAAATCCCCGTATTTTTTCCACAATATGATTCTGTAGAATAATTCCAGATTCATCGATTTCAATTCCGAGGAATTCAATCTGTCTTGTTGCAATTACCGCCTTCTTTTCCGAAAGCACTAATCCTTCTTTGTGACAAACATCTGAAAATATTTCCAAATGTTTGAGATGCTCATTCATGTTCTTTGAAGCGATAAGAATATCATCAATGTATACGAACATGAAGCTGAAATAATCCTTGAAAAGATTATCCATCTTTCTTTGATATATTTGGGGTGCGTTAGCCAATCCCATAGGCATCACGTTCCAAATATAGTGTCCCTGTGGTGTAGAGAAAGCTGTAAACTTCTTACTTTCTTCCTCCATCTTAATCTGGTAGAATCCAGACTTGCAATCGAACTTTGAGAATATCTTAGCCCCTTTGATGCAGTTAACCAGATGTTCTCTACTTGGGATATAGTATCCGTCGAACTCCAAAATGTTATTAATCCCTTTGTAGTTAATAACAAATCTTGGCTTTCCTCTTTTGATTTCTCCATGGTTTCTGACTAAGAATCCTGGACTGCTGTATGGAGAAACTCCTGGTGAAATTAACTTAAGGTCAAGATGTTCCTTAAGTATCTTCTGCATATCCTTACGATCCTCCTGGTTCATAAGGATTGGTTTGAATCTTACGAACTCGTACTCCTTTCCAGGTTTAACCTTTAAGGATGCTTTGAGCTCATTCTTATCCCACCATGCCAAAGGATCTTCATTGTAATTACTTTGGATCTTCTTCTTAATGTCCTCGAGTGATATTTGATCCTCCAGGGTCACGTCACTCTGCGAACTCTCCATTAGACTCATCCATAATTCTGCAATGGCTTCTGGAGTTACTCGTTCTTCTCCTTGTACCCTGAATGAGTATAAATTATTATCCCATATCTTCTGATCCTTTTGAATGGAACCAAATTGTCTATAAGATAATAAAGCTTCACCAAATTTCCTTCGATCTGCCATTTTTGGATTTCGAAGTTTGGCTTCATCACCACGCTTGCTGCGAAAATTTATAGGCATTTTTCTGTAAAATGCTTCCCGCAGTCGTTGGACAATGATCTTATGATCACATAATGTTGTGAAAATAAGTCTTCTTGTCTCATTCTCCTGTGTGAATCGCTTGAATGTTTGTAGGAAATTGTTTCCTAGCAAAACATCTGCACCTGTATCATGGAAATAGATTGGTGGTGTTTTCACTTTGTACCATGGGGTACCGCCCCGCACCTCCGATCATGATTTCTCGCTTGTTTAATTCTCTATTAAGAATAAGGATTCTTTTAGAGAAATCTCTTCCGCAATAGCTGGTAAATCTTCTCCAATTTCTTTAGGAAAAACATCCGGCTTTGCAAAGTACATATTCGCTCTGAATCAATATAGGCGGCGAAATACTCGGCCTTGTATTGAAGATATAACATTCCAATTGAAATGTATATGGAGAATGGACTAGTGGTCATCTCGATTCTCAGTATCTTTTATCGCCCATCGTGAACTCCATTCCTTCTTGTAATCTTTCCCAAGGTTTATGATCCTCAAGAAATTCAATTCCCGGTATTAATTGTTCGGGATTTTTCCCGCTACTCCCGAGATAGTCACTCAATTTCACCTATCTTCGGCTTCCTTGATACCTTCCCACTATAGGTTGTTGGAGATAATCTGAGAACATCACAAGGAAAAATATTATCTTTTTGAGTAATGTCGAATATTACTTCAACCTCTCGCCATCCTTCTAGACATTTCACTCTCTCCGTTGTTTTGAAAATATCGGGATACGCCGAATCGCATTTTGGTCTCCTTTCTTCCCAACGGGCCGCTACTCACCATTTTGTCCTCTTTGCCGAAAGACATCCTTCGGGCTCAACTCGAGACTTCGACTTTTGTTGAAGATCTGGTTGATCTTGAATTATCATATCAATCTCCTTTATAGTTGGAGATTCAATGATTTTCGGTAGAACCACCGCAAAGTCCTCAAAGATTCTTGGGACTTCAATAAATTCCTTTCTCAAGAATACTTGAATGATGGGTATTCGAGAGAGCATAGGAAATCTTGTATGTGATCGAGTAAGGCCTATTTCCTTCTTTCATCAAATCGACTCTTTTGAAATCTTGATGAAGAGTTAGGACTCTATTAAAATCTCGATCTCCCAAATTGTATGCAATTCTTGGATAGACATTGAATGCTAATTTTCCCGCATACAAATTTCTCATTACGCTCCAAGGCATGAATCCTTGAGATGTGAGATTCGCTTGTCAAAAATAGCAAGATTGAGTGGCGAATCTATTCCTTTCCTTGAATGTTGCCTTAATAATTACTCTTATGGCTCCAATGTGAATCCATGAGAGTGTATTTGCAACTTCTCTTTTAACTCGCTTTTGATCTCCCGTATTTCTCTAATAGGGACCAACCGCATCTCGATCGGTTACTTGGTAAACTCCATCGAATGGCTAATTCTCCGGTTGTTACCCTATGAATAATTTGGTGTTTTCTGTTACGAAACCTAATCTTATCCAATGCTTTTTCCATAGCTCCAATTGTAAATCCATCATAGATTTGAAGCTTTGGATCTTCCTTCATGATTCTCATAAGAGTTTTATGAGAAACCATCGTGTGAGAGAGGAATCTTGACATATCCTCCCTGACTATCTGCGGAAGAATTTCTTCTTCACTCCGATTCTGAGCTGGTTTCACTTCCATCATCAGAATAGATCTCTTCTTCATAGATGCTTTCATCTGAGGGAATATCCTCAAATTGATACACCTGTATTAAATTCTGATAATAGATAGCTTATTCGATTTCTGGTGTAGCCTCGAACTGTCTGACTCCACATTTTTGATTGTCTGGGCAATCCGTTGAGATATGCCCTCTTTCGCATGTCCAAGAATTGATCTTTGAAACTTTCATTAGCTCTCGGTGTGAGCACGCCCGAAAGTTCTTCTCCCTGGATTTCTACGTACTTGCTTGATTAGAACCTCGATGATGAGGCTCTACTCCCCGCTTTGCACTTGGTCTTTGCCCGATTTATAACCGGGATTTTTGTTTTGACTTAACCTTCTAGGTCTCCATGAAGACCGATTCTTTTCTTCGCTTCCTCGGCGGTATGGATGGCTTCTATCCTTCTTCTTCTTGTGCCGCCTTAGTTGACCTCCCACAACTATTGGGATATCATTATCCACGCAACATAGAGGAACTGTTTTGTTAATTCCTCTTAATCTTTTGTAATTCTTGTATAGAGCTGATTGGTAACACCATTCAGATAACTTGGCCTTTAGGAAAGACATTTTTCTGGCCACAGTTTCTACTTCAACTCCTCTTTTGTATTCCCTGATAAGCATTTCTCTCCAGGGACTTGGAATCTTGGCAAAGAATAGTTGTGCAGCTTCTTTTTCCTCAATCTTGGATTTCCACCGGTATTTGGTGAACAACTTGATATATTTGTCAATATGACAAATATCCAGTAACTCAAGGCTATAGAGGGCTTGTTTATATCTCTTTCTTTTTTCATCCTCTAATCCCTCGAAATAACCTGTGTCGATGAACTGGATTTTGAATAGTTTTGCCATACCATCGACAATTCCTTTAAGTGATTCCCCTGATGTGACCGAACTTTTCGTACTAGCATCGGTCATATCCCAGGCAATCTTCACCGATCCTTCAAGACTCATTTCAAGTAGTAAAATGAATGAATCCTTTGTAAGATCGATGGTTCTCTTTGAAATTCTCATAGTCAAGCCCATTCATCAATGAGGACTTCTCTATTTTTAAAATCTGGGATGTCCAGATTTAACATCAACCCATATGGATGTATTGGGTCGAGGTGCGATCTTCCATAAGGCGTCTGATAAACATTCGGCCTTCCAGTAGGTTGTCTAGTTCCCCGCAAGAGGGTTTCGACCTTCTATTCCCGAAAGTGGATCACTCCCCGTCATGAAATCCCTCAAAGATGTGGCATTCTCTCGCCCCGAGCTCCATGATGTGAACCCGCATTTCTTCGACGTTAGGATTTCTTGGTGGCGGTGGTGGTGGAATTGGTCTACCTTGTGGGTCATAGGTAACCAAAGCCGATTTCTCACTGCGTTCATCTTTAAATCTACAATACCTAATCCCGCCGAAGGATTCTCGCCAGGTCATGTAGATCTTTAAGATTCATCTTTTCAATATCCATCTTTTTAATTTTTGATGGATTTTCCTTTGATTAGAGCAATGAGTTTTTCCTCATCTGTCATCTTTCATATAACTTCGGTTGGTTTCCCTTTTGGGTGTAAATAGGGTACCATCCCAAAATCAATACGTTTCCTTCCTCCGGATGAACTCGGCCTGTCCTCCAGGTTCTTGACTCGTTTCTGAATATCATGAAGAAGTTCAAGAGTTTTCTTCCGATATTTCACCATCGTCTCCATCTTGTTCTGGATCTGATGTACTTGTGCTGGTAGATGAATATGACGGTTGCCATAATTCTGCACCGTCTTCTAGACTTCTCTAAGATCTTCGGAGAACTTAGATTTGTCTGGAAGTATCTCGTTCCACTCCGGTACTCCATCGGAATCATTGTTCGATGGGAATTTTCATGAACCGTTTCTTGAAGGTTCATCAAGTGAACATATAAGTGCAGTTAAGCATACAGAATCGCTATAATATTCTCGCCGCATTTTTGCATTGCCTTAAGGTTTCCCCGTCGGCTCCTGCCTATTCATTTTCTTCATGTTGGTATTCCCAATATGAAACCTGGTCAAGGTGTTCTTGTGCATACATCGTCAATATTTGACGATATGTCCTGTAAGGGGTACATCTCGGACATCGGTCCGGATCCATAATCTCGGAGTAATTTCTCCTCGCCAATTGTTAATTACATAAATATAATAAATTTAACTAAAAGTTCTAAATAAACCTAGGCTCTAATACCATTTTAAGCAAACACTTAGTCCAATTAGCAATATGTATGAATAAGGGTATAATTGGTATTATGGAAATATTCAATTATCCCATTGGACCAATTTTGCAATAATTCAAAACTTATAGGACATAATTTTCTTAAGTAAAAACTTATAGGACCAATTTTGCCAAACTTTATAAACTTACAGGGTATATTTTGCCAACTTGATACTTACTGTCCTAAAATGCCATCTACAAGAAGTTACAGGGCATCTTTTGCAATTAAGCCCTCGTAATCCCCATTCTTCTTCTTCTCTTTTTTTTCTCTCTCTCTCTCTCTCTCTCTCTCTCTCTAGCGGGCTTGATTCTGGGCTTAGAAGGTCGGTTTGGGTTGTTAGGAGATTTTCGGCGAGTTGGGTTTCAAGCTTCTGGGTTTTAAATGGCGGCGAAGGGTCCGAGTTTTTTTTTCCAGCGACTATGGATTTTCGAATTGGTGGGACTGATTTTTGGGTGATTGGGTCCTCTGTTTTCTGGTGGTGGTTTTCTATGGCAATGACGGCTGGGTGATTGGGTTTTGACGGCGGACACTCATAGAGATACCCCAGTTTTGGTCTGATAGAAAACTGGAAAGGAAAACTTTGCCGAAAAAATAATTACCTTACACTAGATGATTAACGAGACTAAGATTTAAGAATTTGCTGTGAAATAACGTGAGTCTGGGAATATAGACATCTGAAAAATATATACATACGCAGGCTTGAGAGTCCTAATTGTATTAGGACATGTATTAGGTTAAGTCTATTGAATATGTACAAATAAAATTCTTTTCTATTTGATAAAATTTATAAAATATGAGGACTCCTTTTCTAATAAAATTCTACAGATTTTCAAATAAAATAAAATACATATATGGGCTTTAATAAAGTGAGCTTATAAAACAGGTCTATCAATGTAATAATCACTGGTCTTACAAAAAATAAAAGGGTATTTTTTATGTTGGACCAAAAGTTTAAAATCCTAAAAGGCCAAAAATCATTATCCCAAAGATCAAATAATTTATGGAGTGTTACAATTCTACCCCCTTAAACAAAATTTCGTCCTCGAAATTCAGTTATGTACCTTCATTATGAGTCATAACATAAACTTGGGCCTGTCCTCCAGAGCCTTGACCTTTTCTCCCCTGTTCTTTGTTCTGAGCAACACATTCCCATGTTGCATGCCCTGGCTTCTTACACCTAAAGCAAACATCTTTACCCAACAAACAGTCTCCATTATGATTTTTCCCACACTTGGCACACAACGGTTTACTAGTCTGGGTGTCTGGTCTAGATTTCACTTTGGTTCTCGCCTGTTTATTTTGATCTCCCCTCTCGTCTTGATGCCCACTCCAGTTTCGTTTCCCCAAATTTCTTGTCTGTTGTCGGTCTAACTCCTGGCTAGCGGCAATCTCTTGAGCCCGAAAAACTGTTTCAGCATATGATAATACCCCATGACTTGCCACAATATGCCGTATCCCTGGGCGTAAGCCCGCTCGAAACCTCAATGCTCTCTTACGATCAGTGTCTACCATGTGCTCCACGAAGAAACTCATCTGATTGACTTTTCTTTCATATTCTGTAACTGACATTCCTCCTTGCTTCAAATCCCAAAACTCGCGTTCCATCTGCTCTCGGTAGTGTTGAGGACAATATTTTTCCATTACTATCTCTTTAAACCCTTCCCATGTTAGGGCTGCCCGTTCCTCGGCAGACCTCAATCTCCAATAACTCATCCACCATCGACCAGCATCTTGTACCAGTTGATACTGAGCACAAATGATTCATTGTGCCTTGGTACACCCGATCAGTTCAAATGTGTGCTCCATTGATATGAACCATTCGTCTACATAAGCGGGTCCTTCTTGCCCATTAAAGGTTGGGGGTGAGAAGCGGCGAAACTGCTCCACCACTTGGGTGGGTTAACACGGGTACTTGGTTGAATGCGTGTTCATTCTCGACATTCCCTTGGTTCCTTGCCAGTACTGGGTTTGCCTCGTTATTTTGGTTCATGTTGTTATTAGTAGCAGTAGCAGCAGCTCGGGCTCCAGTTCTACGTTCTCGAATCATTTTCCTATAGTCATATACATAGTGTTTCTTAGTACTCTAGGTACGTCATCAAATATCATAGGTTCAAATTACTGTCTAATTAGTGGTGCCGAACACTAATATTGTCGTACTCATGCAATTGGTAACTTCTATAAGCCATCAATAACGCAAACCATTAACATATCGTTCCAATCATCTTCCTAACAGTTCGAGTCTAATAAGTATTGGTCATCTAGGTTCATGTAATTAAAGCCCATATAGTTTTATCATGAAATTTTCTTTGATATAAAATAAAGTAAACATGAAGAAAAATATATCGCATGATAATAATAAAACATGATTTCTCTTAGTGCATGACATTAGCATAAAGCTCATAAATCATAACTTGGCATGATCATTGAAAAAAATATATATGCATACCTTGGAGTCAACGTGGTACGACAGAGATGGATGTTCATAGATATTTTGGAGTATATATATATATATATATATATTTTAGAAATAATATTCCCACTTTTTTTTTTCAAGTCTACAGAAACGTTGACCTGCTCTGATACCACTTGTAACGCCCCGAATTTTATAAAAAGGGAAACCATGAATAAATTTTTCGCTAAATAAAAAGAGTTATAAATATCTCACAGTTAAACAAAAGGACGACTAAATTTTTCCTTCACTGAGAAATAAATAACTCGTACTATTGAAAACATTGACTATAATCCATGTGCGCAAAGGAAAATAAAAAAAATATAAACATTGTCTGAAAACTCTCAATAATTATAAAATAAATTCAAAAGAAAACTTTGCATGACTCCAATCACATCCATCCGCCACGTGCCACGCTAGACTCCTAACCTGAAAAATTTTTAAATGGAAGGGGTGAGCTATCAACAACTCAGTGGGGACGCATTGTCTAAATCAAATACACAAGCATAATCATCATTGTATACACACCTATGATTTTCATGGGTTGATCAAACAAGCCCGGAGGCTAACTGTGGGTGTACAATTTAGTACGTTCATGTTTGTACAATTAAGTACCTTCGTGATGTACAATTAAGTACCTTCGTGTCATGTCATGCTTAACGTGCCCATACATATAACAATCATAACAATGCATTTAAAATAGACAATAAGCAGTAAACCCCACCTTAAAAATGCAGTTCATGAACTTGAAACATATGTAATTGTTTGAGCTTGAAAATCCTAGACCTCTAAAGTATCGTTTCCTACACATAAAAATAAACTTAACTTAATACATGGCTTTGGGACAATTTGGGCTTAAATCATAAAGAAGAAAAGGAAATGAATAAATTGAATGGATGGTCAAAATCAGTCAATTAGAGAAATCAATGGGTCAATAATCTGGTCAACTCTCTCAATAATTGGGTCTAAGGCTGTTTTGAAAAAGCTTAGAAACCTGGAGGGATTATAATTTCTAGAAACAATTGGGGTTAAATCTTCAATTAAACTCAAATACCCCTAACATTAACATATCATCAGCAACTCTCTTATCCCTTCTCCATCCCGTCTATTCTCTCGTAATCCCCATTCTTCTTCTGCTCTTTTTTTTTTAATCTCTGTCCCTCTCTCTCTCTCTAGCGTGCTTGATTCTGGGCTTAGAAGGTCGGTTTGGGTTGTTAGGAGATTGCGGCGAGTTGGATTTCAAGCTTCTGGTTTTTAAACGGCGGCGAAGGGTCCGAGTTTTTTTCCAGCGACTATGGATTTTTGAATTGGCTGGACTGATTTTTGGGTGTTTGGGTCCTCTGTTTTCCGGTGGTGGTTTTCTATGGCAGTGGCGACTGGGTGATTGGGTTTTGACGGCGGACACTCGTAGATATAGCCCGGTTTTGGTCTGATAGAAAACTGGAAAGGAAAACTTTGCCGAAAAAATAATTACCTTACACTGGATGATTAACGAGACTGAGATTTAAGAATTTGCTGTGAAATAACGTGAGTCTGGGAATATAGATATCTAAAAAATATATACATACGCAGGCAAGCTTGAGAGTCCTAATTGTATTAGGCCATGTATTAGGTTAAATCTATTGAATATGTACAAATAAAATTCTTTTCTATTTGATAAAATTTTATAAAATATGAGGACTCCTTTTTCTAATAAAATTCTGCAGATTTTCAAATAAAATAAAATACACATATGGGCTTTAATAAAGTGGGCTTATAAAACAGGTCTATCAATGTAATAATCACTGGGCTTACAAAAATAAAAGAGTATTTTTTATGTTGGACCAAAAGTTTAAAATCCTAAAAGGCCAAAAATCACTATCCCAAAGATCAAATAATTTATGAAAACCCCAAAAATACACATATGGGCTTTAATAAAGTGGGTTGTGAAAACGATTGTTGCACCCCTTCTCTCTCTTCTTTTTTCTCTCCACCTTCTCTCTACAACTCAAAACCTAAAATTTTCTCTCTCTTTTCCCACCCCCAACCAGCCGCCCACCCCATCTCCCCTCTCCCCCTCCCAAGCAGATGCTTTCTTCTCCCATGAGAATGAAAGCTTTGTGGTGACCTCATGTGTTTGTTCAGCCTTTTGCTCTGCCAGGTATGCGACGTGAGCCTCGTTAAAACGAACACCCCCATCGTCAGAAATGGATGCTGTAAAGCCATGACGGTGTCGGCAACATGGATGGCGGCGGGTGTTTGATAAATGGTTTTATCATGATTTTGATTATTTTGTTTTTATACCAAAACAATGTTTTTAAAGATTGTCCAAATACTCCTAAATGATTTAAAATGGTTTTAATATTTTCCGGAGTATTTCTTCAAGTTTTATTTTCGACAAAATTGGACAACACTTTTAATGATTTTATGTCAATGGTTTCTTTCACCAAAAACAATGTTTCTAAATGTTGTCCTAATACTCCCGATCGGTCTAAAATATTTTCACTATTTCTCGGAGTATTTCTTGAAGTTTATTTTCGATATAAAATTGGATAACACTTTTGTTTTGAGGTCAACCGTCGCCGATAGGGCAACCCGCACACGAAAGTTGCGGAAAAGCAGAAAACTTCATGTTTGCGAGAAAATGGTCGGGCAACCGGCCGCCCTATAGGTCAACCGGTGTGGTCGATCGGTCGGGCGTGGTGACCGTGCACTGGGAGCAATTTCAAACAGAGCTTCCGACTCGTTTTTGGTCTTGCTCGACCGGCGCGCATGGGGTCGACCGGTCGGACCCTTTGTCGCCGACCGGCCGCCTGTAAATGTGTTTTCTCATTTTCAAACGTCTATTTGTGCGCGACCGGTCGCCCTGAAGTTTGACAGCAAAATTCTAACCGTTGTGCAGCAGACAGCTTTTTCCTAAATTGTGGGATTGATTTCTAACAGCTCTTTTCTTCAATTGTCTTGCAATTTTTTACAGAATTCATGTCCCCAAGAGGAGCCTATCATGTACAAGACATCTTCTATAAATAGAGGAAGTTTTGAAGCACAACAACAAGAGAGAACAACACAACACAACAAGATATACTCAAGCAAACACTTGGTCTTCTATTGTCATTATTCTTGTTGTAATTTTCCTAGCATATTACTTTCACATCCTTGAGGTCTCTTCAAGGTTGAAGATTGTGGTAATCTTCACAAGGTGCCGTTGGAGATTGTGGTAATCTTCAAGTGAGATTGTGGTAATCTCAAAGGTGGTGTTGAAGAAGAGTGTGGTGCTCTTCAAGGTGTTGTTGTAAGTTGGTGTTGTATTAATTTGTGGTAAATTAATAAAATCTTTTTTCTTTTTGAAATCCATCCCGAATATACTGGGGTGGTAGAGGATTAGGCCCTAGGTGGGTTGAACCTCTATAAATCGACGTGTGTTGTTTACATTCCGCACCTTTATTATTGTCTTTGAGCATTCAGTTTGAAAAGATGGAGATAATCTATTCACCTCCCCTCTAGATTATCGTAGCCGCTTGGACTTACAAGTGGTATCAGAGCCAAACTCTTTGGCAAGATCGTTTCACATCGCGAGTGAAGAGAAACGATCGTCGGCTACGAATGAAGCTCAACTTTTCGGCACCTCCACCACCAAGCCACCTCGGTTTGATTCCAAAAATTTTATATTCTGGAAAGAAAGAATGGAATGCTATTTACAAGGTTGCGGGTTTGATATTTGGAACACCGTCATCAATGGAGAATCCATTCCGACGAAGAATACACCACACACCTCTAAAGGCTTCAAAGAGCTCAATGATGAAGAGAAGAGAATCATCTCCTTAAATGGTAAAGCTTTTAGTATTTTGTATTATTCACTTACTACTTTGGAATTTGATCATGTTGTAGGTATTCGATCGGCACATGAAGTATGGCAAAAATTAGAAGCCATCTATGAAGTGTATGCAAATGAAAGGAGCAACTCAAAAGCATCTACTTCACAAATAGATACAACATCAAATCCAACAACATGGGATGAGCCTTCTACAACCTCCCATGATGAAGAAGTTGAACAATGCCTCATAGGCATCGAAGAAGAAAACGAGGTAAGTTCTAAACCCTCTACTTCCTATGATAATGATTATAGTGATTTGCAAAATGACTTTGATGATCTACAAGATGAATTCCAAAACTTACTTGTTAAATACAAATATTTGAAAAAGGAATTCATTATTTTAAAGAATGATAAGGATAGTTTATTTACTTCCTATGAATCACTATCATGTGCTCACACCACCACTCTTGACAAGGTTAGAAACCTTGAGAAAGAAAATAGTACTCTTGTTGAGGATATAAATTTCTTGAAAAATGATTTATCTAAATCCAACTTGAGTGCCGATAGAATGACCAATATTGTTGATTGTTGTGATAATTCGAAACTAGAACTTGATCATAAGCCTAAGGGTGTCAATCACATGAAAAAGAATCAAGTCTCTAAGCACGTTGGTCATTATGCTCCTAGAATTATTACATGCTTTTATTGCGGTAAAAAGGGTCATACGGTAAATACTTGTTGGGCTAGAAATAGCTCTAATTATTGTTGGAGACCTAAAAGTCTCAAGACTAATCCCAAATGACCCAAACACTTGAGGGTACCACAAAATAATGTCATATTAGATACCCGGCGAAATAATGATCGAAGAAAATTCATACCACCAAGAAGGCATCAAATGACCGTTTCATTTGATCAAAGAAGGAGAAACTATTTTCGACAAAGCCAATCTCCAAGAAGAGGATATAATCAAAAATGGGAAGAACACAATCCTTGGAAATGGCAAAGACATCATCAACAAGATGATTTTCAAAGAAGAAGAGATTTTCAACAATGGGAAGGCAACAAACCTTGGAAATGGAGTAATCAAAGAAGTCATCATCAAAGTGACTTCTCAAAGGGAAGATATCATCAACAATGGGAACGACATAACCCATTTAAATGGCGTAATTGGTAACCTGTATCTCCCTAGTTAAATATGCATTTTATTTTGTTATTATGCATGCTTTTATTTGTGTATTAATTGCAAAATGAGTTTTCAAGTATTTATTTTTTTAATTAAGGTTTTCAATATATATTTGTGCTTTTAAAGTATTTTTGAAAAGGAAGACCTTATATGATGTTTTTAAAAACTCTTGTGCACTTTTGTAGACTAAAGTGTGTTATCATCTCTTATGGATTTTTATGGCATGAGCTTACTTGTGATATCTTTTAGCCTACACTTTTATCATTATGATTTGTGCTAGATTTGTTTTAAGAATTGTGTAGGATCTACATATTTTCACATATGGCCATTTACGTCATTATTTGTCAAGAAAGGCATTAATTATCGAGGTACGTTTACTTGTGTTTTTCTTACTCTTATAGACTCGATATATGTATTGCCATGTGCCTATGTGCTTGTTTTTAATAGTATTTCATAAAAGTGCCATTGAGAGGATTTTTAGATTTTTTAAAGGCACTATTCGATATTTGATTGCACATATTTGCTTTGTCTACTCTTGTTCAAATACTTCTTTTAAATGAGGTCTCAATTATATGCTATCGGATTTTCAAATTTCAAAAGAGACATTTTGTAGCTTTCTTAAGCTTATTTGAACTTGCATGATTTATTAGACTCTTGATGATATTCTAAATGCATAGTATGTGTTTCTTGCTTCATGGTCTATATATATAGTGTATATTCCTACTATGCTCTTTTGCAAGATATTTTGTGATTGATGATTGAGGCATGTTTTTACACTTGGGCTATTTTTTTTTGCTTATATAAGTGATGCCGTTAATGGGTTTGTTAAGTTGTGTAGATGAGAAATGAAGTACTCCAAATATTAGTTACCTCAAAATATTTGGATGTAAATATTCTACTATGAACACCTTAGATCAATTGGATGCCCTATGATGATAGTGATGAAGAAGACAAAAAGGGTATTCCAGAACAAACTCGATGACCAAGGCAACATTGGTCGAACTAAGGTGAGGTTAGTAGCTCGAAGGTATTTTCAAGAAGAAGGTAATTGATTTTGATGTAATATTTGCACTCATAGCACATTTAGTAGCTATTTGCATTTTTACTTGCCCATTCTTGTTTTAAGAAAATTTCAAGCTTTACCAAATGGATGTTAAATCCAATTTTCTCAATGGTTTTATTCAAGGAGAAGTCTATGTAAAACAACCTCCGGGGTTTTAAATTTTTCTAGGCCAAATGATTTTTATAAAAGGCCTTGTATGGTTTAAAACAAGTACCCCATGTATGGTATGATAAACTTAGCTATTTTGGCTAAATGATTTTACAAGAGGTAAAGTTGATACTACTCTCTTTGTTTTTGAAAAAGGGCAAGATTGTTTACTTGTGCAAATTTATGTTGATAATATTTATGGTGCTACTAATAAATATTTGTGCAAGATATTTTTCCAAGTTGATGCAAGGTGTACTTGAAATGAGCATGATGGGGGAGCTCAATTTCTTGCTTGGACTTCAAATCATTCAAAGCCAAGTAGATGGTTACATTTCAAAAGAACTCTTGAAGGAGTTAGGCATTGAAGAAGGAAGAATCATCTCAACCTCTATGGCTACCAATGAAGAGATTGACAAAGGTTGAGAAAGGCATGTCGGCTGACAAACAAATTCGAGGTATGTTTTCTTGTATTATTTCTATAGACTCGTCATTCCATATGCCTTATGTCTATATGGTCGACTTCAAAAATTATCCCAACGAATCTCATTAAAGTGCCGTTAAAAGAAATTTTCAAATATTTATAAGGCACTTCTTCTTATGACTTGTTCATCCAAAGCTTTTAAAACGTTCTTTTTTTTGGGATAACAAGTCCGGTGAAAATTATTCAAAATATAGTTCGTCATCATCGAACTAAACATATTGAGATTCGAAAAACTTTCTAAGGGATTGAGTTTTCAACAAAAACTTGAGATGTGTTTAATTCCGTCTCAAGGATAACTTGCGGAATTTTTTTTAAACATTAACCGCCGAGTATTTTACCTCATTTCGAGCTTGACTATAACATAATGTATATTGAATGGGGTCTACGTTTGCATTTTGCACGCTTTTAAAACTTAGGGGCGAAAAATCGGATTTTTGGATCAAACTTCGGATTTTTCAAACAGAACCAAAACAATGGGCTGCCAGGGCAGGGGCCGACCGATCGCCCACCAGCTCCACTGGTCGCCCATGCCCTGGACCGGTCACCCTTGGTGATATTTCAGTTAAAATGAGTTCTGTTTCCAGACTTAGCCATTTTGGCGTTTTTCTTCTCTATTTCGTTCCCTTTGCAATTTTCACACAAGATTCACTTCAAATGAGTTTTGATGCATGAATTATATATTTTGGGGACTACCTAGCTCAGTTATCATCATTGATGCTCGTCTTTACCGATCGAATGGTAAGAATTTCACTCTATTTAGCTCAATTGGGATGAACCCTTGAGTTTGTGGCTTATATGTATTTTTCTTGATGCAATTCATATATTTTTGTGATGATCTTATTGATTGTTGATGAATGATATTTATTAAATTGCATTTGGTGATGAAAAACTTGGCTTAACATCATTTACAAGGGCTATATATATATTTTTAAATTTTTTACGCCCGCCAAGTGTTCGATAAAATGTTTCAATGAAAAATTCATCACCTACATGATTCTCTCGATTTCAAAAGTCTCATATATTTATAGAGATCATGTTTTTACAAATCAAATGATTTTATAAGCTTCTACAAGTCGTATGATCGACTTTTCGCTCCCATTTGGCCTATAAGCTTCATTGTTCAAATAGCTCGATACATCTGTTTAGTTGTGCACTTTGATATGATTATATGATGTTTTTATCGTGCTAACATTCTTTTTGATGATTCCAAAGGGGGAGAAACAGGTTATAAGCTCATTAGCTCATAAAAGCTAAGTTAAGCTTAACAAAAGAAGTTTATAAGCTATGGCTTGATAAAGCCATAAGTTGTGCATTATACTTAGTCCAATTGATGTATGATGGACTTATATACTTGTCTAATGATGTTTTGTTGGGGGGAGCTTATAAGCTCTTGAACCTAAGATCAATATGTAAAAGCTAAGCTTTTAGCTTGTGGTTGATTGCTTTTACATTACTCTTGTTGTGCATATTGATAGGGGGAGCTTTTCCTATATATGTTTGAATATCTCTACTCCCATCCTTGTGTTTATATTGCATGGAATGTTGTCGCTCAACGGATAGCTCTTTTTAACCGGTAAAATTGTTTTTATTTTCAAAATTGACCTCGTTAAAATTGTTTTGGTTTGTAATCATCAAAAAGGGGGAGATTGTTTGATAAATGGTTTTATCATGATTTTGATGATTTTGTTTTTATACCAAAACAATGTTTTTAAAGGTTGTCCAAATACTCCTAAATGATTTAAAATGGTTTTAATATTTTAGGAGTATTTCTTCAAGTTTTATTTTCGACAAAATTGGACAACACTTTTAATGATTTTATGTCAATGGTTTCTTTCACCAAAAACAATGTTTCTAAATATTGTCCTAATACTCCCGATCGGTCTAAAATATTTTCACTATTTCTCGAAGTATTTCTTGAAGTTTATTTTCGATATAAAATTGGATAACACTTTTGTTTTGAGGTCAACCGGTCGCCGTATAGCAACCCGTACTGAAAGTTGAGGAAAACAGAAAACTTCATGTTTGCGAGAAAATGGTCGGGCAACCGTCGCCCTATAGGGCAACCGGTGCGGTCGATCGGATCCGCCGGGTGACCGTACTGGAAGCAATTTCAAACAGAGCTTCGACTCGTTTTTTTTGGTCTTGCTCGACCGGCCAAGCATGGGGTCGACCGGTCGGACCCCATCGACCGGCCGCCCTGTAAATGTGTTTTCTCATTTTCAAACGTCTATTTGTCGTGACGGTTGCCTTGAAGTTTGACAACAAAATTTAACCGTTGTGCGTGATGACTTTTCCCTAAATTGTGGGATTGATTTCTAACATGACTCTTTTCTTCAATTGTCTTGCAAATTTTTACGAGAATTCATGTCCCCAAGAGGAGCCTATCATGTACAAGACATCTTCTATAAATAGAGGAAGTTTTGAAGCACAACAACAAGAGAGAACAACACAACACAACAAGATATACTCAAGCAAACACTTGGTCTTCTATTGTCATTATTTTTGTTGTAATTTGCCTAGCATATTATTTTCACATCCTTGAGGTCTAGGCTATTCTTGATTACACTTGCACTCTATTGTATTATCAATTATCGAGTTGTAATCTTGAATTTGGGTAATCATTCAACACAAGATATCCTTGTGAGTGTTCTTGTGGTAAGAACACACTTGGGTGATCTAGGTGTTAGGTGTAAGAAGATTGTGGTAATCTTCTTGTTGAGGTGTTGAAGAATTTGGTATTCTTCAAGGTTGAAGATTGTGGTAATCTTTACAAGGTGCCGTTGGAGATTGTGGTAATCTTCAAGTGAGATTGTGGTAATCTCAAAGGTGGTGTTGAAGAAGAGTGTGGTGCTCTTCAAGGTGTTGTTGTAAGTTGGTGTTGTATTAATTTGTGGTAAATTAATAAAATCTTTTTTCTTTTTGAAATCCATCCCGGATATACTGGGATGGTAGAGGATTAGGCCCTAGGTGGGTTGAACCTCTATAAATCGACGTGTGTTGTTTACATTCCGCACCTTTATTATTGTCTTTGAGCATTCGGTTCGAAAAAGAGGGCGAATTCGAAAAGATGGAGATAATCTATTCACCCCCCCTCTAGATTATCGTAGCCACTTGGACTTACAGCGGGGACCAGAACAAGGCTGAAAATCACGATTAGAGACGTGGCGACGGCGAGTCCGTTTAGACTCCCGGCGAGAGAGAGACCAGCTTGGGCGAGGAGCAGTGGTGCCGGATGTGGCGGTGGTTTTGGGGGTGGGAGAATCTTTTATTTTCTATGTTTGTTAGGCTGTTAATTTTTCTTTATTTTTTTGTTTTTTTTTGTTGTTAAGTTATTTTTTTATTTTGTTTGTTTTTTATTTTTCCGGTTGATTTGCGAAACTCGTAGGCGGATCAGTTTTATCTGTTCTGTAGTATGTAGTGGTTGCTCGTGCCTGGTTTTGGTTTCTTTTAGTGTTTTACAGTCTCCATTAAGGAGTGCTGAAGTCTCCCGGCGTGGAGTGTTTTAGTTTTGGGTGGGAAGGTTTTAGTTTGTGAAGTTTATCTCAATTGGTCTTACCAATTCCCCGCTTGGCTTTTATTTAGTCAAGTTGGCTCTTAGCCTGTTGGCTACGTTTGTAGTTGTAATTTCAGTTTTTTGAGTTGTTCTAATAAAATACTATCGTTCGAAAAAAAAAAAATCAAATAATTTATGGGGTGTTACAATTTGGAACCGAAAAACCGAAACCGTGAGACCCGGTTCGGATTCCTCATTTTGGAAAAACCGGTTCCGAGTCGCCCCTAACGATTACAACTTTTCCAATAATATTTTGAAGGGATAATTTCATTTTTCATACCCAATCTATACCCTAATTTCACTTTTGATACCCCTGTTTTCAACCTAATCAAGATTGGTACCTAATGTTCACAAAATTAATCATATTTGGTACCTCTCCGTTAACTCTCCGTTAACTCTAACAGTTTAACCTGTTATAGCAGGTTTCCTTCTTAGAACAACCTTTCAATTTCAGTACCTAATGTTTTATGAATAATCTCTTCCAGTACCCAAACTTTACTTCTGCTACAATAATGGAAATAGTCCATTACGACCATATCAGGCCCAACATGCTTCCGTAAAATTAATAGATCCCTTCAAATTCATACCTCTTTTGACCGAAACACCGCCGGGTTAAGTGGTTCGCAACGCCACCAGTCGGAAAATTACTGCTCCCATATCGTTTGACAAACAGCTCCTCACTGTTCAACCTCACCCTCAGGGAAGATGATCTGCAAGTTATCCCAACCCTTCAAAGACTCGGCCAAAGACGCCTTGGTTCGTTTCCTACTCCAGGCAAAAAAGTATTTCTTCAAAGGGATAGATCAATAGAACACTATGAACACATGTTGAACAAAAGCCTTTATTTTATTAAGAACTTAAAGAAAAATTTATTACATTAGTAATCTCCTTTTGGGAGGAGAAAACTTGTTTAGCCTCTCATTATTGAGGCTTGCACTCGAAAATACATAAATTTAAAAACTAAACACTCAAACTTATTACAAATTTTCACTCATATTTTATTGTAAGAAAACTAAGGGAAATGTTCGATGTCCTCAGCTTCCTTCAAATCCTGCAATTTATAGAGGTAAGTCCGGACTTGAAATTCGGACTTCAAATCTTGTTGAGATGTAAGACGTCACTGCTTACGTCATACTCCTGAATTATTACTCGCCAGCTGTCTTCCTTCTCTTTCCGCGTGACTCAGCCCATGTGATGGTTGTCGGGGAATCTTTTAAAAAGTTGGCCTGCGTGGTCCCCGAGGAAAACGCGTCTTGTGAGCTGGGCCCTTGTCCTTTCCAGCTGTTTGGTCCTGTCGGTCGGGTTTGGGTCGAAAACCTTTCCCAAACTCGGGTTCCTTCGTTCGGGCATGCTTGATGATCCGTCGATCCAACGGCCAACATGCGCCATGTTCTGAGAATTCCGATAAGTATCTTTGCTCGGAATCTTGTTTTCCCGAGAGAATTCTCCTTTTGGTTTCGAAGAGTTCCTCGCAAATCGTGGTTGATCCAGTCATCGAATTCAAAAGGAAAGATCCATTCGCCGACTCGGAAGAACTTAAATGGATATTTGACTTTGTCCATTTCGATTAGACAAACCCAAAGACCCCATGCTCGTCTTGTAGAAGCTTCGTCTTGAGAAAATGCTCCTACTAACACTTTGGTCCTTCTTTAGGTGAAGTCGCTTAATGTATTTTAAAGCATTTCCATCCGGTCTTCTTAGCTTGATGAAATGAAAAGCTTCATTAAAGCCTTTCTTTCTTTGGTTCGGAGAGCTGCACCGATAAAATACTGAGTTCCAAAATATCGCTCCGGCCAAATGTGGATTATTGGCCCAAGTCTCGTAAATCGCTTCCCCAATCCATTTCGGTAATTTTGAAATTTCGGGAATCCTGGTGACACGGTATAGATTGAAGCTAAAGCTCCAAAAGTATACCATTCATGTACTTCATTTGGATGACTTCCTGGTTTCATCCAAACTCGGGATACTTTCCCGAGATATCAACCATTGTTTTCTCTCGGGTTAATACCTTGTCTTGTCACTAGTTTCACCCATTGCCGATGATATACCTGCATAGGAGAAATCTTAATCTCGTCGGTTTGAACCTTAGATTTGCCTCGTCTCGTGGCCTAAGATTCAACTCTCCCTCTTTTACCCCGCAGGTCTTGGGTTGACTTGAAGACTCGGGTTGTGACAGGAGCTTCAACATTCGTTACGATTTGTACACCCTCGGGGATGCATCACCGCAACACTTGTGATTATGGTACTTGAATCCATAACCTCCGGGTTAGAGCCCCGTACTCTCTCGGCCCCTTTTTGCACCGTAGGAGATGCGGCTGGAAGAGAGGCCCTTGCGATGCTAAGAACAATTGTCCTTGAGCGAATCGGCATGCTCGTATTTGACTAGAAACGGATTTTGGTCACTGTTGAAGTCGTCCCAAAGAACTTCGCATTGAGACATAACGCCCCAAAATCTCGTTCTAGACTCTCCAGGTTTTCCCGAGATGTCTTACTCGTTTAAGGACCTCGTCAAGAACGCGCGTCCTTCCATCTCGTGTCAAGAAATCGCAAGAATATTTTCATGAGATTTTATAATGACAATATCATAATCATAATATTGACATTGACTTGCCATCTAAGTAATCGAGCCTTTTCTGGTTTTGATTCAATTTTGTTTTTCGTAAAAGCCTTCGACACTTGAATTATCAATTTTTAAAGTAAACTTTTTAGCCAGTAAAAATAGAGGCCATTTTTTAAAAGCCTTTTTGCAAAGAATTCTTTCTCGTTAATATGCCACCGAGTTGCTTCACTAGCGGTGAATAAACACTGCAAAGATTCTGCATGGCACTTCCTCATTTGGTGTGATTTTCGTAAGAACCGCCTGCCCACCAATCATCACATGGCATCCGTAAAGAACCGATTCATCCTCGTCTTGGGAATTGCAAGTTTTGGAAGCTTTTTACAAACTTCTTTAATTTGCTTCATTCATTCTTGATGTTCATCTTCCCATTTGAATACTGCATCTTTTTTAAGCAATGGGCTAAACACCTTCCTGTAGTATGCAAGATTGTTAATAAACATTCCAGCAAAATTAACAACTCCTAGAAAACTCTGAAGTTGCTTCTTGTCTTTTAGTGTATCTCGAAATCCCTGTATCTTTTCCACAATATGATTCTGTAGAATAATTCCAGATTCATCGATTTCTATTCCGAGGAATTCAATCTGTCTTGTTGCAATTACCGCCTTCTTTTCTGAAAGCACTAATCCTTCTTTGTGACAAACATCTGAAAATATCTCCAAATGTTTGAGATGCTCCTTCATGTTCTTTGATGCGATAAGGATGTCGTCGATATACACGAACATGAAACTGAAATAATCTTTGAAAAGATTATCCATCTTTCTTTGATATATCTGGGGTGCGTTAGCCAATCCCATAGGCATTACGTTCCAAATATAGTGCCCCTGTGGTGTAGAGAAAGTCAAACTTCTTACTTTCTTCCTCCATCTTAATCGGTAGAATCCGGACTTGCAATCGAACTTAGAGAATATCTTGGCACCTTTGATACAGTTAACCAGATGTTCTCTGCTTGGGATATAGTATCCGTCGAACTCCAAAATGTTATTAATCCCTTTGTAATTAATAACAAGTCTTGGCTTTCCTCTTTTGATTTCTCCATGGTTTCTGACTAAGAATCATGGATCTTTGTATGGAGAAACTCCTGGTGAAATTAACTTAAGGTCAAGATGTTCCTTAAGTATCTTCTGCATATCCTCATGATCCGCCTGGTTCATAAGGATTGGTTTGAATCTTACGAACTCGTACTCCTTTCCAGGTTTAACCTTTAAGGAAGCTTTAAGCTCGTTCTTATCCCACCAAGCCAAAGGATCTTCATTGTAATTCCTTTGGATCTTCTTCTTGATGTCCTCGAGTGATATTTGTTCCTCTATGGTTACATCACTCTGTGGATTCTCCATTAGACTCATCCATAATTATCGCAATGGCTTCGAGTGACTCGTTCTTCTCCTTGTACTCGAATGAATACAAATTATTATCCCATATCTTCTCGATCTCGGATGGAACCAAATTGTCTATAGGATAATAAAGCTTCACCAAATTTCCTTCGATCCGCCATTTTTGGATTGCGAAGTTTGGCTTCATCACCACGCTTTGTCTGCGAAAATTAATGGGCATTTTTGGTAAAATGCTTCCCTGATCTCTCGGACAATAATCTTATGATCACAAAAGGTTGTGAAAATAAGTCTTCTCGTCTCGTTCTCTTGTGTAAACCGCTTGAATGTTTGTAGGAAATTGTTTCCCAAAGAAAATATCTCGCACTGTATCATGGAAATAGATTGGTGGCGTCTTTACTTTGTACCACGGGTCTTGCCCGCTCCTCCGATCATTATTTCGCTTGTTTAATTCCCTGTTAAGGATAAGAATCCTTTTAGAGAAATCTCTTCTCGCAATGGGTGGTAAATCTTCTCCAATTTCTTTAGGAAAAACGTCCGCTTTGCAAGTACATATTCCGCACTGAATCAATATAGGCGGCGAAATACTCGGCCTTGTATTGACATATAACATTCCAATAGAAATGTATATGGAGAATGGACTAGTGGTCATCGATTCTCAGTATCTTTTATTAGCCACGTGAACTACATTCCGTCTTGTAATCTTTCCCAAGGTTTATGTTCCTCAAGAAATTCAATTCCCAGTATTAATTGTTCTGGGACCTTTCCTGTAACCGCTCCAAGGCATGAATCCTTAAGATGCGAGATTCGCTTGTCAAAGACAAAGACAAGATTAAGAGGCGAATCTATTTCTTCTTTGAATGTTGCTTTTATAATTACCCTTATGGCTCCGATATGAATCCATGAGAGTGTATTTGCAACTTCTCTTTTAACTTTGCTTTTGATCTCTTGTATTTCTCTAATAGGGACCAAGCGCATCTCGATCAGTTCGGTAAACTCCATTGGAATGGCAAATTCTCCGGTTGTTACCTGTGGATAATTTGGTATTTCTATTACGAAAACCAATCTTATCCAAAGCTTTTTCCATTGCTCCAATTGTAAATCCATCATAGATTTGAAGCTTTGGATCTTCCTTCATAATTCTCATAAGAGTCTTATGAGATACGAAGTAGTATGAGAGAGGAATCCCGACATATCCTCCCTAATGTCATGTTGAAGAATTTCTTCTTCACTCGATTCTCAATGGATTCACTTCCATCATCGAGAATAGATCTCTTCTTCATAGATGCTTTCATCGAGGGAATATCCTCAAATTGATACACTTGTATTAAATCCACGATAATAGATGACTTCTTCGATTTACGGTGTGGCCTCGAACTGCCTGTCGACTCCTCGTTTTTGATTTGTCCGGGCAATCCGTTGAGATATGCCCTCTTGCTCCACATGTCCAAAGCAATTTGATCTTTGAAACTTTCATTAGCTCTAGTGTGAGCACGCCTGAAAGTTCTTCTTCTCGGATTTCTGCTTTGGTACTTGCTTGATTAGAAACGATGATGAGGCTCTACTCCGCTTGGTTTTGGTCTGTCCCGATTTATAACCGGGCTTTTGTTTTGACGAGAACCTTCTAGGTCTCCATGAAGACCGCTTCTTTTGTTGTTGCTTCCTCGGCGGTATGGATGGCTTCTCTCCTTCTTCTTCTTGTGCCGCCTTGGTTGACCTCCCACAAGTTGTTGGGATATCATTATCCACGCAACATAGAGGAAGCGCTTTGTTAATTCCTCTTAATCTCTTGTAATTCTGTGCGGAGAGCCGCTTGATAGCACCATTCGGATAACTTGGCCTTTAGGAAAGACATTTTTCTCGCCACTGTTTCTACTTGACTCCACCCTTGTATTCCCCGATAAGCATTTCTCTCCGGGGACTCGGAATCTTGGCAAAGAATAGTTGTGTTTTGACTTCTTTTTCCTCAATCTTGGATTTCCATTTGAAATTTGTATTCGGTGAACAACTTGATATATTCGTCGATATGACAAATATCCAAAGTGTAGGTCCCAAGGGGTGTAAGTGTAAGGTTTAGAAGGGGGGTTGAATAAACCTTACCAAATTTTCGATTTAGTCCTTTTAAATCTCTGAGTTGATTCTACACGTTGTGTCCTTGATGGACGGATCGAATTAGTCACTCAGTAGAGTTAATCTCTCAACAGACTTAGCCGAGTTGAAATTTGTTGATGGAGTAACTCACTTGTTGGCTATAATTTAACTCTTTTTGTGGTTTTATTTTTATTGGAAGACTTAACACCCTTAAGTTTGATTAAGCAAGATTTTAGAGCTTGATTTAGTACTTATAAATTATCAAATGGATAGCAAATTTATCGTGAGATATAAGCGATTAAAAGTGCAAGAATTAAAGTCTTTGAAATGTAAATGACACAATGAAATTTTTATAGAGGTTCGAAGATGGGGTAATTCTTCTACTCCTCTCTTCTCCAACTCCTGGAGGAATCCACTAAGTATTGATCGGTTTACAAAGTGGTAACAGTCCGGATACAAGTCTTGATCACGGCCGACTTGATCCTTTGGGACTCGGCCCGAGACGCCTTGATCACTCAAAGACCACTTCATTTGATTCAATATCTTTGATTTGGCATATACCCATGTTGAATCCAACATTGTAGCCCTTGTCACAGAGTAGCCGATCGATACTTAGTAAGTTGAAGTTGAGTCCTTCAACATATGCAACATCTGTGATTTCTAATCCATTCCTCTTGATGGATCCAATGCCTCTTATTTTACCAGGAGCTTCATTTCCTCCAAATATGACTTTTGCTCCTTTGACTTCCTTGAATTTTGACAGATTTCTTTTGTTTCTGTCATATGTCTTTGGGGAAGCGACCACTATCCATGTACCAGGTTCCTTGGCACTGCTCGAACTTTTGTTCCTTGAAACGCAATCAATGAAATTAAGTTTTAGGTACCCATACTTGCGGGTCTGAGGGGTTAGAATTGTAAGATGATCCAACCAACCTATAGCCAAATGGTTTGACTCTAAGGGGTTGCCATCTATCAGTGCCATAATCAAAATCAATCCTGGCAAATTGCTTGGGGATTCTAGGTTTATATCTTTGTCTCTTTTGTCGTATGCTCGAAAGTGTGTTTGAGCAATTGCCTTCTTTGGGTAATTGTGGTGTCTTTGAGTGTAGTGCCTAGGTGCATATGTGTGCTGATAAAAGCTCTTATACTTTTGGAATGACCTTTCTTTGAGTTCTAGGCCTTTGCCATCCGGGCTTATATTCCATAAGTCTATCCGATAGTTCACATTATTCCAATCACTTGGCTTGGATATTTTCTACCATTCCCATCATATGTATTTCTTTTTATGGGTTTTGGGATTTTTGGTAGCTCGCTTCTTCTTTCTGAGTATTTTCGTTTGGAATTTCTTTGAGGGACTCGATGAATCTCTTCTCATTTGTCCTTTCAAAGACACTCAATCGGCCGTCCCAACATTTTTTTCTTTTCCTTTGTAACCAAGGCGAGTTTGCTTAGTATTGTGCTTTGGAGTGAATGTGTGTGCAACATCTAGAGTTTTGGATTTTTAGATTCTTCATGACTTGAAGATCCTTTTTCCAAAATTACTCTTGAGGTTTGACATGGCACTGAGAGGAATTAAATCTAAGCTTTGTCTTGTCTCCACATTCTCTTTGACTCATAATAAGATCATCCAATGATTTAGATGCCTTAGTGAATGAGGCAATAACATTCTTGAGGTCATTCTCCCTCTTTTTCTATAGCGAGCAATTTCTCGCTATTAATTTAGCATTTTCACCTTTAACCTTTCATTCTCATGACTATTTGACTTAGAGTACTCGGCTCCTTAGTCGACTTTGAGTTTTGACTTTTGAGTAGTTTGTTTTCCTCATTCAATTGTGTGTGTGAGGATTTAATGTGTTCAAAATCTTTCATCATTTTGCCTAATGAATCATAAAGATCGAGTGGGTGATGAAGTGTTTGTGTCACGATCACTATCACTAGTGTATGCGAGTTTGTTGAGTTAGATTGTACCTCATCTTCTTGATCAGGTTGATCTTGTTCTTTGGCCATCAAGCGGATCGGGCTTCTTCTTGAGAGTCACTTGAATAGTCGGCTTCACTTTGCTCTCTGAATCAATTGTCTCCCTTGACTTGTTGTTTCAGCAGATCTCTGCGACCATCATTGCCTTTTTCCTTTCTTGTCTTCTTTCTCTCGAAGATCTTTCTTTCTTCTTCATCCCCTGTACTTGTTGACTACGAGGATATGAGCGATCAATGGCATAGTGACTGGTTGTCTACAGTTCAACATAGATATTGCCTTTTGATCACTCTTTCCATTTTTGAGTTGTCACCCTTTGATACTCAACTTTTTGATGATCTATTCTCTTGGTTGGCCTGTCTTCCTTGATTTGGAGGGAGCCGAGTGTCTTCGGAAGATTCACCCTTTCCTCTCTTGTAGTTCTTGTTAAAGAACTTGTTAAATCTTTTAACCATCAGGGCTATTTCTTCGGGTCAATTGCCTCTTTGACCTCGGACTCTCTTCCCATCTTTGACAATTAGAAATTCTGTTTTGGGTACAATTTTGTCTCTTCTGGTCTTTTCTTCTCACTCAAACTCGTAGGCTTTGAGGTCCGAGAATAACTCATGATTGGATGTCTTTGATAGGTCCATGGAGTGTCTCGGTGCCATGACCTTCATTTCCCATTCAGTGGAAGACTTTTTAGGATCTTCATACACATTTTTCTGTGTATATTCCTTTCCAAGTGTAGACTGCTAATTTGTGATTTCGTGAACCGAGGCGTCTAGTTGATCCAGGTTCTCTCCACGAGATCATTTTGAAATTTTCAAATTTTTGTCGCCTTGGCTGATAATTTGTTTTCTTTGATTTGCTCTTAGCCTTCACAAATCAATGTCAACTTGTCCCCATTTCCTTAGCCGTTTTGCAAGATTTGACTTTATTGAACATGGCTTTGTCCAAGGTTTTGTAAAGGATGTCCTTGGCTACATTGTCAGGTTGTATCTTTTTCTGTCATCATTTGTCCACTCAGTTCTTGGTTTTTCAACCATAAGCTGTGCGGGAGCGACATCTTCTTTCTCCTTCACCGCAACTCTTAAATGCATTTTGTGTTCACCTTTAATATTTGCGGAGGCCCATCTTCTATCACTATCCACATCTCATCATGTAATCTTTGATAGATGAGCATGCATACGAATTTTTCAATCATCAAATTCTTCAATAGTGAACATAGGGATGCGTGTCAAATTTGCTTCCATGATAATAACTTTTGATGATAAAGAAGAGTTTTGAAGGTTTAAGTACTAAAGCGAGACTTTGAAAAGTTTGGAGATCTAGTTCAAGAACTGCGGAGGGTTCAATGAACCAACCGCTCCGATACCACTTGTAGGTCCCAAGGGGTGTAAGTGTAAGGTTTAGAAGGGGGGTTGAATAAACCTTACCAAATTTTCGATTTAGTCCTTTTAAATCTCTGAGTTGATTCTACACAGTTGTGTCCTTGATGGGAGTCGAATTAGTCACTCAGTAGAGTTAATCTCTCTCATGATGATCAAATTGAATTTTGTTGATGGAGTAACTTTCTTTGTTGGCTATAATTTAACTGTTGTGGTTTTATTTTCATTGGAAGACTTAACACCCTTAAGTTTGATTAAGCAAGATTTTAGAGCTTGATTTAGTACTTATAAATTATCAAATGGATAGCAAATTTATCGTGAGATATAAGCGAGTTAAAAAGTGCAAGAATTAAAGTCTTTGAAATGTAAATGACACAATGAAATTTTTATAGAGGTTCGAAGATGGGGTAATTCTTCTACTCCTCTCTTCTCCAACTCTGGAGGAATCCACTAAGTATTGATCAGTTTACAAAGTGGTAGCAGTCCGGATACAAGTCTTGATCACAACGGCCGACTTGATCCTTTGGGACTCGATCACGGAGACGCCTTGATCACTCGGTGGCTTCTCGACGCGACTCGGCTTCTTCACAGGCATACCTTGTTGCTTTGCTACTACTGACTCACTTGCTCAAACTCTTTGGATTTGATCACGAAGCCCTCCAAAAGCTTAAGACTTGGCTCAACCTTGAACCTTTCTACAATCCTTCCCGGAATGTAGACCCCTTTGTTTTCAAAGATTTCCTCTTCAAGCGATTGAAGTTCTCTTTCCTTCACAGGTGAGTGTTGGATTGATGTACTTGAAATGTAGGCTTGAGGATTGAGAATGTTTGATTTTTCTAATATGTTTGTTTATCTCACGTGTGTGTCATCATCCTTCTCAAACAAACTCCTCGGCCTTTTATAGTGAACTTTCAAAAATTTGCCCGTTGAAGAGATAGGCTTATTTTTTAAAGTCACTTTGCGATCGTTGGCTTGCGAGTTCTTGGAATTGCCGTTTCCTCGTATGAATTGTTCTTTTCACCTTTCGAGTTCGACACGGTGTAGTGCTTCCCATTGGTTCATTCCTTTTGCACGCTTCTCGGGATCGAGCACTCCAAGAAAGGTGGTATGGAGATATTACTTGTTTAAGTAAATCTCTTGATTTACGGCAACGGTTTTTTTACGATTATCTCGACTTGATTGCATTTCCTTGCTTTCCCAGGTGACTTAGAGTCGCTTCCAATCATTGGATGACTCTTGTCACTTCAACTTGAGACTTGGCTTTTCTTGAGTTGACTCGATCGATGCTCCACTCAAATTTGCATCTCACCGCTTCTTGATAGAGTTCCCGTCTACTCTTCTTTGCCATACTCACTGTCTCGTCACAGCGAGTTTTCCTTCCAGTCTTGATTGTCTTCTTGCATGTTAGGGCGTAGGCGACTTAACTCGGCTTTGGCACTCTATTCATTACAATGCATTTTACAACAAAAATTGGGGTGCCAACTTTCTATTCTAAGTTTTACATGGCATTCATCAAAATCTAAACAATAAAATTCCGCCATACCATCGACAATTCCTTTAAGTGATTCCCCTGATGTGACCGAACTTTTTTACTTTTACTAGCATCGGTCATATCCTGCAATCTTCACCGATCCTTCAAGACTCATTTCAAGGAGTAAAATGAATGAATCCTTTGTAAGATCGAGGTTCTGCTGAAATTCTCAGTAAGCCCATTCATCAATGAGAACTTCTGCATTTTTAAAATCGGGATGTCAGATTTAACATCAACCCATACGGATGTATTGGGTCGAGTGCGATCTTCCATAAGGCGTCGATAAATATTCGGCCTTAGGTAGGTTGTCCAGTTCCGCAAGAGGGTTTCGACCTCCTGTCCCCTGAAAGTGGATCACTCCCGGTCGTGAAATCCCCGGCATGTGGCATCCTCTCGCCCCGAGCTCCATGATGTGAACCCGTACTTTTTCTTCGACGTTAGGATTAAGCTGGTGGTGGTGGTGGAGGAATTGGTCTACCTTGTGGGTCATAGGTAACCAAAGCCGATTCCTCACCTGCGTTCATCTTTAAATCTACAATACCTAATCATGAAGGATTTCCGCCAGTCATGTAGATCTTTAAGATTCATCTTTTCAAGATCCATCTTTTTAATTTTTGATGGATTTTCCTTTGATTAGAGCAATGAGCTTTTCCTCATCCGTCATTTTTCGTATGACTTGAGTTGGTTTCCCCCTTTTGGTGTAAATAGGTACCGCCCCAAAATCAATACGTTTCCTTCCTCCAGGATGAACTTGGCATCCTCCAGGTTCTTGACTCGTTTTTAATATCATGAAGGAGTTCAAGAGTTTCCTTCGATATTTCACCATCGTTTCCATCTTGTTCGATCTCGATGAACTTGTTGGTAAATGAATATGGCGGTTGCCATAATTCTCGCACCGTCTTCGGATTTCTCTAAGATCTTCGGAGATCTTAGATTTGTCTGGAAGTATCTCGTTCACTCTGGTACTCCATCGGGAATCATTGTTCGATGGGAATTTTCATGAACCGTTTCTTGAAGGTTCATCAAGTGAACATATAAGGGTCTGGTTAAGCATCGAATCGCTTATAATATTCTCGCTCGCATTTTGCATTGCCTTAAGGTTTCCCGATTTCCTCTCGGCTCTCCGCTCCTTTTCTTCATGTTGGTATTCCCCGATATGAAACATGGTCAAGGTGTTCTTGTGCATACATCGTCAATATTTGACGATATGTCTGTAAAGGGGTACATCTCGGACATCGGTCCGGATCCATAATCTCGGAGTAATTTCTCCTCACCAATTGTTAATTACATAAATATAATCAATTTAATCGAAAGTTCTTAATAAACCCAGCTCGATACCATTTTCGTGGCCCAAAGTTAAAGAGTTGAGTACTTGAAAAAGATCGGTCCTTTGAATAAAAATTGAAATATCTAGGGACCAAATTTGATAAACCAAGTAAACATAGGGTACCAAAAATGATACATTCGAAAGTTTGGAAAACCTTCTACAACCAAATTTTCTTTTTCATAGGTCATTTTTAAGCTTATTTAACTAGTGTATCGAATTGATTAAAACTTAAAACGTTGGGTACTAAAACTGATTAAACTGAAACCTTGGGATCAAAACTGAAAACTAGGTATAATTGAGGTACTAAAACTGAAAATAACCCTATTTTGAAAATGGAACTAACCCCAAAAATTACGCAATATGCCACTAGGGTTTTAATTTGCTCTCTGTCAATTTTACTGTCTGGTTCCGCCCATCAGGCCATCACCCCCACCTTCTTTCAGGTACGTCTCTCTCTCTCTCTCTCTCTCTCTCTCTCTCTCTCTCTCACGCATACGTACACATACATATTCTCTCTCTTAAGCTTCATATATGTTTGAAGATCTGAGATTATCTTCGTCTTTGAATGATGATTAAGCAAGTGTGATTTTTCATTAATATTTTGCGGATGCAGGTAGTAATAGGATTAAAAGAGAAAAAATGGTTGAGAAAGGAAAGGGAAGAAAAGAAGAAGTGGTGACGCGGGAGTACACCGTTAACCTCCACAAGAGGTTACATGGCTGGTATGTCTTACATACTCACTTCTCTCATTTCTTGTCTTTCCGTTCAAACGTATACTTTTCTTGTCTATTTCGTGAATATGGTAAAGAACTTCTTCTTTTAATTGACGTGGTTGTTTCTTTCTTTAGGAATCAAGTTAAATAGTGCAAATGATTCAATAAATTTTAATGTAGCTGATAATTTGTTGTTTGACTAACATTTAGTTTTTCTGTATTTTTTTTTGCTGGGTGTAAATCCAGTATTTGAGAATGACTGAATTTCTGGATGCGTAATTGATGTTTTTTTTTTAACCTAGTTATTATTGTTTAGTATCGATCAAAGTTGACAGCAGCTCTTGCATTGTGTAGGATTGAGCTCCGTAGATTGTCCAGTGTTCTTAAATCATGGCTTCTTACCTATTAGACTTAATTCTTTCCGTGCTAGCCGCTAGTGGTCAATTGTGAAAGTCATTAAGTTTTCTATTGGTGCTACTTATAGGTCCTTAATTTGGTACATTATGTTACAACACAGTAACATGTCAAGCCTAAATCAAAATCTTATGGAGTTTATGTCGGCTTCTCTTATTGCTTAGTAGTGCCTCCCGAAAATTTATGTAAAATGTTGGCTGCCTGAAAATGTGGACTCCATCAATGCTTATAGAATTATATTTCAAATATCCAAGGCTGTTGCTAAAGTCCACGTTTTTAATTATTTTAAGAAAAGAAAAGGCAAAAGCTCGTTTAAGAGGCATGCTTGAGAGAGCCCCGGGCTGTGATTTTTGTTCTGCAACCATTGTAGGATGTCACGATAGTTTTGCTGCATTTCTTTCAGCAAGCATTGACGACAGTGAGGACTCGCTGATTCTACATTTTTCACAGTTTTTTTTTTGTCAAATGTGGGATACTAATATATTACAATCTTCGAGTTGCTACATTTTGTTCAACGAGCCTTGATGACAGTGAGGACTTCGCTGTTTGTACATTTTTCCCCAATTTTTTTTTCAATTGCTTCCAAAGCACGCTTTGCTACAAAAAACATTGAAATATATTAGAAGAATCCCAAAGGCGTGGACAGAGTCTGCATTCTTGGGAAAGTCTACCACATCTTTACTAAAATGTTGAAAACCCCTCAATTTGACAGCAACTATAAAATGTCAAAAAAGCCAGTTTATTCCTCACATAATCATGTCAGTGTTGTTGCCTTATAAAGATGTGCGATGAATATTCTAGAACAGATATTTAGAATTTCAGATAAGAAATAAACAAATTTCTTAATGAAACTGTATCCCTGACAGAAGTGTTTTGTCCCCGAGTACATACAAGGTGAATGTGCACTCTGCGATTGTCATTCGGGTGTGCAGTCTCATACGTGGCTGTTATTGTGAAATAATAAAAATTCTCTTTTTTTCCACTTCTTTTGTAGAATATGATCCTTCTCATTCGCACTCTCTTAATGTTTGATTCAGTTCAAAGGTTGTGAAGTTAGGAACCTTTCCGATTAACATGTTTATCACATTATTGTTTTTCCAAACGAAATCTTTTGTTGGCTTACTGTATTATATTGCAGATTCACTGAAATTAGCAATTTCTTGTTTCTTGATGTTTTACTATTTAATTGTGCATGTGTATTTTAGACTGGTTTCTAATTTTTGCGCTCTCATAGTATTCACTTTTTGTTGTTGATAGCACCTTCAAGAAAAAGGCTCCTAACGCCATCAAAGAGATCAGAAAATTCGCACAGAAAGCCATGGGTACGACAGATGTGAGAGTGGATGTGAAGCTCAACAAGCACATTTGGAGCAGGGGTATCCGAAGTGTCCCAAGACGGGTCAGAGTTCGAATTGCTCGCAAGAGGAATGATGACGAGGATGCAAAGGAAGAACTCTATTCTCTCGTAACTGTAGCAGAAATCCCTGCAGAAGGGCTGAAGGGGCTGGGTACCAAGATCGTTGAGGATGATGAGTAAATTATTAGTGAAAGATTGATGAAAGTGTTAGTTTTTTTTTTTTTTTTTTTTTTTTTTGTGACCAATTTTAAATATGGAAGACGTCATAGTTGGCTAGACATTTTTGTTCCGCGGCTTCTGCTTAAATTGAGCGTCTGCTGTCAGGGTGGCTTCTGTGAATTGTGTTCTTTGGCCTCATTTGCTTATTATACGATGACATTCATGCACAATAAAGGTGAAAGTTGGGCATGCTGTGATATCTGAGGGTTAAAAAGCAAGGGCTAGTGGTTTGTCTTAATATTTAGGCTAAATTGCAAAAATTATCCCGCACGTTTAGTTTAATTGCAAGGAAAGATAGTTATCTTGCAAGATTAGTACTTGGTTGTTCTCAAAATACTCCTCTTCCGCGAACTAGCCTTCTAGTCGAACTCCTTCCTGAAACCTGCACAAAAGGGGGGCTGGAGGGGTGCTCCGGCGTACCCTCTCCGATGCTTAAGTCAGAAACTTGGAAGAGAAGCAAGAGGCGAAAATATAATATGTGAAAATAAAAGTGTGATTAGGTTAAGAATGAACCTGGATTTGGGCTTTTATAGCTTAGCCCGGATTAGGGTTTCCGTAAAATCCGGTATTCTGTTACGATTTGGTAACAAAATTATCATTAGGATAGGATCGGATCTTCCGAAACCCTAATTTGCGTTCATAGGACCTCGGACCCACTGACCTGTTACACCTCGGGTCATCATTCTAATAGCTTCATGTCTTAAGGAATCTCTCTGAACGCCTATCCTCAGAGATCGCCTTTGCTCATGGAGCCGAGATGTAACAAACCAACCCACGTGAGTCAGCATGATCTACACCCAGGCCGCAGCAGATCGACCTCTTCAATAGATCTCAATAGATCGACTAAATATATAGGTTTTAGCAGATTAGTCCAATGATTAGGGCTTAGCAGATCAGCCCAATGCTTAGGGCTTAGCAAATCGGCCCAATTATTAGGGCTTAGCAGGTCGGTCTAATACTTAGGGCCTAGCAGGTCGGCCCAATACTTAGGGCTTAGCAGGTTGGCCCAATCCATGCAGATCAGCCCGAACCATAGTTTACCCTTATCAATTCATCCCCCAACTATGGTTAGATGGCCTATATTTCAACCATAGTTGATTGTAGGCTGAGCTGATCTGTTTCTAGGGTTTCGGGCTTTTCAAATTCCCACCGCCTTTTGGTTTTTCAAAAACCCTAACACAGTGATGTGATTGAAAGGACACCCTTTCAACTCACTGATGCCTTGGTAACCGGGCCACACCTCCTCGAACCACGATATGCCTTTTCATCTCCCTCTTCTCCTATAAAAGGCCCCCTTCTCATTTCATTTCCATTTTTCCTCTCCTTACTTTCAAAATTCTCTCTCAAGGTTTTCGATCATCTCCTCCGACGAGTCCTTCCAGATTCCGGCAAGTCGTCTAGAATCCCCGTGCCTCTCCATCACCAGTCTCTAAATCTCCTTCCACTAGGTACATTTCTTTCCCTTTTCTCCAGTTTCATTTCCTTTTGGTCTTCTTTTTCTGCACTTTTCATGGCTTCTTCTTCTTCCCGCTCTACTCCACTGGACCCCTACATAGCTGAGCTAGAAAGGTGGTCCTCCGAGGCTGGGTCACCCTCACAACCCAGTAACGTAAATGAACCCTCCTCTTCAGATCCAGATGCCACTGAGTCGAGCTTCGACTCAGGGGTTATCAAAATCCGAGCTCCGAGCTCGGGACCCTTAACAGGGTACCCCCACGACTTCAAAGATACCACCATAACTGCCCACACTCTCCAGAACATCAAGAAAAATGCTAAAATTCCTTCTTCCTTCAAATTGGCCCTGCCTAGCAGCTCGGATAGGCCTAATCGACCCCCTTCAAATGCCTTAGCTTTTTTCGTAGGCCAAATAGAGGGGGGGCTCCGATTCCCTATTCACGCTTTCATGGCCGAGGTGTCAACACTCTTCCACGTCCCCTTAAATCAATTGGCCCCGAACTCCTTCCGTATTATAGCTGGTTTCATCATTTTGACTAGTTGTTTGGAGATAGAACCCACTACCGAACTGTTCTTTGCCCTTTTTCAGGTGAAAACCTCCACCACCAAAGGCATCTTCTACATTACTTCCCGAGGAGATGCTCAATTCTTAAGTAAATATCCCTCCTCCAATAAATTTTGGAAAGATAAGTATTTTTTCCTTTCTTCTCCTCAGCCCTGGGGTTTCCCCACTACTTGGATCTGGATTCTTCCCCTTAAACATAAACATAACCCCCGAGACCGATCTCCCGAACTCCAAGCCTCAATAAACAAGCTTACCTTAGTTAAGTATGGCCTATCTCGTCTCATTAATCCGTCTCTTCTTCATCACTTCGGGTTGAGCCCTATTGCAGCTCCCTTGGAAGATGACATCGATAATTATACGTAAATTGCAATTTACAAGAAATCAGTATTTTCACTTACCTTGCTTTCTTCTTATTGCAGACATCATGATGGCCGCAATGGTTGCCGAGGAGGAGGAGGAAGAGCAACAACTTGCCTCCTCATCCAACCCTCCTGCCCTTGGAAGCCCTTCTCCCCCTCAAGGGGACAAGTCACCTCGGACCATCCGACCTGACTCAGCAGCGATGGTCCTGGCCGAGCTCACCGGGCCTGAAGCTCGACCGATCAACAAGCCTTCTCCCAAGAGGTCTGCTACGGGGCATGGCGCTCCTTCTGCCAAGAAATCCAAGGGTATTTCTTCTCCCAACCCGATCTCCTATGCACGCAACCCCATACACACTCCCAACCAGACCTTTTTCGTTGGGAACTCGATTTTGAAGAACACGGATGGCCTTCTAGCCACACAGTTCGTCCAGGGTAACTGTCCTGCTCCTGACCGCACCACTCTGGACAAGCTCAGCGATTCTGACCTCGTGAGCTCCTCTGCTTGGATCATGCCCGATCTGAGGTGAATCTAGCCGCATTAATTGCCCGATCTCGCGTGGGATTCAACAATCCAACTCTTGTTCAAGAGCTGAACAGTGTCAAAGAGGAGTGTGATCGTTTAAAGGCCAAAGACACCAAGTGGCAGAAAGAAGTCCACCACCTCCGAGATCAGGCCAATATCCACAAGCTCACTGTGGCCTCCTTCGAGACCAAGCTGAAGGACTTGGAGATTGAGAACTCCAATCTTAAGATCGAGCTGAGCAATCTCCAACTCCAAATCACAACCAACCTTTACCAAGCCTGAGCTGAAGGGATTGAGGTCGGTCATCGTGGTTTTCCAACTTCTCCTGAGGGCTACTCCTTTATTCAAACGGTACGGGACAGGGTCAAGCAAGCCTTCTTCAGCTCGTCCGAGTTTATTAAGGTGTTATCTGGAGGGGCAATGGAGTATTATAATTTCGCATTTGATCAGGGTGAGAACCAACTCAGGGAAAAGGGGATCACAGAGCAGTTCGACAGGCGAGGCCCCAAGAAATTGCTTCCCGATCCAAAGGACTTTGTTTTTTCTAAGGAAGCAGATCGCCTCAATAAGGCTCCCGTGGAAGCCTTTGTTGGATCCCTTTCCATACCTCTTGTACTCCAACCTGCCTCGAGCTCGGGAGCCACTGTTCCGCTCCCTGGAGATCAGCAGGCCCTCCAGGTCCCTCCCCCTCAAGGCCAAATTCAAGAAGAGGATCCGGATATTGCTTTAGTGGACGACGTCACTATTACTTTCGATGATCTTACTACAGAAAATATGCCCCCTCCGACTTAGGGGTTTATGTAATTTCTCTTTTATTGTATTTCCAACTTTGTATTTGTAATATTTTTGCTAAGTAATGAAGATCTTTCCTTTTCCGCAATTCGTTCTTTCCGATCTTTATCCTTTTACTCGTGCCTTCATAATAGCTCAAATTTGTTCCCTTATGCGGAACTCAGTTCAGACTGCTTGAATAATTATATATTATTATTATTTTTTTAAAAAAACAAATTGATGTAATGTGCTCCTCGTGGCCCTAAGTATTTGGAGTCTAGCTCGAGCTGAGCTTCAAATACTTGTCGATTTCCTCAAAGGAAGCTGGCTCGAGCCGAGCTCCTTGCATGGTCTCGTGGCCCCAAGTATTTGGAGTCTAGCTCGAGCTGAGCTCCAAATACTTGTCGATTTCTTCAAAGGAAGCTGGCTCAAGCCGAGCTTCTTGCATGGCCTCGTGGCCCCAAGTATTTGGAGTCTAGCTCGAGCTGAGCTCCAAATACTTGTCATTTTTTTCAAAGAAAGCTGGCTCGAGCCGAGCTCCCTGCATGGCCTCGTGGCCCCAAGTATTTGGAGTCTAGCTCAAGCTGAGCTCCAAATACTTGTCAACTTTTACCAACTTATTTGCGAACTCATAATTCAGGGAAGCAGATCATTTCATTCAAAACAAGTAATTTCATTACATCAGATATTTCTCATTCTATGAATGATATTTCTTTAAATTTCTACTATTCCATGCCCTCGGAAGCTTTCGCCCATCCAGCTCCTCCAACTCATATGCACCTCCTGCCAGCACCCTCGTCACCCGGAGTGGCCCTTCCCAGTTTGCATCCAGCTTTCCCTTATTCTTGCTAGCACCCGACCTCCTCAACACCAGATCTCCCACTTGGAAGGCCCTTCTCATCACTTTCTTGTTATATGCTGCCTTGATCCTTCCCCTTGTCCTTTCCATCTGCAAGAATGTCATCTCTCTTTTTTCATTAATAGTATCTAGGGCCTCCTGAATCATCATTTTATTCGCATTCTCTTCGAAATTTTTCACCCGATGAGTTTCCATCCCGATCTCTGTTGGTATAACAACAACCATTTTATACACCAAGCCGAATGGAGTTTCACCCATCGCCTCCTTAGGATTAGTTCGATAGGCCCACAAAATCGAACTGAGCTCTCGAACCCATGCACCTCCTGCCTTTTCCAGTCGAGCTTTGAGTCCTTGGACTAAGATTCTGTTGGTAACCTCTACTTGCCCATTAGCTTGTGGATGAGCTACCGACGTAAAATTTTGCTTGATCTTCAACTCCTCACACCAAGCTCGGATCCCTGCTCCCCCAAATTGTGTTTCATTATCCGATATAAGAACCCGAGGTGTTACATACCTGCAAGCAATATTTTGCCAAATGAACTTCATCACTGCATCCTCATTTATTTTAGCTAGAGGTTATGCTTCCACCCACTTGCTAAAATAATCAATTGCTACTATCAAGAATTTCCTCTGACCCGAAGCTGGAGGGAATGGTCCCACTATGTCAATACCCCATTTTGCAAAAGGACATGCCGAGCTCATAGTCATGAGCTCCTCCGCTGGTCGATGTATCAATGGTGCGTGAATCTGACACTTCTCACATGCTCTTACTAACTTCTTTGCTTCTTCCTTCAAACCAAAAATACCCTGCCCTTAACACATTTTTTACCAAGATTCTGGCTCCCATATAATTTCCACAACATCCTTCATGCATCTCTCTCAGCACATACGTGCCCTGTTCTCCACTCAAACACCTCAGCAAAGGCATAAAGAAGCCTCTCTTGTAGAATTTATCCCCAATTATGCAAAAACGCGTAGCTCGGATTTTCAACCAAGCTGCTTCACGCCTATCTCCCGGCAAAACTCCTCCCTTCAGATAGGCCATAATGGCCGACCTCCAATCCTCTTTCTCCTCAATCTCTCCGACCTCCAAACTCAACACTGTTTCCTTTGCCATTAGGAATGTGATCTGCTTGGCTTGATTCTCCAAGGCCGAGCTGGCCATTTTTGCCAAGAAGTCTGCCCGACCGTTCTCTGCCCTCGGGACTTGGCAGATCTTGATCTCTTTCAATTTTCCTTCTAGAGCTCGGTACGCTTCGACATACCTCTTCATCCTCTCTTTCCTAACTTCGAATTCTCCAGTGATCTACTTATGGATGAGCCGAGAGTCCATATAAATTACTATTCTAGCAGCACCCATCTCAATGGCCATTTGAATCCCTCTGATAAATGCTTCATACTCTGCCTCGTTATTAGACGACTTGAACTCCAACCTTATAGCAAAATCATTCTCGACTCCTTGTAGACTGATTAGGACAATACCAGCACCACAACCCAAGCTCCCTACCGAACCATCTACATAAATCATCCATGCTCCTTCTGCACTATCAGCTCTTGTCAATTCTTGAACAAAATCCGCCAAAGCCTGAGCTTTGATGGCCGACATGTTCTCAAACTCGATGTCATATTCGCTCAATTCGATGGCCCACTTCACCAACCTTCCTACCACCTCTGGCCTGCTCATCACATTTCTTAATGGGAGATTAGTTCGGATAATTACCTTGTGCGAGAGAAAATACGGCCGAAGTCTCCTCGCGGTCACCACCAAGGCTAAACCCGTCTTCTCGATATCTGCATATCGCAGCTCGGCATTCCTCAACACCTTACTGACGTAATACAACGGCTTTTGGACCGACCTCTCCTCTCTGATCAAGACCGTACTAACGTTTTGCTCTCCCACTGATATGTATAAGTATAAAGATTCTCCCGACACTGGCTTAGTCAGCAATGACAAATTAGCTAAATAATTTTTCAAATCCTCAAAAGCTCTCTGGCAATCCTCTTCCCAAACAAAATTTTTGGCCTTCCTTAACACGTTAAAGAAGGGCAAACTCCTCTCCGTCAGGCGAGAAATAAATCTATTCAGGGCTGCCAGCCGACCTGTCAGACATTGCACATCTTTAGTATCCCGATGTGGTGCCATCTCTCTAATGGCTCTAACCTTCTCCGGATTAGCCTCTATCCCCTTCTCCGTCACCATATACCCTAAGAACTTTCCCGACCTCACACCGAAAGCACACTTCTTAGGGTTGAGCTTCATTCGGTATTTTCTCAAAGTGTCAAACGTCTCAGCTAGGTCATGCACATGATATGTTGCCTTCATGCTCTTGACTAGCATGTCATCCACATATACCTCCATGTTCCTTCCGAGCTGTCCCTCAAACATTTTATCCACTAATCTTTGATACGTGGCTCCTGCATTCTTCAACCCAAACGACATCACCACATAGCAAAAGGTGCCAAAAGAGATGGTGAAGCTCACCCTCTTTTGGTCCTCCTTCGCCAATCTGATCTGATGGTAGCCCTGCGACGCGTCCATCATGCTAAGCAACTCACACCCCGAAGTTTAATCCACGAGCTGATCGATTTGGAGCAATGGATAGTAGTCCTCTAGGCAAGCCCTATTCAAGTCCCGAAAATCCACACACATACGCCAATCATCCTCCGTTTTGGATAGCCACTCCGGAAACTGGATTTCTTTGATATGCCCCGCATTCAATAACTTTTGCACCTCCGCTCGGATTATACCGTCCTTCTTAGGACCAACATTTCTTTTCTTTTGTTTCACAGGCTTGTATGATGGATTGACATTGAGCATATGCTCAGCTATACTCGGATCAATTCCCACCAAATCTTTTGCTGACCAATCAAACACATCAATATTGTTCCTTAGAAATCCCACCAGCTCTTCTCTCAACCCATCAGATAATCCCTTTCCAACCTTGGTGACCTTATCGGGGTCACCCAGCACCAGCTCAACTACCATCATCTCCTCATTAGGTTGCACATGCTCCACAGGCTCATCGAATTTATTTATTTTATCTTTATTTTTATCATCATCAAAGATATTTCCTCTCTCCGCCTTTTGAATACTCTCCACATATAACTTTCTAGACATGTACTGATCTCCGCCGACCTCTCCGACCTCCTCCCCTATGGGGAACTTCATTTTCAAATGATACACCGATACCACAGCTTGAAAAGCATTCAACGACGGTCTACCCAACATAACATTATACGAAGAGGGTGCATCTACTATCAAGAATCGAATCATCCTAGTTTTACGACTAGGCTCCTTACCCAAAGAGACAGGTAAAGTAATCATACCTATTGGTTGGATAGTTCCTCCTGCAAATCCGACCAATGCTGTGTCCACCGATTCCAACCCGATCCTGGAGATCCATCTTTCTGTAGCAATCATAGAACAAGATGTCCGCCGAGCTCCCAGTATCCACAAACACCCGCTGCACATCATAGTTTGAGATCGTGGCCGTGATGACAAGATCATTGCTATGAGGTGTCACGATACCCTTGCTATCACTTGGCCCAAATTGGATGTTCGGCCCCGGTCCAACCTGTTCCACCTTCAATTGCTCTTGCACCCGATCTGGAGCTGCCGCTCTCACATAGCTCTTCCGAGCTCTCCTAGAATCTCCTTCCGCCGGTCCTCCAACTATCATTTAGATGACCTCTAGCCTAGGTGGAGGCGGAGATAGCTCTTCTCTTTCCTCCTCCCTCCGCTCCGGCTCCCGCCGAGGTTGGTTGTAACCATGATATATTCCCCCTTCTTCTCCTTTTTATCAATGTACACGAACTCCCTGAGATGCCCTGCCTGAATGAGCCTCTCAATTTCATCTCTCAGGTGTGTGCACCGATCTGTCGTGTGCCCATACTCATTATGGAACCTGAAAATTCTTTACACTTCGCCTTTACTGGTGCTTTGGAATGCGCCTTTGGCCACCTCAGGTCGGGATGCCTCTCAATAGCAACAAGCACCTCGCCCTGAGGTAAGGCCAATGGTGTATATTTCTCGTACTTCGGTCGTCCACCCATCGCCTCAGACCTCGGTTTTTTCTGGGATCCCTTATCCTCCCGATCTTCCTTCCTATCTTTCCTTTTCTCTCCTTCTTCCCTCTTCATTTCCCTCGCCTCCTCCAAGTTAATATACCTCTCTGCCCGAGCTAACAACTCATCAAAGGTCTTAGCTGGCTCTATGACCAAAGATTCGAAAAATTCCCCATCTTTCAGACCCTGAGCTAGGGCATTAGCCAAAATCTCCGGACTAGCCGAAGGCACCTCCAATTTTGTCGCCGTAAACCTCTGTATATAACTCTGAAGTTCTTCCCCCTCTCTCTGCTTGATACTAAACAGAGTTAGGGGCGCCTTTTGGTACTTACGATAGCTCGTAAACTGATTAAGGAACCCCGAACTGAAGTCATCAAAATTTTTGATAGAGCCCGAAGCAAGCTGGCTAAACTATTGCCGAGCTGACTTCGTCAGCGTGGTAGGGAAAACTCTACACATCACGCCATCCGTGAACCTGTGTAGCAAAGCAAAGCATTTTCAAAACGACAAAGATGGTCCCACGGGTCAGTGGTACCATCATATTCAAAACTCAGAGCTCGGTAGGAGGATGGGAGCTCATCCGCCATCACTTCATTCGAGAAGGGAGTTCCCCTCCGAACTCGGACTGACGCCGCTCCTGGTACTCCCACAACCCTCCTACGAATATCCCTTACTTCACGATGGAGGTCATCCATCCACTCCGACCAGTCCTGATCCTCAGTCGGCGTATGCTCTGTCCTTGATGAGTGTACTTCCTCCGCTGCGACATTCCACCGACATCTATCGCCGACCTTCGACATTCGAGCTGCATTCTCCCCCGCCGGAGGGACCACAGGCGGAGGTGGTGGCAGAAGCATCTCCCTCAGCCTCCTTTCCACTGTCTGCTCGATGGCCCTAGTAATGAAACCACCCAACTGTTCAAAAAACATTGGGCCCAAACCAACATCACCACCAGACATTGGTGTTTGCTCATCCACCCCTGTCCTCAGAATCCGATGTCCTTCGCCGTCCACCGGAGGTGGTGGAGGCGGAGGCCTAGTGTTTTCTTGCGTAACTCCACCCGGAGTATCTCCCAACGGCATGCGATTCAGGTCTTCCGCCAAATTCCTCCTTAAATCCTCCATAACCACCGTTCGAAGCTCACGTCTTCGCTCAATCGTTCCCACAGACGGCGCCAATTGGTTGCTCTCAAAATACTCCTCTTCCGTGAACTAGCCTTCTAGTCGAACTCCTTCCCGAAACCTGAACAAAAGGGGGGCTGGAGGGGTGCTCCGGCGTACCCTCTACGATGCTTAAGTCAGAAACTTGGAAGAGAAGCAAGAGGCGAAAATATAATATGGAAAATAAAAGTGTGATTAGGTTAAGAATGAACCTGGACTTGGGCTTTTATAGCTTAGCCCGGATTAGGGTTTCCGTAAAATCCGAGATTCTGTTACGATTTGGTAACAAAATCATCATTAGGATAGGATCGGATCTTCCGAAACCCTAATTTGCGTTCATAGGACCTCAGACCCGAACTGACCTGTTACACCCCGGGTCATTATTCTAATAGCTTCATGTCTTAAGGAATCTCTCTGAACGCCTATCCTCAGAGATCGCATATGCTCATGGAGCCGAGCTGTAACAAACCAACCTACGTGAGTCAGCATGATCTACACCTAGGCCTCAGCAGATCGACCTCTTCAATAGATCTCAATAGATCGGCTAAATATATAGGTTTTAGCAGATCGGCTCAATGATTATGGGCTTAGCAGATCAGCCCAATGCTTAGGGCTTAGCAAATCGGCCCAATCCTTAAGGCTTAGCAGGTCGGCCCATACTTAGGGCCTAGCAGGTCGGCCCAATACTTAGGGCCTAACAGGTCGGCCCAATCCATGCAGATCAGCCCGAACCATATTTTACCCTTATCATTAATATTTGCTTGAGATAATACAAATGCCTCTTTGAGGTTTCTGTTTGTTTTACAGATGCCTTCTCAATGTGTGCAATTTGTAAGATAAAACAAATATCAGGAGTATTTATAATTTAAAAATTGTGGTTCACAAATATTAACCCCTTGAATTGAAGAGTGGAAAACCTTTTTCTTTAGTATAAATCTTGGGAGGGGAGGAGATCGGAGTGGAATTCAGGTACATGCTTGAGTTTAACAAACACCTTATCATTAGGCTACTAAACAATTCCGAAGTTTGGAAAAAAATTGTTTTAGGGTTTTGACGTTTGGGTAATATGATGACAATTCATGGAGACTTGTTTTTCTCGCAAGGGTACTTGTTGGATAATCATTGTAATTAACCTTCTTGGATCTACATGAGGTCCAACAATACAACATATTAATAATTGTATGTGTTTTGCACCTACTCTAGGATCCCCTTAGAAATCTCCAAATATAAATACCACAAATCAATAATTGTAGGAGGTTTTAGACCTTCTCCAGGACCTCTCAGTTTTCCGGCAGTGGGAAATTGCATTTACAAAGTCAGATCTCTATTGCAAGAAATAGTGTACTCAATTATCACATACAGTGTTATCATGTATGGCCCCAACTCCTGTTCCACATTCTCCTTCCACTTCCTATGTCATTTTGTACACGTGTATTCCGTCCAACATAGTGGAATATGGAGTGAAACAGGAATTTTGAATAGGAGATCTTATCTCATCATGTATAATGAGAGGTCTCAGTTCCATAAAGATGGTGTAGATCAATCATACACGTGGTCATTTTATACAAAATGGGCCACTTATCCTTTATGTACCGTACACTTTGTGTAGCATGGAGAACACCCTGAAGATACTGTCCTGGAACTAGTCATAATCAATTAAGATCTAGATAAGGTTACCTTGTGCTTGCTTCAGATTTATTTACTATACGAACTAGTTGTACAGCACATTTTGGGAGTTTGCTGCAATATACAAGTCACTACTAACAAGACAACAACAATACACTTCAATTCTAATCATGTATGACTTTGCTACTTTTTAATCTCAAACATGCATAGATCACAAGTGGAAACACAAGCCCTCTCATAAAAGCAACCACAGGCTTGTCTATAGAGTTGAACATAACATATCCCTACACGCACAATTGCAATATGCATGCCAAAAACTGCAACAACGGCTGTACATTTCAAACTACATGGAAAATTGGCAGCAATTGTACACGAGGACATCCATCTCAGCTGAGGTCAGAACAGAAATTCTTAATAAGCCTTGTAAGCATACATATATCCGCGAAGCTTTCTGATTTCTTCAGATGACTCATCAAGTAAATGGTCTACATAAAGGCAGATTGCAGATCCACTGCAAGTTTTTGGAGACCAAAGCTTCAATCAGCAATATAATCCAAAACAAAGTAACTTAACCAAAACAGATTCTAAGATAGGGTCCTACCCCAGCGGCGTCAAAGGAACCCACATGATATCCCACCTAAATTTTGCCAATCTGCAGCAGACACGTAAACTGGATAAGAGATATTGGCATGGTAGACAACAACAAATGCTTTGGCATCTTTTGAAATTCTAGCACAAGCTATTTTACATGTTAATCAATAAGGGTTAAGAAATACTAGAATCAGAGCAGTGAATCAGCAGTCGGAGAAAATTGGCAATAGCAATAATAATGTTATATCTCTCGTATTTGAGATTTAAACCACAGATAACTATAATCCAATTCAACTGATGATAAAATACGCCAAGAGTCATCAAGGAATTTCTCATCCATACATGAGTTGCTGAAATTTGTATTTCCAAAATTAACAGCTTACCTGAGCATGTGGTGCAACCAGAAGACAGCCAATAGTGTACCGGGGAAAAAAGAGTACCAAAGCCAAAGGCGATGACGCCTTGAGTTGTGCATCAAGCCATTGATGACCATTAAGCATACCAAAACAGCCGCCGCGTCTGTAAAATATACTTTAGGTAGCAATCGTGAAAAGAACTCAAAATGGGTGCAAAACATAAAGTAAGACATTAATTTTATCATCATCATCTCCAGTGATGGTGGCCATGGTTTATCAGCAAGGGGCGCTGCATGTTGACATGGATCACAATTCACAGTTCGTGTCATGGAGCAATCTTCCATAATTGCAGAAAAACTAGGGGGGGATTCATCTAGAAGACTAGAACTATCCTAATTCCAAATACTAAATGGTTTATCCATGATTTACAAAAAAATAATCTAATGTTTTCATGGGCCCCACAAGTTTAGGACAGAAGCAGATGTAACCTACAGAAGAAATGCAATTAATGGGACAATATAGCCTAAATAAGCAAATGGAACAACATTTTTATCGAATATTACATAGATATCTTCCGGAAGAAAGTAACAAGTAGAGAAGAAGAAGCTAACCTGCGGCTACAATGCTCCCTGTATCAACCTCGTACATGAAGTAAGCATGATACCGCTGCACATGAGATGGAAATGAGTCAAATGACAAACATGAACACATCAGCACTACAACATAAAACCCCAGTCCATTTCTCTTCAGTTCAATCTCTTCCTAGATTTTGCAGTCATCCATCCAGAAAAAAAGAAGTCATCACTATATAATTGATCTTTAAAAATCCTTCTATAAATAAAAGGGGCAAACTTGATCTTCCCAGTGCTGGATAAACTATCTTTTCAACAGAATATAAAAACTGCAACAAGTCATCTACTTTAGCAAGATCTTGATGATGCGTAATGCAGGTAAGTACCCTCTCAGGGAAACTGTACCAAAGTCTACAAGAAATAGATCACTTAATCTATCCTCTGATAGACTACAAGTTCATAAAGTTCAATTAGCAACAACTCTCCCGACTGTTAATACTATAAATCCTTAGTAATTATAAACTGATTGTTCAAAAATTTTCAACTAAGTTTTGAACAAATCAACTGCAACATGCAACCTAATGTTACATTCCCTTGAAGCCTCAAATCGTCATAGTTAATCACCAAATTCTGGCAAATGATATGTACTCTCATGTATTCCTAAAAGCTTGTTCAATTCATTTTTATCAGCGAGAAATGGTCCCTTGGAAAAATAACAGAGAAACAATTAGCCTAAATTTGAAAGTTATCAAGGAGTGATACTATTAAACGTAGTTTAAACCTTACTTTTATATACTGCAACATCATTCTCCTTATAAACACAGAGCAAAGACTATCAAAATACTTGGGCCTGTTCAGATAGACGTGACTATTCCAAGTTAACCCCCCCAAAAAAATACATAGAAGTGTGAATGAATGAATTAGTGACATACCATTTCCCAAGGAAAATAAGCCTGTTGATAGATCGAATAAACGAGGAAAACCACGTAACATGAAACCAGTCCAGCGAACACACTCTACAATAAATCAACAAAATAAAAACATCTTCAGAAATATAATAATCGTAAGTTAGTCTAACCACACATCAAAAAAATTCTATTGCGTAGAAGAGAAGAAAAAATAGGTACAGAAAAATAAAATTGATTAATATGTGCTTATAATTTTAGAACACATATACCCTCCATAGTAGAGACTGCTGAGCTTGACTCTTCTCCAAAGATCGAATTAATTCCTCTTGCTCTGCATTTACATACACCAAACATTTATATAAGCAAGAAAATCAATTGTTTCTGTCCATTAGAACCTCCAAAATTCAGTTTAAAATACACAAACACAAAATCACCGAGATGATCACCTTGGGTGTCAATCGGACGGGAATCGTCGCGAGTAGGAAGAGAGTAATCGTCGCCATCCACATCCTCGTGCGACTTTCTCCATTTTCTCGCGAGTTTCTGCATCAGTTCTTTCAAAAGAAATTTCTTTTCTTTTCTTCGTAATAGGCTAATAGCACTATATAATTTGGAAATATGTGTTTGAAAAACACTCTTTAAATTTCTCTGGTTTAAATTTAAAGTATCTTTCTTCACCAATTCATATCAAACCTTGGCTTGGGTTTTTTTTTACCATATTTGGATAGTGAAATAATTTTTCTACCCATTTTTATAAAAAACATCTTTTTTACCCACAAAGACAAAAATATCCTTACTAAAGCAGCACTTTCGTGCTCACATTTAGGGTGGCACGATCGTGCTCACCTTTATGGTGGTACGATCGTGCCCCATAATGTGCTGCCCCATATGGTGGTACAATCGTGCTCATGTTTATGGTGGCACGATCGTGCTCACATGGTGACACGATTGTACCATATTGAATATTCCAATTTTTTTTTCTCTTCTCGAAAATAAGTGAATTTCCCGCATTATACATAAATATTGAAGCAAGAAATACATTAATTTGGTTCGAGTGACTTAAACTTATTTCCAATCGTGTCTTGAATCTTCAAAAATCGAAAACATGAAGGGAAAAAAAAGAGAAAATTGTTATATTTGGAAAAAAGAAGAAAAGAGGAAAGAAAAATTATATTTTTAAACCAAGAAAGAGAGAGGGAGAGGATAAGGGCATTTATGACTTTTTATTAAAAAAGTGGGTAGAAAAGTGGTTTTTGTGAAAGTTGGGTAAAAAAGTGTTTTCCTATCTCAAAAAGAGTAAAAATGGCCATTTTCCCTTATACATAGGAATATAGGATTATAATAGGAATATTTACTAAAAGTTTGGTTAAAGAAATTGGTAAAAATTATGGAAATGATTAATATGTGGAGTCATAAATGTACGGATAAAATATATAGAAATAAAAACTACAACTTATTTTGACAATATTTTAGTGAGTTGCATTTATAATTATGTTTAGCCTATTTAAAATTAATTTAAAATATTGTTATATTATTTAACTGTTAATCGTAAAATAGGTTTAAAAATATTTAATCAAAATTACTATACTTATATGAATTGTATCAGTCCTTATGTTTTGATTATATAAAATTTAAATTTAAAGTATTTTTATATTCATAATCATAAATTATAGATAATTATCTATGATAATTAGTACATTTATAAATTGTTAATGTTCTTATTTTATTATTTATAATATCTAATTAATAATTTTGAATAGTTTCTTGATTTTTTAATATAATAAATTTATTAAAAATGTTGTGTTATTCACAAAATACTGTACGTATGATTTCAAATTCAATTATTCATGTGTACGGTACTATATGGGTATAATACGAGTTTTAACTAACAAAAATCATCGAAAGTTATAATTAAAATCACATGTATTCATAATTGTTAGCAAATATGGGTCGAAACTTAAATTACATATTTACACATATAAGGCGGCTCCAGTATATCTATTTGCAGCGGAACTGTCGATCCACATAGCCAGGATTAAGCCCGTCTACAAACCTCTTTTTGATCCATGATTAAGCCATCTACAAGCTCTTCATTGAATCACGAGCAACAACCAGACCCCATAGATTGGTTGAACCATGAACTAACCACGAACAAGATCACAAACCATCTTTCTCGTTGGTGTAAATAACTACTATAGTTATTTACTTTGATGTGCACACCTTAAACTCTAGGAGAACTTTGGTGATGCTGCAAGAAGAAAATTGTAGAGAGAAATTTTAGGAGAGAGATTATTCTTTCTATGTGAGGGGACAGTTTTTCCAGTTAGACTGATATTTTAGGGAGAGATATCAATATATATCTCAATCTCATATCCCAGTTAGAATCCTAAAGTGAGAGGTTTCTAAATAAACCTCATCTAAATAAGACTCCCTATTATCTCAAATATGGATGCAACCTAATTGCACCCAATATCTCCCACTCATACATATTTGACTTGACTCATTCGAATCACATCCTCATAGTTCTCATCTTGCGTATCTTTTTTCCTACAGGGAATAAGGCATGCGACCAAACGAGAGTATATGTGAGGAGAGTTATATTAAGTCATCACCAAATTAATATAACCCTACAACTCAATAACTCGCTATGTACCCCAGATCGAGTGGTCGCACCTAGTCAAGCATCTCTAGATCCCTCAATGAAATAAATAGATCATGCTCGACTCACTCAAATATGTTTCTATATTCATGACTAGTCAAACACATTTCGATATAGTCGCCCGGGCTATATATATAGAACATAAGTGCATTACCAACTTAATTCTTCCTCGGCCCCACATGCCAATTAGCTTGGTCTTGACAACTTTTCTAGATATGCTCCGACAGACCAAATCGCACATAGCCATTCGATACATGTTAAAGTAGCGTTATCAAGCTTACACCTCATGACGGAAAGTCCCAAAGGGTACAAAAAATAAAATGGGCTCACACAGTGACGAAGCAGGGACTTATTCAGTCACTTTCCCATAGGTGGTCTCAAAGCACATGTAGTATGAATACATGCTATGATGGCGCTCCCACTCAATTTAGGCATGTCACGCTCTAGACATCATACAAATCTTAGTCCAGTCGCTATTCAAGAGCCCGACCTGCGTACTACTCATAGTCACTCCCAAAGTATCATACGATAGTTTGCACATTCAGCTACAAGCAGGCTTTTATGAAGTTTGGACATACTTCATACTCGATCAACTCGGATCTCATCTTAACCTCCAGTTAAGGCGACTGTTAAGAATACTTATTAACCTTCCTCACTGCTCTAGCGCGAAGGCGATCATTCGAAAACCTCCTTATGCGACATATTCTTTTAAGTCGCATCCTCTTCGCTCTGTTAGCGCCAGGGCGATTGCTCGTGTGAGAGGGCAAGTCAAAGTCTGGTGATAATTCACAAATTCAGTACCAAACACATAATGGGAATCCAACATATCTCATTAATTAAAATATATTCTCATAGGTCACATGATCAATTCTACTTGATCCCTAATGACTCACATGCCTTTGGAGCATATCTCCAAATAAAGGCTCATAAAAGGGATGAGCACCCACACCACTCGTAAAAGTATGCTTGACAACGATATTAACTATGCGCAAAAACTCTTAAGTGAAGTAAAACCTCGAGTAAGTATGTTTGGTCTACCAACCATGTTTGGCGCCCGAATCATAAACCAAAGTGGTTTTACTATCACAAAGATAACAAAATACATCATGGATGTGCGTGCAATGCGCATCATTTCAAGATGCCAATTTTTCCTCTAGCAAATCATAGACCAATTTGTTAAGATATCTAAGTATCCACATGTCAGCATCACAATAGCGCATGGATCACTTCGATGTCCACTCACCAATCACACTGATAAGTACAAGACTTATTGAGTACGCACATAGCACACATCAAACATTCGACAGTGCTTACATAAACTAGCTAGCATTTCTTTTCTTCTTCCGAAGATATCGTTTCTTGATTAAGAATATGATCTTTGACCATGGAGTGTAAAGACAACCATCACTGAGTGGCAATAACTCCATGTTCTTTCTAGTCATCACATTTTTTCCATATACAATGAGATACAACTCTTACATATTTTCAGTGAATTAATTGACCATCGTAGGCCTACCAAAATGATAGCTCGATGAAATCAATGATGACTCAAGTCATAGATGGAGCTTCTTGATCATCAATCAATACCTCTTGGTCCACTTCTTGAATTCATCGGGTGATCCACATAGATCTCCTTATTCAACTTTCATTGAACTATGTCAACATCAATCATCCTGGACAAACTTAGACGAAAGTGGCAATAATAGATAATATATCAGGCGAATTGAGGCAACTCACCACTTAGGGAGGACATCTCAAAAATATTTACGCTCTTCTAACAGGCGTAAATATTTCATCCTTAGTCGAGCTACACACATGTTAATCAACCCATCTATATTGCACTTGACCTTCTGAAACCACATGTTTCAAATGGTCTTGCATCTAGACAGAAGATTAACAAGCTCTTAGACTTTATTCTTAGTTATTCGACTCATCTTTTCCTTCGCAATAACTATCCACTTAGAGCATCAAGTGAAGTCACATATTATATCGACTCATCAACATTCACGAAAGTAATTGTGAAGGATACCCATTCAATCTCATACAGATGGGGAATATTTAGTATTCACTCCTTTTTACTTATGGAATGTGAGAATCTTTTTCGTGTGAGATACTAGCTCACTGACTTAGTGTCCCTCCCACTATCCCAGCGATTACTAGATGAGTATAAAATACAACATCCTTGCTAGAGAAACGAGCACCTCCTAAGGATCTTGCAACTCGCATTGTTTCAAGATTTCTCTTGACCTCATGTGTGCTTAAGAAATCTCTTTGAGGAGAAGCCTAAATCGTGCGACTTGATTCTCCACTTGAGAACACATATGATCGAACTTACATAGGCACATACCCATTAATTTGGTCTTGTTACCAAATTAAAGATCATAAAAGGTTGAAGAATCATTTGGAGACACATATTTTATCATGTAGGCAACAACAAAATACACAAATCAATTTGCGCCATCATAAATCCATCCATTTTGAAGTGATTCTCCCTTCTTCGCGAGCTCATATAGCTGCAAAGTGTTTAGAACCATCATTCAACTTGCAACTCTATTTCCTTCAACCGTGTGTCCAAACTAATTAAACACGCATTTCTCGCTCCCTATTAGCACATCTATATCTATTGAGAATCGCAAAGGAATATTTGCGCTTCTAACTGATGAGAGTTGGGATTTACTAACTTATAGCATAGATAGCAATGAAGGAAAAATATAATGCGTTAATTTTGTCCTCACACTCATAAGTTTGCACTCAATTTAGTGGACTTAGCTTTAAAGAAAAAGTAGTCATCTTTTATTCTTCCAGCAAGCTTATCCCATGGGGAAAAAAATTATGCAGAGGGAGATTGACCTTAGCGAGTTAGACAATAAAGCCTCATCGAGTTAATACAGTCGTCCTCCTAACCTCACGTGCCACGATATCATGAGAAGATCTAAAAGAAATACTATCTAAATCCAAGCATCACAAAGAAAAGATAGACAAGTCTTCTCACTCAACAAATATCTTACAAGTGCATTTATCCGAGTAAGACTACATCGACACATCAAGTTGCTCACACCAACTGTTGAGCTTGAGGTGACTCTTTTAGCCTCTTCTTATGCACTCTATAGCTGCACAACCCGATAATAGTCATACACATTTTGCTCAATCTCAAAACCACATGCTAAGTCAACCAATATCTACAATCCACCCATAGAGAGATTTGGAAATATTAGCGAAAAAATAAAAGAGTAATTAAATAGTCAAACTTCATCTCAGTATAATTACGAGCGAAGTTACCAATCTCATAAGTGCACTTAATATTTGTTGATACTTAATTGCCTCATTCAATAAGGTGACACGACTTCTTGTCACTTTATGGATCAAATTATAGTTCTAGTTTTAGCTTTTGCTCTCGTCAAGCTACATTATACTTGTTCCAACATTCACCCGAGTTGGTTTATGTCGGTCAACACAAGCGACAAGTGCACTCACTTATGTATTTCTCAACATTTTATAATCAGCCTCTAGATAGGCGATTTTCATTAATAATAACACAAGTTACTAATATCCTTAAGTCAACTCAAATAGTGAATTTGGATAACTAGACTTGGGAGTAAGATCGTATTCCAAAAATGGAGCTTAAACTCTTTTATTAAATTTGCATCTTAAACAAATTAAAGTGCAAAATCAAATCTTGATCCATAAGTATATCATCGACATCTCAACTGCGATTATTTTGGGCAATTAAGTTCTTACATTTGTGGCTTAAACAAATAAAGCGCAAATACTTTCTTTAATCCACAAAAATATTGTCCGCGTCTAAGTCGCGACAATATTGGATATTTTGTCTATTTTTATGCTAAATTGGCTAAACTAAAGTTGGTGAGTTTGGTCTAAACACATTTCAATAAATTGCGCAAATAATTAGGTACTGATCTAAAAATTTATTCTGGATCCAAGTAATATTTATAATTTTCTTCAATTCAATGAGATCGAAAATTTGCCACCAAGGCTAGTAATCATCTCCCACCGAATTGAAGATCACAATAAAAATTACTGATCCATGAATAAAATTATCGATGTCCATAAATAAATCATGCATGCAACCATGCGATATAAGTAATTACGAAAAACATATAGTCCTTATGGGTGACATTGACATATGGTGCATCATGTGGAGATAATTTAGACCTATGGTGGTAAAACAAAAAATATCCTCGTAAAATTGATGTTACATAGCCTCCAAAAATCGGCTCAATAAATACATGTCTCGAAAAAAAAATACATATTTTCAAGGCCTACTACATCAATCTAAAAAAAATAAAAAAATATAAATGAGGATACCGAATTACCACCATTGTCAAAATTAACTCCCACAAATAATATTAATATAGAACAGTAAACATTCACATACATGAGCACCAGTATGTCAATGTTCATTCATTCAAAACGTACAATAATTCACATCACATCAACTCAATTAATTCCATCACAAAAAAATTGCAAACACATAAGCAATTAATAAATCATGCAACTCATACAGTATATGAATCACACAGAATATTTTTGCTTACATTCTCATGCGCAAAAAATATTTTTTTACAAGCACTAAATTGCACAAAAAAAAAATCATGCATTAATACTATAACAAAAAAAATTGTAATGCACAAAATATAATTTTGCAAATATCCCAACGCGAAAAAAAAACTTCCATATACATCATCATGCAAGAAAAAATCTACTGTCTAGATTATATATAAATACGAAACTTGCTAAAATATTAACAAAAAATCATCTTGGCCTAGTGGTGGACATGCATAAAATATATCAAAAGGTTTAGAGTTTAGATCATTGTTGGACCAACTTCTTTAATTTTTTTAGTATCAAAGGGATACACTACTTAAACAACTACTCAGCACCACATCATCACCCATGAGCCGTGAGCCGGTGCCACGTCATCTGCACGCGTGGCAGCCCATGTCATTGCCCGTAACGTCCACACCGCCACATCACCCGCCACGTAGGCACTGCCCTCCAAACCTTTTCGGTTGTTTTTAAATAATAAAATCACATCACAGCCAGCTACATAAAAAAAACACAGGAGAACAAAAAATATATAGCAGCTCCTTGGCGCAATAATCAAGGCTAGATTTTGTTTTTTCTCAAAACACTTTGAATCCTCATAACTTATTCGATTCAAATCCATTTTTCATGTATAATATGTCAAATTAATCGTCTTTCCGATATCTATAATTTGACACCAATATTGCAAATAAAAATGGAAAAACTAGATTCGAATTTTTTTTAAAATAAAAAACAAATCACTATATCATAAAACTCAAGCACATCAAATAAGTGAGATCGAGCCCTAACGGCTCTGATACCACTGTTAGCAGATATGGGTCGAAACTTAAATCACATATTTGCACATATAAGGTGGATCGAGTATACCTATTTACAGCGGAACTGTCGATCCACATAGTCAGGATTAAGCCTGTCTACAAGCCTCCTTTTGATCCATGATTAAACCATCTACAAGCTCTTGATTGAATCGCGAGCAACGAATAGACCTCGTAGATTGGTTGAACCATGAACTAACCACGAACAAGATCACGAACCGTCTTTCTCGTTGGTGTAAATAACTACTAGAGTTATTTACTTTGGTGTGCACACCTTAAACCCTTGGAGAACTTTGGTGATGCTCCAAGAAGAAAACCGTAGAGAGAAATTTTAGAGAGAGAGATTATTCTTTCTATGTGAGGGGACGGTTTTTCTAGTTAGACTGATATTTTAGAGAGAGATATCAATATATATCTCAATCCCATATCCAAGTTAGAGTCCTAATGGGAGAGGTTTCTAGATAAACCTCATCTAAATATGACTCCCTATCATCTCAAATATGGATACAACCTAATTGCACCTAATAATAATAAAGTGACATCTATGAATCAATTTCTCCAAAAAATTTATTATTATAGTGATTTATTCTTGAAATTTATCTTTTGAATATATTCGTTTATAGTATTTTTGCATTGATATACTAGATAATATATTTTTATTGATAATACTTTTACATAAATGCACTATTTTTTAAAAAAAAGTATTTATATAAATATATTTAATTTACATATAGGCATCATTATATATACATCATTATATTTTTCTTGGGTAGTTAATTCTGTCCACGATCACTTTATTTTTATTTTTGAATTTATATGACATTAAAACGAGGTTTAACTAAGACATAACTCAACAACTAGCAGAATTATTGAAACGAAATGAACGACTAATAATAAAATAACATAATATATACTAATTGAGATTTGAGAATAACTAGTACTAGTTGTGTGAGAATTGGGACTTAAGAGAGTTGAGGGAATTGTTTCTGAAATAGTGAGAAAAAAATGTATGGTTATTTACAAATTCAGGACATTATCTATATATATATATATATATATATATATATATATATATATATATATACAAGATTTGGTTCAAATGAGACCACCCTCTCTAGGTGAGGCAAGATGGACTAATCTTATCAATTCATTTGTTTTTTTAAAGGTTGTGATTATATTTTTTTTGGATATTTTCACATTTATTTTAATGTAAATAAGGGTATAAAAGTATTTTTCTATTATCCCAACGGTTTTTTCTGGTAAGATTTGACTTTTTGAAATTGTTTTTATGGGGTGGGATTGTAATTTCCGGATTTAATGGCGCTATTTTAGGAAATATTTTTTTTTGCAATTTTTTGTTTTTTTCGGAACACAGTATAGTTATGGTTCTTTTTCTGCTTACATAGCAATTAGATAATGCATATTTAGTTGTTTTTGTTGCATTGTTTTCTGGCAATAAGACATTGTTGAGTATAATGTACTGTATATTTTACTTATTTACATTGCATAGATAGTTCCTAGATAATGCATAGTTAATTGATTTTGTTGCATAATTTATAACGCGTTTCACAGTTGGGTATATGTACTATATATTTAGTTTTTTTACACTACATAAATACCTTCTAGATAATGTATAGTTAATTGATGTTTGCTGCATGGTTTCAACTATGCAACATCTTATAGTAGTTTATGCAGTGTTCCTAAAGTATTTTTGCACCATCTCCAACGCAGAAATTTATAACCATACGAACATCATCTTATTCGTTGCAATTTTTACAGTTTTAAGATTTGAATTTTACAAAACCTGGGTCGAGTTCTCCATCGAAACTCAATCCTTCATCTTTGCAATTTTTACAGTTTTATGATTTTAAGATTTGAACATCATCTCCTTCATCAGATTTGTGTTAATGGCGATTTTCTCAGATTTGCAGGTATTGCAATGGAGGAAAAACAGAATATGCGTGAGAGAGAGAAGAAGAGAGAGAGAGAGAGAGAGAGAGAGAGAGAGAGAGAGAGAGAGAGATGATAACATAATATTGAGAGAGAGAAAGGGATTTAATTCTAATCTCCATCCATTTTTGTAACTACTTTGTTATGTTATTCTTCTCTATTACCCTTATGTTGATTAGATTAATGTTTTAATATAATTTTTATCCATTTAAATCACACCCATTGATTAATAGTCGCGGATAGTTGAGATTAGTCCATTGTGTCTCACCTAGAGCCGTGGTCTCACATGATCCTCTCATATATATATAGGAATAAAAAAAATTACCCCCCAAACTAAACTAGCTATTTCACGTTGCCATTCGAACTTTGAAAAGTTACACTTTACCCTCTCAACATTGTAAACCTTTACACTTTGCCTAAAATTCCAAATTTACCCCTATAGTCATTAAAGTATATTTTTGAGTTTGCCCTCTAAACTTTAAGAATTGTTGCACTTTACCACCTAAGCTATAAATATTATTGCATTTTTTACATTTACTCCTAAGGTCTTGCGATCCTCAAAAATGGTATCGGAGCTAGGTTTATTAAGAACTTTAAGTTATATTTATTATATTTATGTAATTAACATTTGGTGAGGAGAATTTTCTCCAAAAAATGGATCTGGACGATTGTCCAATATGTATACCTTATAGGAGATATCATCAAATTTTGACGATGTATGCACAAAAACACCAGGATAAGATAACATATTGGGACAATCAATATGTTAAAAAGGAACTTGGAGGAGCCGATAGAGAAACCTTAAGACATTGTGATAGACAAGCAGGATATTATCTGAGTTTCCTTACGGTAAACCAGATAATATATATGTCGATCTGATGAATCATCAGGAAGCAGCCCATTAAAATCATGATTCCTGATTGAGTACCAGAATGGAGCGAGATACTTCCAGACACATCTAAGTTCTCCCAAGATCTTAGAGAAGTCCAGAAGACGGTGCAGAACTATGGCAACCGCCATAATCATCTACCAACACAAGTTCATCAGATCCACAAACTAGATGGAGACGATGGTGAAATATCAGAAGGAAACTCTCGAAATCCTTCATGATATTCAGAAACGAGTCAAAAATGTGGCTGACAAACCAAGTTCATCCGGAGGAAAGAAACGTATTGATTTCAGAATATTACCCTATTTACACCAAAATGGGAAACCGACCGAAGTTGTACGACGCATGACAGACGATGAAAAGCTCCTCGATATCATCAAAGAAAAATCCTTCATAAACTAAAAATTGATGGATATGGAGAAGATTAATCTTAAAGATCTACATGACCTTACAGAACCCATCGCGGGATTAGGAATTGTAGATTTAATGATGAACGCAAGAGATGGGTCAACTTTGGTTACTCATGACCAACATCAAAGACCATCTCCACCACCATCGATTGATCCCAACATTGTAGAAAGTACAGGTTCACATCATGGAGATGAACCAATGCCGCACGTTGGAGATTTTACTACAAGAGGAGATCCTATCGTTTCAGGAACTCGACAACGTTCTAAAAGGCCAAATTTATACAATACCCCTTATGGAAGATCACAACTCAATCCTATACATCCATATGGATTGATATTAATTTTGGATAATCCAAATTTTAAGAATCGAGAAGTCCTATCGATGATTGGGCATCGACTATGAGGATTGCATTAGCTACTATTGATCTTACAAAGGAATGATTCATCTTACTCCTTGAGATGAGTATTGAAGGATCCGTAAAGATCACATGGGATATGACTGGACCAAAAATGAGAAGCAGTGTCACAGCTGGAGAGTCATTGAAATAAATAGTCGATAATATGGCAAAATTATTTAAGATTCATTTTATCGTCACGGGCTATTTTGAGGGATTGGAAGAAGAAAAAAGGAAAAAGATACAAACAAGCCCTCTACTGCCTCAAGTTACATGATATTTGTCATATTGACGAATATATCAAGTTGTTCACCGAATACCGATGGAAGTCCAAGGTGGAAGATAAAGAAAGCTCCGCAATTATTTTTTGTGAATATACCAATTCCCTGGAGAGCAATGCTTAACAGGGAATATAAGAGTGCAACTGATTTAGATATAGTACCAGAAGAATGTCTTTCCTGAAGGCCAAGCTATATGAATGGTGCCACCAGGCATCACTTTATAGGAACTATAAGAGACTACGAGGAATTAATAAAATGGTTCCTCTATGTTGCGAAGATGATGACATCGTCCCAATAGTTGTGGGAGGTCAACCACAGAGGCATAAGAAACACAAGCACATAAGCCATCCGTACAGCCGTGGAAGTAGCAGCAAAATGAGTAGTGTAGGTCCCAAGGGGTGTGAGTAAGGTTTAGAAGGGGGGTTGAATAAACCTTACCAACTTTTCAATTTTAGTCCTTTTAAAAATATAACAGAGTTAACTCAAACAGTTGTGTCCTTGGGGGACATCTAAGTTGGTTATTCAGCTGAGTTAGCCACTCGACAGACTCGATAGAGCTGTTGATAGAATAATTCGGCTATTTAACCTGAACTTTAACTTGGCTGTATTTGTTTTATCAGTGGAAGACTTAACACCCTTGATTTGTTTTAAGTTTGTTTTAACACTTGATTTTTAGCACTTGGTTATTAATCAGTTGGATAGCAAATGTGAGTTTTATCAGCAAATATGATGTAAGTATGCAGGAATATAAATGTGCTGAAAAATAAATGACGCAAGTAATTTTTATCGAGGTTCGAAGATGGGGTAATTCTTCTAATCCTCTCTTCTCCAACTCCTGGAGGAATCCACTATGTAACATATCAGATTACAACGTGGTAAACAGTCTAGAGACAGCCTTGGTCACACAGCTGGTTTCTCTTGCAACTCAGCTTCTTCACAGGGCAGCTGCCTTGCTACTTCGGCTCACTTCTCAAGCTTTTGGATTTGATCACGAAGCCCTCCAATAACTTGATACTAGTTCGACCTTGAACCTTTCTACAATCCTCATTGGAAAGTAGACCCCTTTTGATTGTTCAAAAGTTTTCTCTTCAACAGATTTGAAGTTGTCTTTCCTTCATAGCTTAGTGTCGAATCGATTTCCTTCGAGTTTCAGGCTTGAGGATTTGCTTGAATATACTTGAGAATATTGCAGGTTAATTGCTTGAATATTGCTTGCTTGTTCGTGGTTCAGGTCCACTAGGTAACCTTTTCTCAATAAATTCCTCAGTCTTTTATAGTGCACTTTTGAAATTTTGCCCGTTAAAGAGATAGGCTAATTTCAAAAGTCACTTGCATTCGTTGGCTTGTCTTGTCTGCAGTCCTTGATGTTGACATTTTCTCGTATTAAATGTCTTGCAGCATTGCAGCTTATCTGACACATGGTGCAGTGTTTCCCATTGGTTTATTCCTTTTGCACATAATTGAGACTAACACTTTACTTCTGACAATTCTGGCATGTTACTATTCTGAGTAACATTCTTGACTTTCATCAACGGATCTAACTCAGTTGTCTTAACTTGACTGCTGTCTTTTAATCCCCAGGTGACTTGAGTCTGCTTCAGTCCTTGGATGACTCACTGTCACTTCAACTTGAGACTTGGCTTCCTTGAGTTGACTTGACTGACTCTTCTCACAGATGTTCCTCAGCTGATTCTCCTTCAGTCGAGTTCTTGACTTTCTTCTTTGCCATACTCAGCTGTCACACAGTGGAGTCTTCAATTTAGTCTTTAGTTGACTTCTTGTATTTCTTGGCATAGCTGACTTGACTCAGCTCTCTCAGCCCTAACTATTACAATACAAATTAAAAGGAAAATGGGGTACCAACTTCCTAGTTTAAGTTTTACATGGTATCATCAAAATCTACAAGATAAATTTCCTAACAATTTCCCCATTTTTGATGATGTCAAAACTTAAATAAATTCAACAAAAACATAAACAGCAAAGATACATACAGACAATGCAGTAACAAAGAATGTATGCTTGAAATAGATCGTTTTATTGATCATAACATTCTTGTCCTTTACACAGCTATTTACATTTGGTATCATAGCATCCTTTATGAGAGCAATATACATCTCTAAGCTAAGATACAAGAGTTCATACAAAGTGAAAAATTACACAAAAGTTCACTAAGTATATTACAGAAGACTTACATGAGTGTATTTACAAAAATACATGAAGGGGTTTGCAGAAACACTTCAACGTCTTCGATGCCTCCTTTTTGACTCTTCGTCTTCTCTAATTCTGTCTTCTTCAGCTCTTTTCCTCTTCTTCTCTTCTTCTTCCCTTCTTCTCTTACATTTCATAGGCCCGTTTGGAAGCATCATCCCTTTACTTCCTCTCGAGCCATTGACGAGTTTGCCTCTCGTTTTCTTCTTCTTGTCTCCTTACTGCCTCAGCATTCTTCCTTTCAACTTCGAGGTTGGCTAATTGGTCATATCTAGCCCAATAGATCAAGCCCTTCTTGCCAGGGTCAACATATTCAACATTCTTGGGTTTTGGTCGAGGTAGGGAACCTCTTCCGCCACCACTTCTTGCTCGCTCGACTCTACCGCTTCTACCCGACTCGGCTCTTCCTCCTCTCCTCCGGGTGTATCTTGACCGAGTCTTGTTTTCCACCGAGTGGTCTGCTGGAAGACTGCTGCTTTTCCACTTCTTGACATAATGCCAAACCTTTTTCCTAGTACAAATCCCAGGCTTGAGCTAGAGCCATTCCTTGGAAATAGCCTTCTAATTCGAGCGTTTTGAATTCTTCGACTAATCTAGGCTCGGATCCATTATCAGGTATATCATCTTGATCTTTTCCTGCTGCGATACCACCATACTGTTTTAGCACTTCTTGAACACGAGCATCTTACTTTTTAGAGAACTCCTCAAACCCTGCTATAATAATCTTCCTTTTCTCCGACATTGGCACAACATAGTGCTCAATAGGTAGGGTTACGGGGAGTTTGCTCATGATGGAGGCAGTAACATGACCTTGCTGGGGGGTTTCAGCTATCATCACAGTTAGATCCTTCGAACTTTCTCCCTCAGCTGTTTTACTCTTCTTCTCAGCTGAACTTATCTCAGCTGCATTTTTCTTTACCGTTCTTTTTTTGATTCCTTGAGGAGCTCCTCTTCCCCCTTTTTGGCATCATCAAAGGTAAGAGGGACTCCAGGAAACATACATGCGAGCATGAAATCTAGTCTCCTTATAGCTGAGTTCTATTTGGAGTCAGCTGCGTCATATGCTGCTTGAAATTCTGACCGAGTTGCCTTGGACTCGGCTGTCACTAACTTCATCTCAGCCATGAGTAGGCTGAATTTGTCATTCATAGCATTCTCAAATCTCTGTTGAAATTGTTGCAGCAGCTCCATTTTAGTTTTGTGAGACTCGTGTAACCTTTCAATGTATTCCTGCATCCGTTGTCTGATCAATATGTTGTCAGCACTCCAGACAAGCATTCTTCCATATAGTGCCTTGAAATATCGAACTTGCTCGAGTCCCATGGCAGACTGCTATTGAGACCACTCCCTGATCCGTACCACGATCCCTCTCAAGTCTGCTGTGAGAGTGGCATCCCTATTGTCCAATCTTAGGTCCAGTGAGGCCTGGTGTCGTTCGATCTTCTTAATCTCCTCACAGATCTTCTTGAAGACCTCACAGATCTCAGTTGTCTCACTTGATTCAGCTGCGGGCCATTCTGCATCAAAGTCAAATTCTGCTGGTATAATAGTGTCGGTAGGAATTATGGGATCTTCTCTTACAGTGAACCTTCTTTGTTCAGCAGTTGTCTCTTCTTCCAACTCAGGCAGGATTTTTGTAAATGGAAACATCTCTTGAAAGGCATCATCCCGCACATAAGGGATGGTCTGCTAAGATTGTGCCTGCGATGACTCAACTTGGTTTACCTCGGCTGCAGGAGCTTTATCGGCATCTATCACAGCTGTGGGAGCCTGCGACAGAGCTGGTGGAGTCGTTACTGCTGAAGCTATGAGAGCCTGCGCAGATGACTCGATTCCAGCTGGGGCTTGTGGAATGTGTTGCCCAACTGACTAGGCCTCAGCTGTCTTAACAGCTTCCTCGGTCTTAGTAGATTCTTCTAAATGAATTACCTGTTCCTCGGCTATATCATCAGTGTCATCGGATGATGATGAGACTTGTGGAGTTGGCTCATCATCGAAGTTGAACTTTTGGCGAGCCGCTTTCTCACTGATTTGGCTCTTAGATTTATGAACATCCTCTTTGACTAGAGTAGACTCAGTTTCATCTTCAGATCCCAAAAAAGATGTGTCTAAGTTTTCCTGGGAATCATGAAGTGCGCTTATTTCCTGTTCTGCATCAGCGCTATCCAGAGGAGGAATGTTCTGAGCTTCTTGACTAGTACCCATGGAAGTCTCAATCTCCCTTGGGCCTTCAATACCCCCAGCAGACTCAACTGCTGCGAGGACTTTAGTGTTCCCTTCGATAGTCTCAACTGTCTTAGGGTCTTCTACATTTCCTTCGACAGTCGCATCTGTCTTAGGGTCTTCGACCATGGCATCCATAGGAGTCTCAACTCCTTGGATTGCACTTTCACTGCCCAGAGTGTTAACTCCCAGGGCATCACCATCCTGGGCCTCGACTGTAAGAACAGTGTCATTGGCCTTCAAAGCAGCTAACATTTCAGCTGGGACAGACTCAACTGTCCGAGATTCGTCAATGTCACTCTGCTGAGGTTCTTTTTCTTTTTCTACTTCGCCTCCTTGCTTCATGGTTGAGTCTTCCACAGCACCCTCCAACCCTGTTGTGGTGGAGAGAGTTTCCCCCTCAGCTGGCTCACCAGCTGAGTGACTGATAATAGGGTCACTCTGCTCCTGACTCGCGGCTTTTTTCTTTGAGTGCTCAGCCATTTGGGCAGGTGGTAACACACCTTCTTCAGGGGTTGGCTCAACTTGGGTGCCCGATTTCCCAGTTTCATCGCCAATGCCCTTGGATCCATCCTCTGAGTGTACAGGGGAAGTGGCTGCAGCAATATCTGAGGCAATCTGTTGTACCACTCCCAGAGGATCAATTTGCAGGAGAGATTGTGAGGACTCTCCTGGGCCTTCTAACAATTGCTGCTCATGGATGGCTCTGGATTCCCTCATAGCCTGCTGCATATCGGACTTATCGGCTGCAGCAGTGAGATCCTCATCACTTTCAGAGAACACATCAAGATGTGTATGAGTGTGACCTGGAGAGCCTGTAAATTCGCAAATTTTAGACTTTTCCAGTTCTCGGGCTCACTCTTCACCTTTATCCTTTTCATCCGCCTTTATGATGTGGAGGATATCCATACAGTTTTCTTCGTCGAGAGCTTGGCTAACAGTTGCCACTCCAAGAAATCGGAGCAGTTCTTCTTCTTCTTCTTCTATATACTCAAGGAGGGTGAACTGCACCCTTGAGTGATCCAGCTTCCATGCTCTCCATTCTCGTAGACGTTGCTGGATGTCTCAATAAAGTGGAGAATACATAATTACATCGTCATCATCTTCTTCTCCTTCTCCTCCAACTTCTGGAATTTGAGGCAAGAGACCTTGCTCTTCCTTAGAAGCAACAACATCAGTTGCAGGGGGAGAGACAACCTTTTCAACAGAAGGCTCGGTTGTCTCTGCTGCTTCACTCTACTCAGCTGCCTCTCGCACAGCTGGGTCTTCAACAGGTCTCTGTTGATCGCCCTCAGCAGACTTTGCGTTCATCAATCACTTCAGGAGACTGCTCTTCCTGAATATCACCAGTCTCAACTTCTTTTGCTGGCTGGGTAGAAGATTCAACATTCTTCTTCTCAAGTTTAGATCGCTTGAAAAATCTTTTCTTCCTCAGAGGAACTTCTGGTTCAACATCCTCTGGTTCATCAACAGTGAACGTTGTTGGGTTTTTCTTGGAGGCAGCTGCCTTTCTCGTCTTGGTAGTCCTCTTCTTTCTTACGGATAGAGAAGGGAGAGAGGGTTCCTTCTCAGTCTCTGCTGCAGGGGCAGGAGACTCGGCTGCTCGGACAAGTGACTCGGCTGCATGGGCAGGGGACTCTGCTGCAGGGGCTGGTGCTTTCTTTTTCTTAGCTGCAGGGGCAACTTTCTTCTTTGGGGGAGGGGTAGCAGTTGTGTCCTCGGGGTCAGCTACATGGGCTCTCTTCTGGGCACCTGAGAGGTTTGCCCTAAACATCTTCTTGTTTACGTGGAAGGGTTTGCCATGACGAAGTGCAACACCCTTCACTTCCAGCAAATGGCCAATCACAAGGCCATATCCTAGTGAGCATCCAAAAGACCCATCATCCTTAAATGTCTTGTTCATCACGTTCTGGCAGAGTCTGCTGCAGACGAACTCAGCCCAGTTGACCTTCTTGCCCTGCATGATCACAGCCATGACGATCAACTTAGTCTTGAACAGCTGGTTGAAGCTATCAAACTTCATGTTGACGGATTTCGAGATGATATCCATCAACTTGTGATAGTCGTCCTTCAACAATTTTTTGTCAGCTGTGTAGACCACCTTAGCAGCACACTCGAGTTTGGCTACTTCCTTCCATGCAGCAGCCAAGTCGACATTCGCTTCGAATATCTCCTTTATGCCTTCCGACGACAATAAGGAGTGCTCTGCAAGGTCCTTCGCACTGATTTTTATGTCCTTGTTGTGGACAGAAGACTTGATTCCTTCGTTCTGCACCCCTGCGTTAACGTGAAACATCGCTACCTCGTCAAGATAGGTATGCGAGTACTCCATGGTCAGAAAAGCCTTGAGACCTGACTTTTCCAACATCTTCACAATCTTCAGAACAAGGGTCTCATCAGCACCCTGTTTCACCATTCCGTCGAGGTTTTCTTACGAACCTGAGTGGATTTGCTTTGAGAGCTTAACATAGTTGAGCTTTGGTGCCTTTTTCAGTGAATTTTACTGATCGAAAAGTGTAGAACGTGCTTGAGAGTACGTAGGGTTTTCGAGAGAAAAGAGAACTTTGTTTTGCTTTGCTTTGAAGATGAACAGTTTCCTTAATGAGAGAGAAGATTAAAATCCGTATACAAAGGTTATGAAAGGATATGTCTTTGGATTTTGAATTTTTGATCGAGATCAATGGCTTAGATTAAGACGTCAAAACCGCATTTAATTCATCGCGTTTAATGCATCAACATTTATATCCAATCATATGCTTACTGTGCAGCTTTTACTGTGACCGTCATTATTACACTGACGTCATCCTTAAAAATATTCCCACTCATTTAAAACGACTGCGTTTTTGTCACTTAGCTCATAAATGATTCAACTTATATCCAACTTGACTTAACTCTGCTTCTCTCTTCTCATGAAGTGACTCAGCTGTAAGCTAACCCGATACAACTGACTTCTCGATAAGACTGTTTCACTTGGCTGAAGTGTGAAACTTGCTCTGCTCTTATTTTCTCTTCTTCTTTCTCTGCTGATTGAGTCTTCTGAGTTTCAACTCAGCTCAATTAACCCTAGCTCATTCTTGAGTTCTTCAAACCTTGATTCACATAGAGGCTTGGTGAAAATATCAACTAACTGCATATCAGTTGAGATGTATTCCAAAGTGATGTCTTTCTTTTCAACATGATCTCTTATGGAGTGATACCTGACATCAATGTGCTTTGTTCTTGAATGCAACACATGATTCTGAGTGATTGCAATAGCACTAGTGTTATCACACATAATTGGAATTTCTCTTTCTTCAATCTCATAATCTCTCAGCTGCTGTCTCATCCATAAGACTTGGGCACAACAGCTGCCCGCAGCTATGTACTCTGCTTCAGATGTGGATGTTGCTATTGAGTTTTGTTTCTTACTGAACCAAGAAACCAATCTATTTCCAAACATTTGACATGTCCCTGAGGTACTCTTCCTGTCGACTCTACATCCAGCATAGTGTGAGTCTGAGTAACCAATAAGCTTGAATCCACCTTCCTTTGGATACCATAAGCCAACTTCTTGGCATCCCTTTAAATATCTTAGGATTCTCTTAGCTGCAGTCATGTGGCTCTCCTTTGGTGCAGATTAAAATCTTGCACATACACCTACTGCAAAGGTGATGTCTAGTCTGCTTGCTGTTAAATAGAGCAGTGATCTAATTAGTGCTCTATATTTGGTTTGATCTACAGCCTTGCCATCTGCATCCATGTTCATCTTGACCGATGTGTTCATTGGTATTTGCACAGAAGACTTCTCTTCCATACCAAATTTCTTCATTAAATCTCTGGTATACTTTGTTTGACTTATGAAGGTTCCATCCTTTAATTGCTTGACTTGAAGTCCTAAGAAGAAAGTCAGTTCTCTCATCATGTTCATCTCAAATTTACCTTGCATGAGGTTTGAGAACTTATCACACATCTCTTTGTTTTTGGATCCAAAAATAATATCATCTACATATATTTGAACAAGCAGTATACTCTCTCCATCTTGAATTCTGAAGAGTGTTCTGTCAACTTTGCCTTTGGTGAATCCATTGTTAGTTAGAAATTGAGACAATGTATCATACCATGCTCTTGGCGCTTGTTTCAATCCATATAATGCTTTCTTGAGCTTATATACCTTATCTCCAATAGTTTTCTGCTCAAAACCTGGAGGTTGTTCAACATAGACTTCTTCTTCTAGCAGTCCATTAAGAAGAGCACTCTTCACATCCATTTGGTATACAGTGAAGTTCTTGTGTGCAACATAAACAAGAAACATCCTTATTGCTTCCAATCTTGCAAAAGGAGCAAATGTTTCATCAAAATGTATACCCTCTTCTTGGCAATACCCTTTGGCTACCAATCTTGCTTTGTTTCTTACAACAGATCCTTCCTCATTCATCTTGTTCCTGAAAACCCATTTTGTGCCAATTACATTCTGATGGGTTGGTCTCTACACCAATTCCCATACTTTGTTTCTTTCAAACTGATTCAACTCTTCTTGCATGGCTTGAATCCAATGTGTGTCATCCAATGCTTGAGACACATCTTTAGGCTCTATTTGGGAAATAAAACAAGTGAACATTGCTTCATGTTGTGCTCTGGATCTGGTTCTTATGCCATCTCTAACATCTCCAATAACTAACTCTGGTGGATGGTCTCTCAGCCATCTCACATCAGGTTGAAGTAAGTCTGTTGGATTCAGCCGCCTCGCAGCTAAGTTGTAGGTCCCAAGGGGTGTAAGTAAGGTTTAGAAGGGGGGTTGAATAAACCTTACCAACTTTTCAATTTTAGTCCTTTTAAAAATATTACAGAGTTAATACACAGCTAAGTCCTTGAGGGATAGCTAAGTTAGTTAATCAACAGAGTTAGCCACTAAACAAACTCGATAGAGCTGTTGATAGAATAACTCAGCTGTTTAGTCTAAACCTTAACTTGGATGTGATGAGTTTTTCAGTGGAAGACTTAACACCCTTGAATTTGATTTAACTTTGTTTTAACACTTGATTTTAGCACTTAGTTATTTATCAGTTGGATTGGCAAATTATCAGCATATATAAAGTTATTGTGCAGAAATGTAAATATGTTGAAATGTAAATGACACAAGTAAATTTTATAGAGGTTCGAAGATGGGGTAATTCTTCTACTCCTCTCTTCTCCAACTCCTGGAGGAATCCACTAAGTAATGATCAGTTCACAAGGTGGTTATCGGTCAGAGACAAGTCTTGATCACGGTGACTTGCTCCTTGGACTCGCCCTGGAGATGCCTTGGTCACACGGTGGCTTCTCGTCCGACTCGGCTTCTTCACAGGGCAGCTGCCTTGCTACTTCAGCTCACTTTCTCAAGCTTCTTGGATTTGATCATGAAGCCCTCCAATAACTTGAGATTGGTTCGACCTTGAACCTTTCTACAATCCTCCTTGGAAAGTAAACCCCTTTTGATTCTTCAAAAGTTTCCTCTTCAATAGTTTGAAGTTATCTTTCCTTCACATGTGTGTGTTGGATTGATGTCCTTCGAGATTTAGGCTTGAGGATTTTTGCTTGAATATCTTGAGAATATTTTGCAGGTTAGAGTTTGAATAATGCTTGTTCGTTCTTTGTTCAGATAACCTTTTCTCAATGAAATTCCTCAGCCTTTTATAGTGAACTTTCAAAAATCTGCCCGTTGAAGAGATATGCTGATTTTCGAAAGTCACTTATGTTCGTTGGCTTGTCTTTTCTTGGTCTTCAGTCTTGAGATGTAGACCTTTCCTCGTATTAAATGAATGTTCAGCTTTTTAGGTTCTGACACGAGGTGCAGTGTTTCCCATTGGTTTATTCCTTTTACACGCTTCTGGGAATGAGCACTTTAAGACCTGGCAACATGGGTGTATTGCTTATTTAAGTAATATTCTTGACTTCTGTGCAACGGATTCTTTTCAGTTAACTCCTCTTTGCAGCTGCCTTTTCCCCAGGTGACTTAAGTCTCCTCCAATCATCGAAAGACTCATCTGTCACTTCAACTCGTGACATGGCTCCTCAAGTTGACTTCACTGACTCTTCACACAGCTGTCCCTCAGCTGTTACATCTTCAGTCGAGTCCTTGGTCTCCTGTCTTGGCCATACTCAGTTGTTCGCAATGTGAGTCTTCACTTCACTTCTTCAGTTGACTTCTTGTATTCTCAGGCATAGCTGACTTGACTCAGCTCATTCAGTCCTATCTATTACAATGAGAATTACAAGAAAAATGGGGTGCCAACATTCTAATCTAAGTTTTACATGGCATTCATCAAAATATACAGAATAATTTCCCAACAATTTCCCCCGTTTTGATGATGCCAAAACTTAAAAACATTAAGCAATATGTAAACAGCAAAGATACATACATACAATGCAGTAACAAAGAATGTATGTGTAGAATCAATCATTTTATTGATCATAGCATTCTTGTCCTTTACACAGCTGTTTACAAGGTATATCAGAGCATAATCATATCCAAGCAAACTTCAAGCATCTATGCTAAGATACAAAAATAGAGAGAAAATACAACAATACTTTATTGAATGTACAGATGACTTACACACATATGTATTTACAAAAGTAAAATACACGAAGGGGTTAGCAGCAACACTTCATCGCCTTCGATGCCTCCTTCTTTGCTCTTCAGCTCTGTCATCATCAGCTCTCTTTCTTTTCTTTTCATCTTCAGCTGTTTTCTTCTTTTCATATGCTCTATTCGCAGCATCGTCTTTTCGCTTCCTTTCTTGCCTTTTTTCCCATAACTGATCTTGTCTTTTATTTTCCTCTTCGATTCTTTTCACGTATTCAGCATTCTTCCTAGCCACTTCCCGATTTGCTACTTCATCGTACCCAGCCTAGTAGATCCTTCCCTTCTTGCCTGGATCTACATACTCAATGTTTTTGGGTAGAGGTCTAGGTTGGAAACCTCTTCCTCCACCACTTCTTCCTCCTCCTCCTCAGGCGTATATTTATCGAGTCTTCTTCTTACCAATTTGAATGGTCTTTGGTAGTCTCTTGCCGCCTATCGCCTTCTTCGCACGACTTGGACCCTTCCTCCAGGCTTGGGCTATAGACATGTTCTTGAAGTAACCTTCGGATTTGAGCGTTTTAAATTCTTCAACAGATCTTGGCTCGTCTCCGTCATCTGGAATGACATCTAGGTTCTTTCCTGCCGGAATGCCACCGTAAGTTTTCAGTACTTCTAGAACATGGGCATCCGTCTTTCTTTCAACCTCCTTCATCCCTGCTTCCACAATTTTTCTCTTCTCAGACATAGGCACAATAGAGTGTTGGAGCGGCAGAGTCACTGGAAGTTTGCTGATTATCGATGTTGTGGCATGACCTTGCTGAGGGGTTTCGGCAAGCATTAAGGTCACATCCTTTGACCTTTCCCCCTCAACAGCTTTTCCCTTCTCCTTCTTCTTCTCAACAATTGTTTGCTCCTTCTCCTTCTTCTTCTCAACAGCTGTCTCTTCCTTCAACTTCCTCAGGTATTCCTCTTCCCCCTTTTTGGCATCACCGAAGGAGAGAGAAACCCCTGGAAACATCCCAGCGAGCATGAAATCCAGTCGGCTGGGAGTTGAGTTTTGCTTGGAGTCTGCTGCGGCATGTGCTATTCGAAATTCTGAGCGAGTGGCTTTCGATTCAGCTGCCACCAGTTTCATTTCAGCCATGAGAAGGCTGAATCATGTTCTCCTCAACACGCAGAATTTCTTTTCGATGAAATTCACGCAGCAGCTCCATTTCAGTTGTGTGAGAGGCATGCATTCTATCAATATTGGCCTGCATCCTCTGCTTCATATCAGCATTGTCAGCACTCCAAACCAACATCTTATTGTACAAAGCCTTGAAATATCGGACTTGTTCGTATCGCATTTATGCTCGCCATCGACACCATTCCCTAATCCGCACCACGATCCTCGTAAGTCTCTTTGTCGAGTGGAATCTCTATTGTCTAGACGCATATCTAGTGAGGCCTGGTGCCGTTCGATCTTCTCAATCTCTCCACAGATTTTCTTGAAGACTTCACAGATCTCAGTTGTCACTTCAGATTCAGCTGGCGGCCATGCAACATCAAAATCAAAGTCTGCTGGAACAATGGAGTCGGTGGGAATTACTGGATCTTCTCGGATGTTGAAACATCGCTGCTCTTGAGCTGTCTCTTCTTCAAGGTCGGGCAACTCAATTGAGAAAGGGAATGTTTCCTCAAATGCATCATCTCGCACATATGGGATCGATTGTACAGTTGTTCGTACCTTTGATGATCCTGGTTGAGTCGATCTGCTGCGATTTTGAAAGCTCTCGCGAGATGACTCGGTCTCAGCTGGGCCTGGTTGAGTGGATTGGCCAGCTGACTGAGCCTCAGCTGTCTTAACAGCTTCTTCGGCCTCAGTAGATTGTGCTAAATGAATTTCCTTGTCCTCAGCTGCACCATCAGCGTCATCGGAGGATGATGAAGCCTGGGGGCTTAGTTCATCATCAAAATTGAACTTTTGACGAGCAGCTTTAAAAGTTGCCTGACTCGTCTGTGGAAGAACATCCTCAGCTGAGTCCTTTTGATGAGCAACAGGAGTGGACTAAGCTTCGTCTTCAGATCCCAGAAAGGATATATCAGGGTTGTCCTGGGAATCATGAAGAGCACTAATCTCCTTTTCAGATTCAACAATGATGACAAGAGGGATGCTCTTATCTTCTTGAGTTTTACCCAGGGAAGTCTCAACCTCCCTTGGGCCTTCAATACCTCCAGCAGTCTCAACTGCATCGAGGTCTTCTACAATCCCTTCGACAGACGCAGCTGTCTTAGGGTCTTGGACAGTGGCATCCGAAGGAGTCTCAACCCCTTGGATTGCACTTTCAGTGCCCAGAGTGTTAACTTCCGGGGTATTTCCAACATGTGCCTCGATCGCACCAAAGCGGCGTCCTCGACTGCAGCGGTTGGCACTTTATTTGGGGACAGACTCAACTGTCCGAGCTTTGTCAGTGTCAGTCTGCTATGATTCTCTTTCCTTTTCAACTTTGCCTCCTTTCTTCAATGTGGAGTCATCTGCAGCATCCTCCAACCCTGCTGCAGTGGAGTGAGTTTCCCCCTCAGCTGGCACACCAGCTGAGTGAAACACCTTTAGTAGGGGTTGGCTCAACTTGGGTGCCCAAATTCCCAGTTTCATTGCTAGTTCCCTGAGAGCCATTTGGTGAGTGCACTGGGGAGGTGGTGGCAGCTATAGTTGTGGCAATTTGCTGCACCACTCCCAAAGGATCCAATTCTAGGTGAGCCTGAGATGATTCTCCTGGTCCTTCCATCATCTGTTGCTCATGCATCAACCTGGATTCCTTTAGAGCTTGCTGCATGTCTGACTTCTCTGTTGCAGCCATGGGATCCAAGTCTTCATCAATCTCGGAGAGCATATCAAGGTGAGAGTGAGCGTGTTCTAGAGTTCCAGTAAAATTACAGATATTTGCCTTCTCCAGTGCACGGGCTTGCCCTTCAGCTTTGTCCTTCTCATCCGCCTTTATGATACGGAGGAGATCCATGCACTGCCCTTTGTCGAGAGCCGTTTGGACATTGTTAACTCCAAGGAATTGCAGTAATTCCTCTTCCTCCTCGATAAATTCTGGGCGTTCGAACTGCACCCTGGAATGACTTAGCTTCCAAGCCCTCCATTCACGTAGACGGCGTTGGATATCTGGATATATAGAAGAAACCCCAATTACATCATCCTCTTCTTGTCCTTCCGTTTCAGGGATGGAAGGTAGCATACTCTGCTGCTCTTCGCCTTCAGCAGCATCTATGGCAGGTGGAGAGACAACCTTTTCAACAGGAGATTCCGTTGTCTCAGCTGCTTCTTTGGTAAGCCTCTGCTGATCACCTTCAGCAGACTTGGCGGTTTCATCGATTATTTCAGGAGACTGCACTTCCTCAGTAGTCTCAGAAGTTTTCTCCAGCTGAGTGTCGGACTCAGCTGTCTTCTCAAGCTCTGAAAGCTTGGAGATTCTTCTTCTTCTCTTGGTTCTTACCAGAGGAATTTCTGGTTCGGATTCCTCTTCTTCAGGTTCCTTGGCGGCAGGGGTCGGAGCATCTTTCTTGGATGGAGCTGCCTTTCTGGGCTTGGCAGTCCTCTTCTTTCTTATGGCTGGAGAAGGTATTTGGGCTTCCTTCTCTGCCTCAGCTGCGGGGGTAGGAGACACGGCTGCTCGGGCAGGTGACTCGGCTGCAGGGGCAGGAGCGTCCGATTTCTTTGCTGCAGGGGCATCTTTCTTCTTAGCAGCTACAGGGGCAGCTCTCTTCTTCGGATGGGAGGAGGCAGTTGTGTCCTCGGGTTCAGCTGATTCACCCTTACTAGTATCCGCCCTCTTCGCATGGGCTCTTTTATGGGCTCCGGAAAGATTAGCCCTGAACATTTTCTTGTTTACATGGAAGGTCTTTCCATGTTGAAGGGGAATGCCCTTCACTTCCATCAGATGGCCAATGACTAGGCCATATCCGAGTGATCCTCCAAAGGATCCATCTTCTTGTATGCGATTTGTTTCGAGCGTTCGGCGATGCGCTATACACGAACTCAGTCCAGTTGACTTTCTTTCCTTCCATGATCACAGCCATGACGATCAGCTTTATCTTTGACAGTTGATTGAAGCTGTCAAACTTCATATCTACACATTTTGCAACGACGTCCATCAACTTGTGATAGTCGTCCTTCAGCAGCTTCTTCTCAGCTGTGTAGATAATTTTCGCAGCACACTCCGATTTGGCTACTTCTTTCCATGCAGCAGCCAAGTTGACATCAGCTTCAACTATCTTCGTCATGCCCTCCGACGACAATAAGCAGTGCTCCGCAAGGTCCTTAGTAGTAATCAAGATGTCCTTGCGGTGGACGGAGGACTTGATACCTTCGTCCTGCACCTCTGCATTTGAGTAGAACTGCGCCACCTCTTCAGCGTAGGTCAGCGAGTATTCCATCGTTAGAAAAGGCCTGAGACCGGACTTTTCCAGCATATCAGCTATTTTCTTCACTAAGGTTTCATCGGAACCCTGTTTTTTCATTCCTTCGAAATCCACAGTCGATCCAGAGTGGATTTGCTTCGATAACTTAACAAAATCGAGTTTTGGTGCCATTTTTAGAGAGTTTTGCCGAATAAAACTTGATAAACCTGCTTGTGAATTCGTAGGGTTTTTGAGAGAAAAGAACTTGCTTGCTTCTGCTTTGAAGATGAACAGTTTTGAGTGTGAGAGAGAGAAAACTAAAAAATGAGTATATAAGGGTTATGAAAGGACGTGTTTTTGATTTTTGAAATTTGATCAAGATCAACGGCTTAGATTTAGCACGCCGAACTGCATTTAATTCCTCGCATTTAATGCGGCAGCATTTATATCCAATCATATGCTTACTTTGCAGCTTTTGACTGTACATCATTATTACGCTGACGTCATCCTTAAAAACATTCCCGCTCATTAAAAACGACTGCGTTTTTGTCACTTAGCTATTAAATGACTCAACTTATGTCAAACGTGACTTAACTAAGCTTCTCTCTTTTCATTAAGCGACTCAGCTGACAGCTAACTCAATACAGCTGACTTTTCGATATGGCTGATTCACTTGGCTGATGTGAAAATCTTGTTCATTTCTCACTTTTTATCTTCCATCTCTTCTGATTGAGTATTAACTTAGCTCAATTAATCATAGCTCATGCTTAAGCTCTTCAAATCTTGATTCACATAAGGGCTTGGTGAAAATGTCAGCTAACTGTTTATCAGTTGAGATGTATTCCAAAACGATATTTTTCTTTTCAACATGATCTCTTATGAAATGATATCTGACATCGATGTGCTTTGTTCTTGAATGCAACACAGGATTCTGAGTAATTGCAATAGCACTTGTGTTGTCACACATAATTGGAATTTATTTTTCTTCAATTTCATAATCTATCAGTTGTTGTCTCAACCATAAGACTTGGGCAACTTTTGCCCTTCGCATGACTATGTACTCGTCTTTTGTGGATGTGGCTATTGAGTTTTGCTTCTTGCTAAACCAGGAAACCAATTTGTTTCCAAGCATTTGACATGTGCCTGAAGTACTCTTCCTGTCAACTCTGAGTCTGAGTAACCAACAAGCTTGAATCCACCTTCCTTTGGATACCATAAACCAACTTCCTGGCATCCCTTCAAATATCTTAGCACTACAAGAAATTAGAGAAAATATGACGACAAAATTCGTCATGTAAATATCATTTTTCGTCACGAAAGTTATTAGATGACAAAATTTGAGCGTCATAACGATCGTCACGGTAGCCCCGTGGTAAAAGGTATACATGACACTTTTTTTAGTTCGTCACTAAATATTTAACCTTTGATGACGCTAACGACCAGTGTCATCATTTATATCATTTTTTGTGACGCCTAACTCGTCACTTCAATGATCAAACTTTTGTCACTCAAATTTCTATTTTGTCATCAAAAGGTAACATTTTAAATGACGAATGCATAGTTTGTCATCAAAACATTAGATTTTGGTGACGAAAATAAATATATTGCCAAAGTAATCAAATTTTAGCGACGCCTTCAATGTCACAATTGCATTAACTAATTCGTCATATATTATATAATTTGTCATAAAAGAGATGTTTTATAGTTACACAATATCGGTCGTCACTTAATGAGTATATATATAATGACAACACACTGTGTCATAAAAAGTAATATTCAATGACACGACATTTATTGTCACCAAAAGATTCTGAAACGTGATGACATGTTTCGTCACGACAAAATTAACATTACATGACAAAGTTGATTAGTGTCACTAATTGCGTAAGATTTTGTGATGAACCGGTTCATCATAAAAGAAGTATATGGTGACAAAATATTTTGTCACTAGATAGTATTATATTGTCATCATAAAAGAAGTATATGGTGACAAAATATTTCATCATAAATGACCCATTTTGGGTGACAAATTTAAAATATATACGGGACAATACACGTCGTCATAAAAGGACTATTTTTAGTGACCAATTTTATATTGTCACTAAATGGATATGTATGGTGACGTCTAAGTTCGTTGTGAAAAATATTAGTTTCAGCTACAAAATAGATCAGTGTCACCAATTGATTTTTATATGACAACATAAATAACCATTAAATGATGCATTGGTGACTATAATTCTATATTTATATTGATGTATTAATTTGAACACAAACTTGTGATAAGAAAGAGCACACGAAAAAGAAAAGCCAAAAAAGAATATTTTGATTCTGCAAAAAATTGAACAGATGACCTGTGAGAAGAAAACAAGACCCAATCCACTAGGCTAGCCATAGAATTTGGTTAACTTTGAATACCAACTCTTATTAAAGAAAGCAATTTCACCTTCTAAAAAATCGAAACCTGAGGCTGAAAACACAAAAAAAGCACTTTTTTGTGTCAAGAAAAGCACTTTTTTTTATAACTTACCCACAGAGCCATCTCAGTTAACGAACAAAAACAGAGAACTCAACCTCAGTTCTCTCTCGCACTCGCCTCTCTCTCGCTCTCGTCTCTCTCGCCTCTCTCGCCTCTCTCGGTCTCACCTCTCTCACTCTCGCTCTCGCCTCTCTCTGTGGAATCTCGATCGACTCTATCAGGTATGTATTTCACGGCCCTAAATTTGTAGATTATTTGGGTATAAATTTGTAGAGTTTATAATCTGTAGAAATATAAATTTTAGGGTTTGTAATCTGTAGATATATAAGTTTGTAGATTATTTGGGTATAAATTTGTAGAATATATGTGCATAAATTAACAAATTCGGTTCAGTTTCGGTTTGGATTTTTGGCCGGTTTGGTTCAGTTTGGCCGAACGAACACCCCTAGTTTTATTACAAGCAGCATGGAATATTAATTCTTATTTAGCTAAGATTTAGACTATAAGCATATCGACTACAATTTTATTTCATTAACTCAAAAAGTCCTAAACTGATAACTGTCAAAAATGGTTTTTGCTTATGTTTTTGATTGGCTTGCTATTCAGGATGTATGATTTTGACAGAAATGGAACTATGTGCTTTGAATGTGAGTTCATTTGTTTTATGGTCTGGTCTGTCCACTTTTTGACCGATTCTGGCAATTAATTATGTATTTTTGTCGTCGGACGCTTTGTATGTGAATGTGATTCTGACATTTTTGTTTGAGAAGTAGTATTTTTATAATTATCCTTAAAAGGCGGGTTCAGATTTATGATATCTTGTAACTTGACTTGTAGACACTTACATGACTATGAAGAGTTTGACATGGGATTTACTGTTGCACTGCTTGCTTTTGAAGATGTCACCAATTGCCCTGTTGGTGAGCTGCTTGATATATCTCAGCCATCCTTACCAGTGGCATTGTGTTTTCTTGCAATAGCAAATCTTTGCTTAGTCTGCATTTTTTCTTTGGATTACTTTTGGGTATAGTTGGTTGTTCTTTGGATTACATAGAAAAGGATGGCCATTTTAGTAATTACAACAAATAGAAATTGCGTTTCTATGTAAGTATTTTTGAGTGAAACTTTAACATTGATTTTTGTCTCTTGTGAAAATAAGAAGACGGAAAAAAATATATAATTTGAATTTATGAAATTTAATAAATAAATGGGGTTACTATACTATCTCAATTTTGATGCTCAAATACTTCTCGTCAACACTTTGAATGTATTTATGAATTCTCTCCTCCATTCCTGCTTCGTGGGTTTAACCTTTGAATCTTGTTGAATTCGATGAACTTGAATTGAGACCCTTGTTGATTATACTTGAAACATGGGTTTCTTATCATAGTTAATTGCTACTGGTCACAGATTACATGACAATAGATGGTTTGGCTATCATTCAATATCTTGGAATTTAATGGAGAGACACAAATAAGTAAAACTCCAACATTGATATGTCAATACATAATTGGGATTAAATTTTTTACTTACAGTAATTAATGTTGCCTTTGGGGTAATCTGTATCTTTGTTTGAGTAGTCACTTTGATATATACTTGCTTAGTTGGATAGTTTTGGTTTTGCTAGTTAATACTTGCTTCTGATTGTTTCATTTGTGATGAGTTATCAACTTAAGATTTTCTGACCTCTTATCCTTTCAATTTGTATTTGTTTCCCGGTTATTGTGAAATGAGTGCATTTGATGAATTATATAAATATCTAGGTTAATTTGGCAAGAGAAAAAGCTTGAGGAAGCAGTTAGAAGTGTGCAGATGGAAGGTCTCCTTTGGGGAGCATCTAAACTTGTCCCTGTTGGATATGGTATCAAGAAGCTGCAGATTATGATCACCATTGTGGATGACTTGTGCTCAGTTGATACCCTTATTAAGGATTATCTTATAGCTGAACCAATAGATGAATATGTCCAGAGTGTCGATATTGTCGCATTCAACAAAATATAATTTGCCTTGTTCAATAGATAGTTGTGGAGATTCATGGAATGGAGTTATTCTATTACTTTGTTATCGTGTTAATTTGGGAATGATAAATTATCATGCTTTCTCAAGAATGAAAAAAAAATATATATCTTCTGGTCATATAATATTTTATTTAGGGATGACAATGGAGCGGGTCAAAACCCGACTCCGTATTAAACCCGTCCCATTTGGGGTGGGTTCAAACCCGGTCAAATGGGTCCCAGGGCGGGTCTTGGACCCGGTCAAAGAAAACCCGCCCCTAATAAATTAATGCTATTCAATTTTTTTTATTTTTAGTCAGGTCCTGGAATTTATAATGTATTTATAAAAAATTTTTTCTTCTTTGTTTACATTTTGCTTTAGGGTTCAGTGTAACTTTCTCATCTCCCTCTATACCCGTCGCTGCACCTTTGAAATTTTCGGCTGATCCTTGGTTTATTTCTAAATTATGACGTAAAGAAGTAAAATTAACTGTAATATTGAGCTTTGTGATTCTTAAAAAATTAATGTTAATTGCAAAATATTTGATGAAAGGCTTGAATCATAAAAGCTTGAATTCAGTGGGGCGCCCCCTGTTTGATGTCTCAATAATTTTTTCAATATCAACTGTTTTTTGAGCTTTAAATATATATGAGAAATGAATTATAATTTTTTTATTATAAATTAAAATAACTAGAAAATACATTTATAGATCATTATGTTGAAACAGTGAGTGCAAAATTTGACAATTTCAATGACTAAGGTGAGTTAGGCTGATCTAAGCGTGAGTGAACCCTGCATTGAGTGATGTAAATTAATTAAAAAAAACTGAAGCGGGTCCGGCGGGTTGGGTCCCAGGTCTATTGTCACTAAATATGTGTTTTCATGACGAAATAATGACGTCATTACTTTTTGGAGAAATAAATGACAGAACACGATATTGTCATAACAGAAAATATTTTCATCACTGTTAATCAACAAATTATGACAAATATTTGAAAAAATATTTTGCCACAATATAAAATGGCGACAAATGCACATTCATTGTCACTAAATATCTGTTTCCATGACGAAATAATGGCGTCACTATTCGTTTAAAGAAATAAATGACAAAATGTGATATTGTCATGAAGGAAAATATTTTCATCACTGTTAATCAACAAATTATGACAAATATTTGACAAAATATTTTGTTATAATAAAAATGTCGACAAATGCACATTCATTGTCACTAAATATGTGTTTCCGTGACGAAATAATGGCGTCACTATTCGTTTGAAGAAATAAATGACAAAATGTGATATTGTTATGAAAGAAAATATTTTCATCACTGTTAACTGACAAATTATGACAAATATTTGACAAAATATTTTGCCACAGTATAAAATGGTGACAAATGCACATTCATTGTCACTAAATATGTTTTTTCGTGACGAAATAATGGCGTCACTACTTTTTTGAAGAAATAAATGACAAAATATGATATTGTCATGAAAGAAAATATTTTATGACACTAAATGGCGTCACGGATTATAATCTATTTGTCATTGAAAGATTTCCCTCCTAAATTTTGCTGCGAAATTCTACTGTCTAAAATTACTATGACGGATTTTGGTTAATCGTCATGGAATAAGAACAATAGTGACGAAATATAAGATCAATAGTGACGCACATAAATATTGTCATCAAAAAGTAATTTTCATTGACAAAAATAAAATTCGTCACTATTAGTTAACAAATTATGACAAAAATTTATGCGTGGTAAAGAAATTCGTCATAAAATGTGTGATTTCCTGTAGTGTAGGATTATCTTAGATGCAGTCATGTGACTCTTCTTAGGTGCAGATTGAAATCTTGCACATACACCTACTGCAAATGTGACGTCTGGTTTGCTGGCTGTTAAATAGAGCAATGACCCAATGAGTGCTTTGTATCTTGTTTGATCTACAGGTTTACCATCTGCATCCATGTCCATCTTGACTGATGTATTCATTGGTATTTTTACAGAAGACTTCTCTTCCATACCAAATTTCTTCATTAAATCTCTGGTGTACTTAGTTTGACTTATGAGGGTTCCATCCTTCAGCTGCTTAACTTGAAGTCCTAGGAAGAAGGTTAGCTCTCCCATCATGCTCATTTCCACTCTTTGTTTGTGGATCCAAAAATGATATCATTCACATATATCTCGAACAAGCATACTCTCTCCATCTTGAATTCTCAAGAGTTTGTCCACTTTGCCTTTTGGTAAATCCATTATCGATTAGAAATTGAGACAATGTATCATACCATGCTCTTTGCATCCATAAAAACACCTTATCTCCAAGAGTATTCTGCTCAAAGCCTGGAGGTTGCTCAACATAGACTTCTTCTTCCAACAATCCATTTAAAAATGCACTTTTCACATCCATTTGATATACAATAAAGTTCTTGTGTGCAGCATAGGCAAGAAACATCCTTATTGCTTCTAATCTTGCAACTTGAGCAAATGTTTCATCAAAATCTATTCCCTCTTCTTGGCAATACCCTTTGGCTACTAATCTTGCTTTGTTTCTTACCACATTACCTTCCTCATTCATCTTGTTTCTGAAAACCCATTTTGTGCCAATAACATTCTGATGGGTTGGTCTTTGTACCAATTCCCATACCTTGTTCCTTTCAAACTGATTTAGCTCTTCTTGTATGGCTTGAATCCAATGTGTGTCATCCAATGCTTGGGACACATCTTTTAGCTCTATTTGAGAAATAAAACAAGTGAACATTGCTTCTTTCTGAGCTCTGGATCTGGTTCTTACACCATCTCTCACATCTCCAATGACTAGCTCTGGTGGATGGTCTCTCAGCCATCTCACATCAGGTTGAAGCAAGTCAGCTGGGTTCAGTCGTCTTGCAGCTGTGATGACTTGAGCAGAGCTCTCTTCATTATTCAGCTGCAGATTTTCCAGCTGTCTTTGAGATTCAGCTATCTCATCTTCATCTTGGTTGATTACTCCTGCTTCAGCTTCAACATAAGGACTCTTCTGCATAGTTGGTTGATTCAGCTTATCAGCTAACTCTTCAATGTCTTCTCCATTCACATTAGGTTCATCAAAAACCACAGGATAGATTCTTCTGTGACCATAGTCCTCTTGTTCAATACTCTATAGGCTTTGCTTTAAATTTGAGTATCCCAAAAAGATACCTTCATCAGCTTTAGCATCAAAAGCCTTTAGGTTGTCCTTGCCATTGTTGTGGATGAAGCATTTACATCCAAATATTCTGAAGTACCCAACATTTGGCTTTCTCCCTGTCCAGATTTCATAGGGAGTCTTTGTCAGCTGTCTATTAATCATGTATCTATTCTGAGTATATCATGCAGTGTTGATGGCTTCAGCCCAAAATCTTTTAGCATCCGACCTTGACTAACATGGTCCTTGCAGCTTCCTTGAGAATTATGTTCATTATTTCAGCTACTCCATTTTGCTGTGGAGTTCTTGCTGCAGATAACTCATGAGCAATACCATTTTCAACACAGTATTGAGTTATTATCCCATTGACAAACTCAGTTCCTGTATCAGACCTTATCTTTATAATGGTTTGGCTCTTTTCATTTTGAACTCTTTTCATCAGCTGAGGTAGTTTCTGCAGGGTTTCTTTCTTTTTGCACATAAAGATTGTCCATGTATATCTTGAATAATCATCCACCACCACTAAAGTGTATTTCTTTCCACTTATATTGGCTGGTTCAACAGGACCAAATAAATCCATATGCAACAGATGTAATATCCTTGTTGAAGAAGGACTAAACTTCTCTTTGAATAAAGATTTGATCTGTTTTCCCATCTGGCATGCATCACATACACTTTCCTTCTTGTACACTGAGTCTGGAAATCCTTCCACAAGGTGACTCCTTGCTAGCTTGTTAATTGTCTTGAAGTTCAGATGACTCAGCTTCTTGTACCACAACCAACTTGATTCGGCTGTGCTTTTTGCTAACAAACAGGTGCTTGGTGTGGCAGTAGACCAGTCTACCACATGCATGTTCTTCTGTCTGGATCCTTGCAGCACTATTTCATTTGATTCAGTATCTTTAATTTGGCACACTCCCATATTGAATCCAACATTGTAGCCTTTATCACAAAGTTGACTTATGCTGAGCAAATTGAAGTTGAGTCCCTCAACATAAGCAATATATGTGATCTCTAATCCATTCTTCTTAATGGATCGAGTGCCTTTTATTTCCCCTGGAGCTTCATTTCCTCCAAATATGACTTTTGCACCTCTAATCTCCTTGAATTTTGACAGATTTTTCTTGTTTCTAGTCATATGTCTGGAACAGCCACTATCCATGTACCAGGTTCCTTGGCACTCAGCTGTTCCATGAACCTGCAATCAAGGAAATTAGTTTTTAGGTACCCATGCTTGTCTGGGTCCTGAGGGGTTAGTGTTATAAGATGATCCAACCAACCTATAGCCAAATGACTTGACTCTAAGAGATTGTCATCTATCTGTGCCATAATCATAACTTACTTTGGCAAATTGCTTAGGGGCTTTAGGTTCATACAGTTGTTTCTTTTGTCTGTATGCATGTGTGTGTTTTACCAATTGCCTTCTTTGGGTAGTTGTGATGTTTTTTAGTGTAGTGCCTGGGTGCAAATGTGTGCTAATAATAGCTCTTTTGCCTTTGGAATAACCTTTGTTGAGTTCTAGGTCTTTGCCATTTAGGCTTGTATTCCATTGGTCTTTGCTGATATGTCATATTATTCCAATCAGCTTGACTTGGGTAATTTCTACCATTCCCATCATATATGTTTCTTTGATAAAACTTCTGGGGTTTTTGGTAGCTCTGTTTACTCTTCACAGAGTATTTCCTATTTGGAGTTTGCTGAGGAACTCTGCTCGATTTCTTCTCAGTTTTCCTCTCAGCATACTCAACTGGCTGTTTTCCTTTTCCTTTATATCCAAGCCAGTTTGTTTGTGATTGTGCTTTGGAGTGAATGTGGGTGCATCATTTGGTGTTTTGGATTTTTGAGATGTTTCATTACTTGAAGATCATTTTTCCAAAATCACTCTGGGGTTTGACTGTGCACATAGGGATTGAATCCTATGCATGTCTTATCTCCACACTCTTTTTGGCTCATAATAAGGTCATCCAATGATTTAGATGCCTTTGTAAATGATGCAATCATATTTTTGATATCATTTTCCCTCTTTTCTATAACATCTATCTCTGCTATTAGTTTAGCATTCTCAGCCTTCAGCTCTTTGTTCTCATCAGCTATGTGACTCGAGTACTCGGCTCTAGTCATTTGTGAGTTTTGGCTTTGAAATGGGTTGTTTTCCTCATTTAATAGTGTGTGAGAGGATTTAATGTGCTCAAAGTCTTTCATCATTTTGCCAAATGAATCATAAAGATCAGTGGGTGATGAAGTGTGTGTGTCACAATCACTATCACTAGAATCTAAGTGAGATGAGTTAGAGTGTACCTCATCTTCTTGGTCTGGTTGATCTTATTCTTTAGCCATTAGATAGATCATTGCTTCTTGAGAATCATTTGAGTAGTCACTTCACTACTCTCGAGTCTTCTCGCTTTTCTTTAGACTTAGTGTCTCGGTCTCAGACTAACATAGCCTTTTTCTTTTCTGTCTTCTTTCTCTAAAGACACTTCTTTCTTCTTCATTCTGTATTTATTGACTTGGATATGGGATCAATAGCGAAGTGTCTGGCCTCAGCGGTTCCAACACGAGTTCTCATCTCTTTGGTCATTTCTTTCAGTCCTTGAATTATCAGCTCTCTGATATTCAACTTTTGGATGCTCAGCTCTCTTGGGTGGCCTATCTTCCCTTGACTTGGAGGGAGCTGAATGTCTCGTGCAAGATTCACCCTTGTTTCTTTTATAGTTCTTGTTGAAGAACTTGTTGAATCTTTTAACCATCAGGGAAATCTCCTCCTGGTCAATGGCTTCCTTGACCTCAGCTCTCTTCCCATCCTTGACTATAAGTGCAGCTGTTTTGGGTACAGCTGTCTCCTCTTGATCTTTTCTTCTCAGCTCAAACTCATAGGCTTTGAGGTCTGAGAATAGCTCATGATTGGATGTTGTTGTGAGGTTCATTGAATGTCTCAGGGCCATGACCTTCATTTACCATTCAGCTGGGAGGCTTCTCAGAATCTTCATACACATTTCCTTCTATGTATATTCTTTCCCAAGTCTTTGATAGTTCATTTGTGATTTGGTGAATCTAGCATCCGGTGATCCAAGGTTTCACCGCCAAAGATTTTAAAATTTTCAAACTTTTGTACAGCAACAGACAATTTGTTTTCTTTAATTTGCTCAGATCCTTCACAATTTAAAGTTAATTTATCCCAGATTTGTTTTGCAGTTTGGCAAGATTTGGCTTTTTTGAACATTGCTTTGTCCAAGGTTTTGTAAAGTATGTCCTTGGCTACATTGTCCAAGTTGTATCTTTTTATGTCCTCGTTTGTCCACTCAGTCCTTGGTTTCTCAACCATGGATGGTCTTTCCTCAGCAGCAGCTTCTTCTCCTTCACCGCAATTTGCTCTCCGACGGTTGTGTTCACTTTCAGGATTTGCAGTGGCCCATCCTCTATCACTATCCACATTTCATCATGTAAAGCAGATAGATGAGCCTGCATACGAATTTTCCAGTCATCAAATTCTTCAATAGTGAACATAGGAATGCGTGTCAGATTTGCTTCCATGATAATAGCTTTGCTGAGTAAAAATAACTTTTGAAAGAGCAAGTGTTAAAAGCTTCTTTGAAAGATTGGAGATCTAGTTTAGTAACCAGTGCGGAAGGCTCAATGAACCATCCGCTCTGATACCACTTGTAGGTCCCAAGGGGTGTAAGTAAGGTTTAGAAGGGAGGGTTGAGTAAATTTTACCAACTTTTCGATTTTAGTCCTTTTAAAATTATTACAGAGTTAATACATAGCTAAGTCCTTGAGGGACAACTAAGTTAGTTAATCAAATTAGAGTTAGCCACTCAATGCATTTCGATAGAGTTTGTTGATAGAATAACTCAGTTATTTAGTCTAAACCTTAACTTGGTTGTGATAAGTTTTTCAGTCGGAAGACTTAACACCCTTGAATTTGATTTAACTTCGTTTTAACACTTGATTTTAGCACTTAGTTATTTATCAGTTGGATAGCAAATTATCAGCAGATATAAAATATGTGTGCAAGAATGTAAATATGCTGAAATGTAAATGACACAAGTAAATTTTATAGAGGTTCGAAGATGGGGTAATTCTTCTACTCCTCTCTTCTCCAACTCCTGGAGGAATCCACTAAGTAATGATCAGTTTACAAAGTGGTTATCAGTCTAGAGACAAGTCTTGATCACGCAGCTGACTTGCTCCTTGGACTCAGTCTAGAGATGCCTTGTCACACAGCTGGCTTCTCGTCCGACTCAGCTTCTTCACAGGGCAGCTATCTTGCTACTTCAGCTCACTTTCTCAAGCTTCTTGGATTTGATCACGAAGCCCTCCAATAACTTGAGATTGGTTCAACCTTGAACCTTCCTACAATCCTCCTTGGAAAGTAGACCCCTTTTGATTCTTCAAAAGTTTCCTCTTCAACAGTTTGAATTTGTCTTTCCTTCACAGCTTGGTGTTGGATCGATTTCCTTCGAGATTTAGGCTTGAGGATTTTGCTTGAATATCTTGAGAATATTTTTGCAGGTTACAGTTTCAATAATGCTTGATTTCTCAGGTGTGCAAGGTAACCTTTTCTCAATGAAATTCATCAGCCTTTTATAGTGAACTTTCAAAAATCTGCTCGTTGAAGAGATAGGCTTATTTTCAAAAGTCACTTGTGTTCGTTGGCTTGTCTTTTCTTGGTCTTCAGTCTTGAGATGTAGACCTTTCTTCGTATTAAATGAATGTCCAGCTTTTCAGGTTCTGACACGAGGTGCAGTGCTTCCCATTGGTTTATTTCTTTTGCACGCTTCGGGATCGAGCACTTTAAGACATGGCAAAGACATGGAAGTATTACTTATTTAAGTAAAGTTCTTGACTTCGCAGGCAATGGATTCTTTTCAATTAACTCCTCTTTTGTGCGCTTTTCCCAGGTGACTTGAGTCCGCTCCAATCATTGAAAGACTCATCTGTCACTTCAACTTGTGACATGGCTCCTCAAGTTGACTTAATCGACTCTTCACACACTGTCCCTCATTTTGTTACATCTTGATCGAGTCCTTGGTCTTTCTCTTGGCCATACTCGGTTGTTCCGCAATGAGTCTTCACTTCACTTCTTGATTGACTTCTTGTATTCCCAGGCATAGCTGACTTGACTCAGCTCATTCAGCCATATCTATTACAATGAGAATTACAAGGAAAATGGGGTGCCAACATTCTAATCTAAGTTTTACATGGCATTCATCAAAATCTACAAAATAATTTCCCAACAATTTCCCCCTTTTTGATGATGCCAAAACTTAAAAACATTAAACATAATGTAAATAAAGACAGAGATACATACAGACAATGCAGTAACAAAGAATGTATGCGTAAAATCAATCATTTTATTGATCATAGCATTTTTGTCCTTTACACAGCTGTTTACAAGGTGTATCAGAGCATAATCATATCCAAGCAAACTTCAAGCATCTATGCTAAGATACAACAATAGAGAGAAAATACAACAATACTTTATTGAATGTACAGATGACTTACACACATATGTATTTACAAAAGTAAAATACACGAAGGGATTAGCAATAATACTTCATCGCCTTCGCTGCCTCCTTCTTTCCTCTTCAGCTCTGTCATCATCAGCTCTCTTTCTTTTCTTTTCATCTTCAGCTGCTTTCTTCTTTTCATATGCTCTATTTACAGCATCGTCTTTTCGCTTTCTTTCTTGCCTTTCTTCCCACAGCTGATCTTGTCTTTTATTTTCCTCTTTGATTCTTTTCACGTATTCAGCTTTCTTCCTGGCCACTTCCCGATTTGCTACTTCATCGTACCCAGCCTAGTAGATCCTTCCATTCTTGCCTGGATCTACATACTCAATGTTTTTGGCTAGAGGTCTAGGTTGAAAACCTATTCCTCCACCACTTCCTCCTCCTCCTCTGGGCGTATATTGTACTGGAGTCTTCTTCTTACCAACTGAATGGCTGCTGGTAGTCTGTTGCCTATCAGCTTCTTCGCATAGCTTCAGACCCTTCTCCAAATACAAGTCCCAGGCTTGGGCTATAGACATGTTCTTGAAGTAACCTTTGGATTCGAGCGTTTTAAAGTCTTCAACGGATCTTGGCTCATCTCCGTCATCTGGAATGGCATATGTGTCCTTTCCTGCTGGAATGCCACCGTAAGTTTTCATTACTTCTAGAACACGGGCATCCGTCTTTCTTTCAACCTCCTTCATCCCTGCTTCCACAATTTTTCTCTTCTTTGACATAGGCACAGCAGAGTGTTGGAGCGGCAGAGTCACTGGAAGTTTGTTGATTATCAATGTTGTGACATGACCTTGCTGAGGGGTTTCGGCAAGCATTAAGGTCACATCCTTTGACCTTTCCCCCTCAACAGCTTTTCCCTTCTCCTTCTTCTTCTCAACTGTTGTCTGCTCCTTCTTCTTTTTCTTCTCAACAGTTGTCTCTTCCTTTAACTTCCTCAGGTATTCCTCTTCTTGCATGTGCTTGCCTCTGATCACCTGAGAGGTTTGCCTTGAAATCCTCTTGTTCACATGTAAAGGTTTCCCATGTCTGAGGGGAATCCCCTTCACCTCTATCAAATGGCCGATTACAAGGCCATACCCCAACGAGCTCACAAACAAACCAACATCGTTGATGGTCATGTTCATGACGTTTTGGCAGATTTGGCAGAAGATGAACTCAGCCCAGTTCACCTTCTTCTCTTATATAATCGCAGCCATGACAGTCAGCTTCGTTCGAGACAGCTGATTGAAATTGCCAAACTTCATGTCCACGCATTTGGACACAACATCCATTAGTTTGTGATAGTCATCCTTGATCAACGACTTCTTGGCTGTGTAAACAGCCTTAGCAGCAGACTCTGTCTTGGCGATCTCCTTCCACACTACATCCAGGTTAATGTCTTTTTCAGTAATCTCCTTCATCCCTCTTGAAGGAAGGTGGCAATTAGTAGCTAAGTCCGCAAAGTAATCTTGATGTTGGTGTTATGGACAGATGACCTTATCTCTCCATTGTGAACCTCAGCGTTCACATAGAACATTGCGACCTCCCCAAGGTATGTATACGAGAATTCCATGGTGAGAAATCCCTTGAGGCCAGATTTCTCAAACTTAGCAGCTATCTTCTAGGCAAGTGCTTTGTCAACCCCCTGCTTCACCAAACCCTCGAAATCCACTGTAGAGTCGGAGTGGATCTTCTCAGCCATCTTTACAAAATCATAACTTGAAGCCATTTCTGGAAAATGACGGTGAAAAACCTGAATTGCGAACGATGTAAGAATTAGGGTTTTGCTTTAGTTGCAGAGAAAAACTTATTGTTGCTTGAGAGAGACCAGTGTATTGTGAGGAGAAAGAAAGTTGAGTTTTGGTATATAAGGGACGTGAGGGGACGATTTTTAGAATTTGAAAAGGTTGATCAAGATCAACGGTTGAGATTAAAAGCTTAAAACTTCATTAATTTCCGTGCATTAAATGCAACATCATTTATATCCAGTCATAAGCTAAATGTGTACAAACTTTATTCTGACACCATAATTACGCTGATGTAATGTCCAAAAACATTCCCACTCGCAGAAAATGACTGTGTTTTGTCACTTAGCTCATAAATAAGTCAGTTATCTTCCAAAAGTGACATAACTCTGCTTCTCTCTTCACATGACGATCACTCATCTGTCAGCTAACTCGATACAACTGATTATCCATCTTGGTTGTTTCATTTGGCTGGAAAATGAAACTTTGCTGATTTTCATTTCTCTCTTCTTTGACTCTGATGAATGAGTCTTCTGAGTCTTCTAACTCAGCTCAATCAAACCTAGCTCATTCTTAAGCTCCTCAAATCTTGATTCACATAATGGTTTAGTGAATATATTAGCTAACTGCTTATCAGTTGAGATGTATTCCAAAGTGATGTCTTTCTTTTCAACATGATCTCTTATAAAATGATATCTGACATCAATGTGTTTTGTTCTTGAATGCAATACTAGATTTTGTGTAATTGCAATAGCACTTGTGTAATCACACATAATTAGAATCTTTTTTTCTTCTATATCATAATCTCTCAGTTGTTGCCTCATCCAAAGAACTTGGGCACAACAGCTGCATGCAACTAATTACTCTGCTTTAGTTATGGATATAGCTATTGAATTTTGTTTCTTGTTGAACCAAGAAACTAGTCTATTTTCAAGCATTTGACAAGTACCTGATGTACTTTTCAGTCCACTCTACATCCAGCATAGTCTGAGTTGAGTAACCAACTAGCTTGAATCCTCCATCCTTTGGATACCATAAGCCAACTTCTTGGCATCCCTTCAAATACCTTAGGATTCTCTTGGTTGCAGTCATATGACTCTCTTTTGGTGCAGATTGATATCTAGCACATACACCTACAGCAAAGGTAATGTCTGGCTTACTTACTGTTAAATAGAGCAATGATCTAATGAGAGCTCTATATCTTGTTTGACCTACAGCTCTGCCATTTGCACCCATATCCATCTTGATTGATGTATTCATGGGAATCTTTACTAATGATTTATCTTCATACCAAATTTCTTCATCAAATCTCTGGTATATATTCTTTTTTTTTTTTTGAAGACCTAGGAAGAAAGTCAGCTCTCCCATCATTCTCATTTCAAACTTCCCTTGCATGAGGTTTGAAAACTTGTCACACAGCTCTTTATCTATGGATCCAAATATGATATCATCCACATAAATTTGAACAAGCAGTATACTCTCCCCATCTTGAATTCTGAAGAGTGTTCCATCAACCTTGTCTTTGGTGAATCCATTGTCAATTAGAAACTGAGACAATGTGTCATATCAGACTCTTGGTGCTTGTTTCAATCCATACATAACTTTCTTGAGCTTGTAGACTTTATCTCCAATAGTTTTCTACTCAAACCTGGAGGTTGCTCAATATAGACTTCTTCTTCCAAAAGTCCATTCAAAAATGCACTCTTCACATCCATTTGAAACACAATGAAGTTCTTGTGAGCAACATAAACAAGAAACATCCTTATTGCTTCCAATATATCAATCTAAACATGATTGTCGGTAACTTCATTAATGCATTAACGTGTATAATTATAATTAGATGTCATATATGTGAGGTTGAAAAAAATAATCTAAATACTGTACTATTTTTAAACACACTTTTTTTCTATTTTTAAGCACATTAATAACGGAAAAGGCTGCCAAAAATAATTATAGACAAAATTAGTTTATTATGTATTTTATAGATTAGATGCCAAAAATATGTAAATTAACAACTATAATTAATTTTAAATTTAGTCCAATCATCTATACACATATAGATATTTGATAAATTATATACCAAAAATATAAGATTCCAAATTAATCTCAATCTGCATTTTTTAAGAACATTAATAAGGGGAAAAAACTGACAAACATAATCATAGCTAAAAATAGCTAGTACATTTAGGCGGAAAAAACCAGACTTCTGCTATTAAATATATATAGATATAGATGAGTAACATATCTTTTGGTAAACTTTGGGTTTTAGAGCCGCTGATTTACAATAATTATTGCAAGATCGGTAACATATTTTTCTTCCTAAATAATTGTTGCAAATTCCTAACATTTGGTAACTTTTGGTGTATTAATAAGTAGAATACCATTTATAATATTAATTAATTGTTGCAAAATCCTAACATTTGACAACATTTGGTAAAATTATAAATAGTAACACAATTTACAATATTTTCCTAATATATATAGAAAACCTTTGAACAATGGTTAGGATTGTACAATAAAATATTTATGAATATAAGAAGTAAAATTAGTGGTATATATATTTTATTTTATTTTTCAGTTTTAATTTTTTAATATAATTCATCTATTTTTCATTTTAATAAAACATTTATTTTTAATCACCATGAAACATTTAATAAAACGACATTCCTTCTAATGCAATTTAAGTAGTATAAATATAAAAGGATTTAACATAAATAATAAGTTGCCAAAAAAATCTATGAACACAAAATCAATTGCTAATTAAATGGTAAAAGATACATAAAATATTCCTATAAATATTCCGCCGAACATAATTCGTCTAATTTAACTACTATTAAATAATTTAGGAAATTTTGAATAGTCAATTAGTATTTAAAACTTGATTAATTAATATTATAGTGTACAAAAAAGTAACGTCCACCTTTGAAACAAATAATAAAAAAACCATTGAAACAAATAATAATCACAAAAACTCCTGTCAGACCGTCTAACGGATCTAGATCCGTTAGACGGATCTGACCCACGACCCGGATCCACGACCCAGTAGTGGTATTTTTGTGATTTTGCCCGGTAGTGGTATTTTTGTAATTTCCAATCGCGTAGTGGCAATTTTGTGATTTGAACGTGGCTTTTCAATTTCAGCGGGCAAATCACTGAACCGTCATTACTTGGATAGGTGAACGTGACTTCTCAGTGACTTCTCATTTCTCAACTTCTCAATTCTTAATGTTGCAAAAAACTCTTAGACAGAGTTCGTTCGAATCGGAAAGAGTGCGTGCGTTTGTGGCATTGGTCGTGAAGTTTTCAAAATCTTGTAGCATTTTCGTTCGAGTTTGTGAAGACCACATTTTCTTCGCGATTTTCGAAGTTCGTGTTTGTTTGAAAACAACAGATATCGTTCGTGTTCGTCAAATAAGGTAATGTTTGATTCATGCTAGGATTTTTAAGATCTCTAAACTTTGAAAACGGTAGTTTCGTCCAGTTTTAATGTGTAGGGTTTAAAGTTTTGTGGTGATTTGTTTGATATTTTCGAATTCCAAACCCTATTTTCTGGTTATTGGTAGGTTTTTTGTTATTTTCTGTTTGTTTATGTGTTTTTGTTACTGAACATTTAAGTTATACAAACATTTTCTTAAATGTAGTAGTAGTTAGTTCATATTGTATTAGTTTTTATCATGTAAAGTATTAGCAATGATGTCTATGTTTTCTTCTGTTGTCAAGTTTTTGCCCTGTTTTTTATGTTGGAGGTTTTTTGTATTTTATATTACTTGTTATTCGCAATTGTATTAGTTGTTACACTCAAATGTATTAGTGCAAAACCACAGTTCCCTGCTTTTTTGCTGCTATTCTGTTTTTCTTTTAAATGTATTAGTAGTTAGTTTGAATAGTATTTGTGTTTATTATGTAAAGTGTTAGTAATGATTTCTCTCTTTTTTATGGCATGTACTAAAGTTTATATTATTGGTGGTTTTTTGTTTTTTGTATTAGTTGTTACTCTCAATTGTATTAATTGTTACACTGAAATGTATTAGTCCAAAACCATAATGTCCTGCTTATGTGTTGTTGTTCTGGTTTTCTTTTAAATGTATTAGTAGTTAGTTTGAATAGTATTTGTGTTTATTATGTAAAGTGTTAGTAATGATTTCTCTCTTTTTTATGGCATGTACTAAAGTGTATATTATTGGTGGTTTTTTGTTTTTTGTATTAGTTGTTACTCTCAATTGTATTAGTTGTTACACTGAAATGTATTAGTCCAAAACCATAGTGTCCTGCTTATCTGTTGATGTTCTAGTTTTCTTTTAAATGTATTAGTAGTTAGTTTGAATAGTATTTGTGTTTATTATGTAAAGTGTTAGTAATGATTTCTCTCTTTTTTATGGCATGTACTAAAGTGTATATTATTGGTGGTTTTTTGTTTTTTGTATTAGTTGTTACTCTCAATTGTATTAGTTGTTACACTGAAATGTATTAGTCCAAAACCATAGTGTCCTGCTTATCTGCTGATGTTCTGGTTTTCTTTTAAATCTATTACTTACTCTGAATAGTATTAGGCATTACACTGAAATGTATTGATTACTCTGAATAGTCTGAATAGTGCTAATTTTTTATTTCTGTGGTGTTTTATGTTGTTGGTGTTTGCAGTAACAAAATGGTGTGTATGAAGAGACCGGTGAAGAGGTCAAAAAAGGATGATATCCCTCCATTGGCTCTGGTGCCATACGAGGACCCATCCTCCTCAAGTGAGGAATATATTCCACCCAAGAAGCAGCTGCAAGAGAAAAATGTTGCTTTGAAAAGAAAAAGAGCTAATATGTACTATACTCTTTTAACAGTTTTTAGTGTTTGAATTTAAAGTATAAGCACTAACTTTTTTTTTCCACATTTTTTGCAGTGATTTTGTCACACAATGTAGACCACGAGGTCTGTGTGAAGTCATATCCAATCTTACTGTTGCTCAAAAGAGAGACGTTGAAGCCATTGGTTTTGGAGGGCTGCTGAAGATGTCTGGGGTGAATGCAATCCCAACAAAAATTTTGAGGTGGTTAATTAACAATTTCAATGGTACAAGCCAGCTTCTTAGGATTGATCAAAATAAGAGTTTTGTTGTGACGGCGGAGGATATTTGTGACTATTTTATTCTGCCAAGGAACAAAGGTTGTGACGTTTTAAGAAATAATGAGAGTTTATCTATAATGACTGATTGGAACGCTAGGTATAAGTTTAAGTCAGAAGTTAGTTTGAAGTCTTTTAGGTCTATTATGGAGAGTATGGTGGATGGTGGTGATGACTTTAAGCGTTTTTTTGTTTTATTTTTATTGTCTTCATTCTTAACACCAAGTGCCAACAGGAACGTGGACTTTGGTGTTCTACGTTCAGTTGTTGAGGTGGAAAAAATAAAATAGTTGGATTGGTGCACACATGTTCTTAATAGGTTGTGTTTTGTCGTTAACAAGTATAAATCAGGGAGTGTTAAGAATGTGAGCGGATGCATTTTGGTTCTGCAGATCTTGTATTTTCATCGGTTGAAATAGCAAGGTCGTGCGGAACCCAAAACCCTACCATTGATACAACATTGGAACACAGACAGAATCAAGAAAAGGGTTGCGGAAGAAGTTGCAGCTGGTGAATTCGGACAGGGAGAGTTCCTGACAGACACATATCCCGTGTCTCGCAAGAAAGGGCAGAGTGGGAAGAAAACTCTTGGCGAGGGAAATATTGATGAGGAAGAAGAGCGAGTAAAAGATGGGCAGGACGGGAAGAAAGGGCAGACAGAGGAGAGAAAGAAACATGAGAATGATGATGAGAGCGAGGACTGTGAGTTGATTGAATTGATCAAGTACAAGCTAACAAAGGGTGAGATGGTGGATGAGGAGATCCACAAATTGGCGAAGGATATAAGATAAATGTTGTTATATATATTATTATTATTTACTTTAAAAGTATTAGTAGTTTTCTAATAATTTTTGTTGTTTTGTTTTGCAGGAAATGAGCGAGTTATTCATGTTGCTTAGGAGGGACATGAATGTCATATTTCACGCGCACATGGAAAGAGTTAGGAAGCTGCAGGAACAATTCACTGAAAAAGAGACTTCATTGTCTCCAGCTGTTGAGTTGTCTGAGACTCAACAGTTTTTTTCAAGTTCAAAGCTGCATGAATATGTTGACGAGGTTGTCAGCAAATTTGAAAAAATGAAGAGATTCATTGACCCTTCCATGCAATAAAGATGTCCCTGCTGCTGCGCATGACGATGTAATACCTGAGGAGAAGGAAGAGGTAGAGGATGAGAAGGAACATGATAAAGAAGAGGCTGAGGATGTGAAGGAACAGGGGGAGGATGATGAGGATGACAAGGAAGATTTGGAGGATAAAAAGGAAGAAATTCATGTGAATCAAGATGCCATTGATGATTGTGTTGCATATCTTGAGAAGGATTTAGTTGTTGTTGAATCAGGTATTAGTAGTTGTACTGTAATGTATTAGGGTTTACACTATAATGTATTAGTTGTTATTCTATTAGGTATTAGTTGTTGCACTGTACTGTATTAGTTTTTACTCTGTTAGGTATTAGTTGTTATTCTATTAAGTATTAGTTGTTGCATTGAATTGTATTAGTTTTTACTATGTTAGGTATTAGTTGTTATTCTATTAGGTATTAGTTGTTGCACTGAACTGTATTAGTTTTTACTCTGTTAGGTAGTAGTTATTGCATTGTAATGTATTGGCTGTTACACTATAATGTATTAGTTGTGATACTAATACTTTACCATTTGTTTTGTGGAAACAGCTGAACGGTGGCCCATCCGTGAGAAGAAAGCTTTCAGGTGTTCATTTATGAGAAATCACAGCAAGAATTTTACTGGTGTTGTGTTGTCAAGAAAGCAAAAGGATGTGGTTGATTACTGTTTCTTCAATCATAAAGGAAAGAAACAGAAAGTAATGTTTTCAACTACCAGTTCTGATTATGTTATTTGAATAATATTTTTTTCATTAACTGATGTAAGTTATTTTTTTCAGTCGAGATAAACCAATTTTTGCACATGGTGGGTTTTCTTACGTGTCGATGGCTGATATGCGCACGTTGAACGATGAAAGTCTGATCCATATCAGCGTAATTGATGCATGGGCATTGCTCCTCAATAGAAGTACTGTGGATGCAAAGAGGAAGAAATGCTTTTATTTCTATGCTCAGCATTCTGTAAGCAAACAATGTTGTTTTATTTGATGTATTGTCATGCTCTACATTAAGTAATGGCATGTTTAACATTGTGTTTTATTTTCAACAGTTATACATAGGAAACATGGCTGAAGAAATCCCTGGCAGAGATTAGGGAGAAAGTTTGAGAGATTGTTGGATGCACTGGATGAGAGCAGTAAGTGTGATGGACTTGAGCGGGTTTGACTTGGTAAGAAAATATTTTTATTTCTAATGTATTAGCTATTATATTGTACAGTATTAGTTGTTATACTATAAGGTATTAGTTGTTAAACTTAAATGTATTAGCTAAATATTATTATTTTTGTTGAAAATGTGGATTTTCTTCCCAATTTGCTTCAAAGCCCATTTTGTGGTTGTTGTCATTAATTTTGTTGATGGGAAGGTCCAATATCTGGACAATTTGGTCCACCACGAGGCTGCTGTCGAAAAGTACAAGAAACTTGAGACTGTTGTGGTAAGTATTGGTTGTTACACTGAAATGTATTAGTTTTTACACTGCAATGTATTAGCTAGTATATTTTAAAGTATTAGTTGTTACACAATTAGTTAATGTTATTATGGTTTTTTGTCACTTGATCCAGTAAAATAATTTTTCTCAACTGGCGAAAGAACTAAGACATCCACAAGCCCAGGAGGTTGAGCGTTTTCCCTTGGAAAATGTTCCCTTCAGCTGGCAAGCCCTCGCGAACAACGTGGACTGTGGTGTATTTTTAATGCACCACATGGAAAATTTTATTGGCCAAATCTACTCAAAGCCAGATTTGAAACTGGTACGATTCTTGCTGAAACAAATATTGCTTATATTCATCCCTTCCTGTATGAATTTTTTTTTCATGCCTTTCTTTTTTGTGTTTTTTTTGTAGCGCAATGTACGGCGTGCTTTAAGGGCATCTTTCTGTTCTAGAATTCTGTTGAACCCGTTGAATGAGAAACGAGTTCAACTTGAGAAAGATATTCTTGATTTTGTGAGAGAGATGAAGTAAACAAGTAAGATTTTATTGAACCTAGAATCAATTTTATTAGTTTAACAGTGATATTTTTTGTTAACATAATGTTTTTATAATGTACAGGTTCTGAAGAATGTTTGGTGTTTGTGATGTAGAGAATGGTTGGTACAGAGGATTGTGTTCTGGCTGGATTTTTTGAATGTTACAAAAAACAATTTGAATATTTTAGGTAAGTATTAGTAGTTATGTGTAAATGTATTATCATGTAATGCAAAAAGTATTAGCACTGCTTTTAGTAGTTTCGTGTAAATGTATGAAAAGATGGTTGGTACAAGGGATTATTAGAAGTACAACTAAGGAATTAGTATTGAAACTTGAAAATATATGTATGTTTTTTCATGTGTTTGTCTTAAAAAAAACATTTTCCGTATAAATGTATTAGTTGTTGAAAAGAAAAGTATTAGATGTGAAACATAAAAGTATTAACATAAACGAGTAATGTTTTTATGCAGACTTTTTGCTGAGGGCGGTTTTACAAGCAGTTGCAAGTATTATAGGTTCAGGTATGTGTTTTACGATGCATTAAGTCAAATGAATAAACAATCCCAGTACAATAAACATGATATATGTTAAAAAGTATCACACACAAATAAGAAATGTATCAGCAGATACGTTACAATGTATTAGTCCCCTGATCAAAGTATTACAGTGTTCAATAACAAATAATTCCTGAACAATAAGCAAGAGATAAGTTAAAAAGTATCACACACAAATAACAAATGTATCAGCAGATACGTTACAATGAATTAGTCCCCTAATCAAGTATTATAGTGTTCAATAATAAATAATAAAACATGAAATATGTTAAAAAGTATCACACACAAATAAGAAATGTATCAGCAGATACGTTAAAATGTATTAGTCCCCTGATCAAGTATTACAGTGTTCAATAACAAATAATCCCTGAACAATAAAAATGAGATATGTTAAAAAGTATCACACACAAATAACAAATGTATCAGCAGATACATTGAAAAGTATTAGTCCCCTGATCAAGTATTACAGTATTCAATAACAAATAATCCCTGAACAATAAAACTGAGATATGTTAAAAAGTATCACACACAAATAACAAATGTATCAACAGATACATTGAAAAGTATTAGTCCTGTGATCAAGTATTACAATGTTCAATAACAAATAATCCCTGAACAATAAAACTGAGATATGTTAAAAAGTATCACACACAAATAACAAAAGTATCAGCAGATAAGTTACAATGTATTACCAGAGATTTGAGTACAAATAATCAAACATTCTAAAACACTCTCTACTGATATATTCTAAAACAGTCTAGGATTAGGAGTTTTGAACCCGAACTCCCTTGATGTGTTTGTGTTTGATGTGTCAGCACTCTTCTTTTTCTTGTTTTTTTCAAAATGCCCTTTCGCTCTTTGATTTCTGCCCTTTGTAACTGAACGAGTAGGATCTAGGATACTAGTAGAAGAACTAGAAATCTCAGTTTCAGCTGTAGAATTCATTGTAGCAGCCATCAATTCATCAATTGCCATAGAATCCCGGTTATAACCATCTTAAAGGATTCTTCTTGCTTCCTCATTTTCTTGGCATTTCAATACCAGATTATAATACTTGCGCGCCATTTCATGACGCCAAGGGATGCAATCCTTATGCCTGTTACTCAGTCCAATTCCTCTATCTAATCTATCCCATAAGTCCTTTTTTGCAAACTTTGCCCACCTTCTTTTGATATAACAATTTTTTATTTGAGTCACCGAATTCACATGAAGGACCCGTAACTAATGACAACACAGTAAACCACATTCCTCAAATCTCTTGCAAGAGCATGCAGTACAAAATGTCATTGTATGTGAACCAACTCCATCATCATTCGATACAGTATAAAACATAATGTCGCTCTCAAAATGTAACATTGTACAAGAAGTGGAAATTGACTTTAAAAATTCATCTTCAAAATCTTTAAAAAGTGTCAATGTGTATACCTCAGAAGCATGCTTCAATAGTCCAGTCAATGGCAATACAGATGTAGGAGCCGCCCTTGGACACTGAAATTCATCCTTTGCTTCATTGCTCCTCCAATGTTTAATTGTTTCCTTGAAAATCCCATAAAAGTCAGTAAAACTGGTTGTTTTCTTCGCATTAAATCCAATGGCATAGTTTGTACTTTCACTTCGTTGTGACGACAATATTCCAGCCGAGAAAAAGTCTTTGTTAAATGATGTACACCACTTCTCTCTTAAATCGAATAACCTCTTAAACCATGGATGGCTTTCTAACCCATTTCTTGTAATCATTTTATTACAACAGTCCTGGAATTCTGCTTTAGTTGTGCACCCCGATAAACACTTGGTAAATGCGTCATTGAAGCATTTGTCTCCTTTCAACTTCCCAAACCAGCTTACAGCATTTTGGTAGAGGTGCCATAAACATAACCTATGTCGTGTTCCTGGGAAAACCTATACAAAAAAAAAACAGATTAAAAGTATTATATATAACAACTGAATGTATTAGTATTAAGAAACAAAAAGTATTACATATAAACAGAAAAGTGTATTTTTTGAATATAAACTGAAGTCCAATGCAGTTTTTAAGACAGAGCACAGTTCAGTATTACACATGACATTGAAAAGTATTACACACGACATTATAATGTATTACCATTAACAAAGAAAAGTATTACACATTAACTGAAGTGCAAATCGTGTTGTATTTTTTTACCTTTTCAATTGAATTTCCAATTGCTAGATCTTGATCTGTGAAGATTGATATAGGGCATTGACCTTCCATTGATTTTTTAAAAACTTCAAAAAGCCAATCGAATGATTCAGTTTTTTCATCCGCTATGAAGGCACAACCAAACATCACGTTTTTTCAATGATTATTAATCCCAACAAAAGGGGCACAAATCAAATTATACTGATTTGTTCGATATGTTGTATCAAATACAACAACATCACCGTATATCTTGTAACCCTCCTTCATCATCGAGTCCCTCCAAAACAAATTACACAATCTTCCCATATCATCTAATTTAACTCTGAAAAAGAAGTCTTGATCTTCAGCATCTTGTTGGTACAACATGTCAATCAGCGTTTGTGCATCGCCTGCCTCAATTGCATTCATTTTGAAACGATTCACAAAATTCAAGTGGTCCTTCATTGTATGACCAATGCATTCTTCACCCCCTGCATCTTGCGCCATGTATCAGAAAGATTCAGTGGCTCTCATTCCAGAAGAAATCATCTCCCCAATAACATTAGCCTTTTCAGTGGTAATCACCCTTTCAGAACGATGCAAATGACTCCACTCTTTTCTAGTGAGTTCGTGGTTGTGCAACATACTATGGTCAACAATTTCATAAACACCATCACTGTTCATTTTTTTCCTCAATGATGCCCTACACCCTGTTCGTGTATTATAATTTTTTTTCTTTTTTTTCTCAATGTTGTTTCTGGATCTTGTAGATCCCCCGCAGGAACATACAAAATATTTTTCCATCACAACACCAACATCATTGCATCTCGTAGTTTTTTTACGAATACAAAATCCAAGCTGTCGAGCATGATTGCGATACAGTGTATATATTTCTTCAACACTATTCCTCTTCATACCAATAAGACAACCAGTCAAGTATTCTGTTATAATTAATAGAAGAAAATAATCAATAGGGAAGGAATGTATTAGTTGTTACACTGCAATGTATTAGTTGTTACACTGAAATGTATTAGTTGTTACATTGCAATGTATTAGTTGTTATACCAGACTTTTTACCTTCAGCAGCCTCTGTTGGAATAATGTTGTCCCCCTGGTCTGTGTCATTATTTCCTTCTTCATGATCATCACTGGAATCTGTTAGTGTTATTACACCTAAAAGTAATATAAGTTAGGAACAACTAAGAAATAACACAGATTTATTTCTTATCCACAAATTTAAGCCATTTAATAATAAAACGGAGACTTTACACGAACATGTAAAGTCTGATATATTTATTTGATACATGTAATACATTAGAATGCAATGTGTAATACTTATGCACAAATTTAAGCCATTTAAGAATAAAACAGAGACTTACACGAAGGTGTAAAGTCTGATACATTTTTCTAATACATTTAATACATTGAAATGCAATGTCTAATACTAATACACAAATTTAAGCTTTTTAATCATAAAACAGGAGACTTACACGAAGGTGTAAAGTCTGGTACATTTTTCTAATACATTTAATACATTGAAATGCAATGTCTAATACTAATACACAAATTTAAGCTTTTTAATTATAAAACAGGAGACTTTTCAACCAAGCTGTAAAGTCTAATACGTCTAATACATTTTTTTAATACAACTAATATATTCGAATGCGACGTGTAATACTTTTTAATACAATCAAATTAAAAATACACGACATTCACCTCTGTCATTCTTCAAGTTGTCTCCTGTCTCACCTTCTTAAGCTTTTTGCCTAATGTAGATTTAACTACTAAGTAGTTGGAATGTAGACACAAACTAATACGTATTAGGCTCGACGCGAACACATAGATTGATGGTTGTGCAACGGAGGTGATGGTCGACGGAGGTGGTGGTGTCAATTTGCAGAGATGGCGGAAGGGGAAATATCACATATTGTAGGTGCGTACCGGTTGGTGCGCCGTGATGTGGTGTTTTTTATGCCCCCTTCGTGTTGTTTTTCGCCGTTGTTGTGGTTGTTTTTACGGGGGATGTGGCTCGTGGCGCGGTGGTTGTGTTGAAGGAGGAAGGAGCTGGGATTAGGGCTCCAAATCGCGAGAATGTCTGAACGGGCCTTGTTTCTGTTTTTTTTTTCGTTGGCGGATCCGAGTCATCGAAATGGATAGGATAATTTGATCCGTTAGACGGTCTGATAGGAGACTAGCTCAATAATAATATATTTGATGAAGATATTATTATATAGTAATAATAGTAATATATATGAACAAAACTGATGTATATTGATACTAATATTAATTCTAGTCAAAGACTATTTATAATTTTTAAATATGAATAATATATATAGATAGAATTGATAGTATAGACTCACTTTTGGTATAAAGTAGGAATACCATTTATAAAATTTCTCTAATTTTTATACATATAAAATAGAAATACCATTTAATATTTTCCTAATTTATATACATATAAAATAGGAATACCATTTACAATATTTTTTTATAATATTTTCCTAATTTATATACTTACAACGATTCTCTTATAATAGTTTCCTAATTTATACATATATATAATGTAAGAATACGATTTACATTTGTTTCCTACTATAAGAAGTAAAAAGAGGGGAAAAATTATTGTTTCGGACTTCAGCTATTATATATATAGAGAGATTACTAAATGCACTTCATTCATATCTAATTCCATTCATTCATTCATACCAGTTATGCCATAAGCATCATATCCATGCTATCATAATATAATATAGTTCTGAGGGGTAAATTAGACTTTCAATTTTTGTTTATTTGTTTAATTACTAAAATTCTAGTTCAATTGTTATTAGCCCAAAATTATTATTAAATTGGTTAATTCTTAATTATATTAAATACAAGGCCTAATATACTAAGCAAAATCCATGAGGCTCATATGGCCCATGAGACCAGTCTATTAAACAAGGTTCACGAGGCATAAGGTTCTGAGTATAAATAGTCAATCTACATTCACTTGTAAGTACTCTCAATGAGCTTACTTAGTATTAATCTGCGCTCTGAACTATATTCAAAATCATTGTTGCCTTAAATATTGGAGAAATTTCCTACGCAACCTCAGACCCTTCTAACTATATGTTTGTGTTGCAGACTTATTCCCAAGCTAAGAGTTATTGCTCAGAGTACCTTTTTGGACTTCACATTGTACATTTGCTCTTGAAGTTACCTTGACAATTTAATTACCTAAGTAGGAGCTTTTCAAAAAAAATAAAATTACCTAAGTAGGAGTGATCTACACATTTTTGATAGCATAAGTTCTTATTGCTGCTCTCCGATAGTCCGATGTTTGGTGTGATTTTTTCGTTAATAATGGTTGTAACAATTATTATTAAACATAAAAAGGAAATAAATAGGAAGTGGTAAAAAAAAAATAGAAAAAGATAACAATCAATTCCTGGACTAGGCCTGTTGTCCATAGGCCTTTGCTGTTGGGCTATTGACGTCAAACCCAACAAGTGTCCATTTCTGAAAGGCCCAACAAAAAGTTAATTTTCCAACCCATTTAGAAAGCCTTTAAAAGCTTACAGAAACCCTAACCCTAGAATTCTCCCATCTAAAGCTCGACTCACAGACACCCGGCAGCAGAAAGACCTCTCCGAAGCTCTCTCGGCGATTCAGAAAAGAAATAATCAATCATGGGTAATCTTGATCTGGTTCTCTGTTTATTAGTGATTAAATCCAATTAATTGTGGTTTAATTGGGAGAAAATTGTTGCAGGTAAGGTTCACGGATCACTGGCACGTGCTGGAAAGGTGAGAGGACAGACGCCGAAGGTGGCGAAGCAGGACAAGAAGAAGAAGCCCCGAGGCCGTGCCCACAAGCGCATGCAATATAACCGCCGTTTCGTCACCGCCGGTAACCTTAAATTTCCATTCTTTTTACATTTCTGCGTGTGTTATGCACCTATGTCATATTGTGCTGTTCTGTCCGGTCGAAAAGCCTTAGTTGTTTCTTAAAAGTCAGTTGTTTAAGTAAATTTGCATTTTGATGGTCTATTTCTTACTGACTTACAAATTACAATTGTGTATTTAGAAAGTAGATTCTTTTATAGCTAGGGTTAGAACTCTTTATATAAATAAATTTATGTTAATACAAATATGATTTGTTATTTTGATTGCTAGGCTTTCATTCAATAATGTCGATCTTGCCTTAAATTTTATCTGTTAAATCTGTTTATACATCATTAGTATGTTGAGAGAGTTTTTTTTTTTGCTTGGATGCTTAACCGAATTGTTTTGAAATAAGGTTTTGATATATGACATGGGTTATGCTTTCTGTTGTGCTTGCAGTTGTTGGTTTTGGGAAGAAGAGAGGGCCAAACTCATCTGAGAAGTAGAGTGGAGGCATCAGTAGATGTTATAGGTGAACAAATGTTTGGAACTTGGATTTATTGTTTTTATTATGCAATAGTGTTGCTAGTTACTGTATTAAACATGTGGCATTTCTTTTTGGGCTGTTAAAACATTTTTGCTGCTCAATGATGATTTCAATTGAGTTGAATTGATTTTGTATTTCGAGCTATGACGATCTGACTTTTTAGTAGAACTTGTTTAGTTAAAGAATGTGGTTCAAGTTATTAAAAGTGAAAATATCTTGAGGGATTGGTTCTTCGGCATATTTAAGGGTGAGTTCTGCAGAATTCACAAGATGCAACGAGTGTTCTGGAAATGCCTCTTTACATTCTCTGGCAAGTTTTTATTGGATTTATGGGCAAGTGTTGGCTGAGCTCAGCCGTGATAAGCTTCGCATCACAAATTTCAACTTTGGATTCAATAAACCTTCCATTGACCAATTTAAATTTAATTATTTTAGTTAGCCACAGGTGCTACTCAAAATGCGAAGTGTCCTATTGCAAGACTGCTTTGTAACATGACGGGCCTATTTGTCATAGGTATTAGTTTCTATATATAAATGTGACATGAAGTTGAATGATTTGGCAATTGGGAGGTGTCTGAATAGTGTTATTATCTTATGGATGCCATCAAGTGAAGAGAGATGACAAGACCCTTTAGGGTTGAAGTGGGGTGGTGACGTGGTGTGGTGTTGTCCGGACTATGATGTTTCTTTAAATGGTGTTTGATGATTTCTCTTTTTTATTATTATGGGTAGCGTAGGGATGGCATGGAATGACCATTTTCGACTTTTGAATGGATTATTTTTCTGAATAAAATACTATCGTTCGGAAAAAAAAAAATTTTTTGAGTTTCAAACGTCTCTTGTTTCTTTTAATGGATTATTTTTCTGTTTTTGAGTTTCAAACGTCTCTTGTTTCTTAATTCGTTAACATTACATGTCCTGTGTCTTGTTTCTATGGTGATCACTGAATCACTGATCATAGTGTAGTTTTGTGGGGTTTTTTGTTTGTAAAAATTTGATTCCAAAATGACAATTTTGTTATGTAAAATCAAAAGTGCTGTGGTTTTTAAATTACAAATATATTCTAACCTGGATTCTGACTAGTGTCCTTTATCAAATGTCTTATTCTACTATGTGCCATGTAAAAAGATTGCACGGATATTTTGGTTGCGAAACAAATTAGGAAACATGGATCGGGCAAAATATTGAAGGGAGGCGATAATGGTAGATGTATAAATTACTCTTGCATATGTAAAACCCATTCTTTTCATACTCTGAAACGAAGTGATTTTCAATTTTTGGGTTGAAAAAACAGTAATAATAGAGCCCATAACACAAGTCCATCAACTCTGACAGTGTACTAATTGAATTATAGTATTTTTTTTCAGTTAATTAATTCGACACCAAATTAAAAAAATGTAAAAACATTACAAGTTGTTTGTACTTGAGATACTTATGTAACAATAAATAATAAAAATACAAATACAAACGAAGAAGATATGTACTAATTACAATTACAATGCAATAAATGTCTGGAAAAAATAATTAAAGCTTAACATTGAATTGACCAACGTAATTTCGGGAGAACTGTGTATATATATATATATATATATATATATATATTTCTGGATGTGTTAGCGTTAAGTGCAATTCTAATTTACTTTATTGCCATCAAGAGTAACTCTTATCATATAAAGTCAAAAGAAATTCAAAGAAGCCTTTTTTGTTGATGAAACACTTGTCCTTAATGTATGATGTTCATCATCAGAAGTACCTTCATTGTATGATGTTAAAGATTTTTTGACATTAGTGATGCAACAAATCGAGAAATGAAAAAGGACAGAAAATTTACTATGATTCAATCATTTCTTGATGGATGGATGGTCCTAATGAAAGTCGAGACGACGAGCCATCAATAATTTTGTTTCCCAAAAAGTTAAGTGAAACTGGGAAAGGAATACAACTCTCACCGTCCCAATTATATAGTCCAATTTGACTCTTCACACAAACTAAGAAAAGTATTGAAAATTACAAATATGCACAATATTTACTTGATTTCCGCTCATTTAAAGAATAGTGTAAATTACAAAATGCTTATTAAATAGGGTTATAATACTAAAAGAATGGAAAAAGTATTATTATTAAATATAGAAAATGAACTATATATTTGGAACGTTACAAAAAGGAATAGTGAACTATGTATTTGGGGCGGAGGGAGTATTAAAGAGAATGAAAGTGGCTCTTGAGACTCTTCTTTAGATACAATGCCCAAACCTTCTAAATTCATACATCATAAAGATCCACCATGTCCAATTTCTCTTCTTGCCCATAACTCTTGACTCTGGATTATTTATCATATAAATGCATGGAATTTATCGTCCTCCTTATCTATCAAGAGCCCATATGTTTGATACCAAACATTTGACCCAACTAGAAACAGCGCAGTCCTAAACGAGGCCATAGTTCTATAATAATTACTAGGTGGCATCCATGTTTACTCACATAGAAAAAACAGTTTGAGCACTTACAATTCATCATGAAAGCTTCCTTTTGGTGTCGTCGTTGGAGAATGATGCTCGAGAAGGTACGTTGCGGCTAGCGATGCCTGTAAAGCAGCACCATATGGAAGTGCATCTTCATTCACCTTAAAGTATGGGGAATGTCCAGATTCAAGCTGTCCCTCGGTCTCGTTTAGCATCCCGAGATAGTAAAAGTATCCTGGGATTGCCTCTGCAAAAAACGAGAAGTCTTCGGCCCCCATGATTGGTTGGACTTCTTTGATGTTCTCACCCCCAAGCATATGCCCAGCTATTTTACGGAAGTGTTTGTGCAAATCTTTGTCATTTACTGTTACTGGGTAGAAAGGCTTCTCATCCGCGTAGAAGTGTACACTCGCATTGCACCTTTGCACGGCAGCTTGTAGGGTCACGACCTGTGAATGGCATTTCCGGAAAATCAATCTTAAGAATTAGAGTTGAATTACAAAAACTACCCTTGAGGTTTAGTCTAACAACAAAAAAATCAATCAAAAAGATAATAAAATTACAAATAGCTTTTGATGGAATGAGATCTATGTAAACAAATATGAGGAAGGTGTTACGATTAGTAGTAGAGAAATCGCCTTTCATAAATAAATGTAAATAGCGACTCTCTCAAAACGGTGTCGTTCCCCTGTCCTACTTAAGGGAGGCTGGAGTTAGTTGTAAAATCAGTTTTGACAGTTGAATAAAATTCCAATTCAGCTCTTTCTCTCTCTATTCTCAGATTCTCTCTCGATCTCTCTCTACTTTCTCTCAAATTCTCTTTCGATTTCTCCTCACCAGCTGCGTGAGCTAACAATTGGCCTCAGAGCCTGGTTCTTCCGCACGACCTCTGATCAAAATGGCAAAAAATACCAATCGGATGGATATTTTGGAAACTCAGTTGATGGAAATCACCCAAAGTCAATCAATATTTCAATCAGTGGTACAGAAGCAGTTCGAAGACATCACCCTACGTATGGAAGGATTCACCCAATCAGTTGAGGATATTATTGCAAAAAAGATGAGCGAAGCGATTCGAGAAATCACAGCAGTATCAAGCAAGGAGAATGCAAATCCGAACGTTGCGACGACATCAGCAGCACAAAATCGAGCTCGAAATGAGAACGGTATACTATCTACCCCTAACACTCGCACCACGGAGAATATAGTTGTGCATAATACTAGATTACCGAAGTTCGAGTTTCCAAAATTTAACGGAGAAAATCCACGTTTGTGGCTGAGGAAGTGTAACAAGTATTTTTTGTACAATACTTTATCCGATTATGAAAAAATCATCATTGCTGGGATGAATATGGAGTCTGTAGCAGATCATTGGTATTTGGAATACATAGAAGGAAAAGAGAACATGTCATGGGAGAGGTTTTCAGGATTGGTGTTAGACAGATTTGTGAACATGGAGGGAAATCATTTAATTGGACAATTCAATAAACTGAAACAAGAAGGCACGGTGTTGGATTATATACTAGAATTTGATGAATTAAGAGCTTTCATGCTGGAGAAAGTAAATAAGCAACACTCTGAGGAGTATTTTGTAGAAAGCTTTGTTAGTGGTTTAAAGGAGGAAATTAGACAAATGCTGGAATTACTACAACCAAAAACATTGATGGAGGCTATGCAGTTGGCTAGAAAACAAGAGATCCGAGTGAGCAGTACAATTAGAAGCAGTAGACCTTCCAAATTCTCATCTAGCACTAACCCTGGTGTATGGAAAGGAGTATCCAATGATGGAGGAGGAATGGGGAAGAACAGAGTGTTTACAACTAATACAGATAAAATTCCTCCTATTAAGAAGCTAACACCTAATGAGTTAGAACAAAGAAGGAAGAAGAACCTTTGTTTCAATTGTGATGAACCCTTTCATTTGGGTCATAAATGTAAAAAGTTGTTTGTAATCATGTGTGATGAGCAGGAAGAGGAGGCAGAGGTGGAATTAAAAGGGGAAGAAGATGAGCAGATGGATAATAATATTTCAGTGAACGCATTAGCAGGACAAGTGGCACCAGATACAATAAAAGTTTTGGGGACTAGTGGAAATGGGAAACAACAACTTACCATATTGGTTGATACAGGAAGTACACACAGCTTTTTAGATCCCTCCACTGCAAAGGAGTTGGGGTGTGTAATTGAATTCACTACTCCTATGGTGGTTACTGTTGCGGATGGGAATAAAATCACTTGTAACACCAAATGCACCAAGTTTAGCTGGTATATGGGAGGCTGCAGGTTTACAGCACCTATGAGACTTTTGAAGTTAGGAGGTTGTGATATGGTGATTGGAGTTGATTTCCTGAGATAGCTGGGTCCTATAACTTTTGATTTCACACAACAAAAGATCCAGTTTAAGGGGCAACAAGGAGAGGTGACACTGGAAGGAAAAAGGAAGGAGGTAACATTGAAGATGATGACTGGGACAGAATTCAAAAAAATGTTTTAACAAAGGAAAAGCAGCAGTGTTTGGGTGTTTGTGTTTAATTTCTGAAATTGAAGTGCAAAAAGAATGCAAAAGTGATGAGGCACTATACCCTCTTTTGACTGAATATAAGAGTGTCTTTGATACACCTAAAGAATTACCACCAACCAGAGGGCATGACCACAAGATCAATTTGAAACCAGGGACTGAACCATTTAAGTTGCATCCCTATAGATATCCATATCTTCAGAGAATGGAAATTGAGAAAATGGTGCAGGAAATGTTACTAAGTGGAATCATTCAGGCAAGTAATAGTCCTTTTTCATCCCCTGTGCTATTAGTGAAGAAGAAGGATAATACATGGAGGTTTTGTGTGGATTATAGAAGATTAAACTCACTCACTATCAAGGATAATTTTCCTATCCCACTAATTGATGACTTGTTGGATGAACTTGGTGGAGCCACTATTTTTTCCAAGATAGATTTGAGGGCAGGTTACCACCAAATCAGAATTCACCCTCCTGATATTGAAAAACCGCGTTTGTGACTGTTTCTGGGCTGTATGAGTTTAAAGTAATGCCATTTGGCTTGACAAATGCACCCGCTACCTTTCAGTCTCTTATGAACCAAGTATTCAGGCCTTACTTGAGGGATTTTGTGCTGGTGTTTTTTGATGATATTTTGGTATATAGCAAGAATATGTCTGAGCATGTAGTACATCTACAAAAAGTATTGAATTTGCTGCAAGAGAATCAGCTATTTGCGAAGGCCTCTAAATGCAGTTTTGGGCAAAGGGAAGTAGAGTATTTGGGGCATATCATTGGTGGGAATGGTGTTTCAGCTGACCCTCAGAAAATTAAAGCAATGTTGGAGTGGCCTAATCCCAAGAATGTGAAGACACTTAGGGGATTCTTGGGATTGACTGGCTATTACAGGAAATTTATCAGAAATTATGGTTTGATTGCTAAACCCTTGACAAATCTGACTAAGAAAGGGCAGTTTCACTGGGATGTGAAGGCAGAAGAGGCATTTATTGCACTGAAGAAAGCTATGTCTACAACTCCAGTCCTGCAACTTCCTGATTTTTCAAAAAGTTTTATAGTTGAGACAGATGCATGCTATTATGGGTTAGGGGCTGTGTTAGTGCAGGATGGTCATCCCTTGGCTTATTTGAGCAAATCACTGAGCAACAAGCATTTGGGTTTGTCAATATATGAGAAGGAATTCTTGGCTATTATCATGGCTATTGACAAATGGCGAGCTTACCTATTGCATGGTCAGTTCACAATCAAAACAGATCAACAAAGCCTCAAATATTTGTTGGAGCAGAAAATTTCTACACCCTTGCAACATAAGTATATGACTAAGTTGCTGGGGTATGATTACAAAATTGAATATAAGAAAGGTGTGGAAAATAAAGTGGTTGATGCCTTATCATGGAGAGAAGGGGAAATAGCTCATTGTTGTGCCTTGGTGGAATTAAGGCATGCTTGGGTGGAGGAGATCCAACAATCTTATATTGGTGATATTACTGCTCAGGAGGCCATTACTGAATGTATTACTTTTCCTTATAATGTTTCAGTTTTTTCCTATAAAGCAGGTTTATTGCGGTACAAAAGCAGGTTATATGTTGGGGCGACGTCTGAATTGAGGAGCCAAATTATTCAATATATGCACACTTCTATTGAAGGGGGTCATTCAGGGCAAGCTGTTACATTACAAAGGGTTAAAGCTGTGTTTTGGTGGCCTGCTATGAGGCAAATGGTGATAACTTGAGTGCAGGGCTGACATCGATGTCAACTCTGCAAGCATGAGACACAAAAAGTTGCTGTTACAACCTCTTCCTATTCCTACTCAAGCTTGGACACAACTGACCATGGATTTTATTGATCAATTACCCAGCTCAAATGGTTTTAGTGCTATCTTGGTGGTCGTTGATAGATTCACTAAATTCTCTCATTTTATCGCATTAAAGCACCCTTATACTGCTTCTACTGTTGCTCAATTTTTCATTGAAAACATCTACAAGCTACATGGCTTGCCTCAGTCAGTAGTTATGGATAGAGATAAGATTTTTACTAGTCAATTTTGGCAGCAGTTGTTTCGAGCTTTGGGAGTTAATCATCATTTGAGCACTGCTTATCACGCTCAGACGGATGGGCAAACTGAAAGAGTTTATCAATGTCTTGAAGCTTATTTGAGATGTATGTGTGGGTCTAGTCCGAAACAGTGGGTTCATTGGTTACCATACGCTGAATATTGGTACAACACTTGCTTTCATTCAGCCATTCGCATGTCCCCTTTTGAGGCTTTATATGGGTATAAGCCTACACCTCTGGCTCTTCCCCAAGAGTTACAATCCTCCGTGATTGGCGTGGAGCAGACTATTCACATGCATCAAGTAATTCAGCAGCAATTGAAGACCTTCCTTCTTCAGGCCCAAGAGAGGATGAAACGGATTACTGATAAGCATCGGCAGGAGCGCGTTTTTCAACCGGGTGATTGGGTCTACTTGAAGTTAAAACCTTATAGACAGTTGTCTCTACACAATTCCAAGATGTGGAAGCTAAGCCCGAAGTTTGCTGGTCCGTTTCTTGTGGTCGAAAGAGTGGGTTCTGTGGCTTATCGACTCCAACTTCCGGTTACTGCAAAGTTGCACCCTGTGTTCCATGTCTCATTACTTAAGAAGAAGGTTGGGTATGATGATTCAATTTCTTCTGATCTTCCTCTGTTTGATGAGGAAGGCAAGGTTCTCTTACACCCTGTCACCATTTTAGAGAGGCGTTTGGTGAAGCGAAACAATTGTGGCATTCCTCAGGCGTTAGTTCGGTGGGCTCACTTACCGGTGGAAGAGGCTACTTAGGAGGATGTGGAGGTCATCACTAAGCAATTCCCTCACCTTCTGTCTTGAGGGCAAGACATTACGATTAGTAGTAGAGAAATCGCCTTTCATAAATAAATGTAAATAGCGACTCTCTCAAAACGGTGCTGTTCCCCTGTCCTACTTAAGGGAGGCTGGAGTTAGTTGTAAAATCAGTTTTGACAGTTGAATAAAATTCCAATTCAGCTCTTTCTCTCTCTATTCTCAGATTCTCTCTCGATCTCTCTCTACTTTCTCTCAAATTCTCTTTCGATTTCTCCTCACCAGCTGCGTGAGCTAACAGAAGGAAATAAGCCAGAATACTGCTTTCAATATTGGAACTCTTAAATTTACACTAGGGATATTCATCTATTTATACATTAGTAATGCTAAAAGAATAAAACCTAAATACAGTAACTAAATCAAATAAACTAAATAAAGTAACAAAATCCTATAAATATGTCTTAGGGATTTTCCATTTACAATCCTGATTCTTCTAGATTATCTAATAATAGTTCCGATTTTTCTACACTCCCCCTCAAGCTGGACTGTACAAATTGTACATGTGCAGCTTGCTAATACACTTTTCAAACAAATATGTTGAAAGACCCTTGGTAAGGATGTCAGCTGTCTGCTCTTTAGAAGGAATGTATGTCACACAAATGGTGCCATCTTCTATTTTCTCTTTTATAAAGTGTCAATCGATCTCCACATGTATTGTACGATCGTGATGAACTGGATTGTGTGAAATGTTGATTGTTGCCTTGTTATCACAATAAATCTTCAAAGGAGACTCCAAAGGTTCGCCAATTTCCTTTAACAGATTCTTCAGCCACAAAACTTCACAAATACCATGAGCTAATGATCTCAACTCCGCCTCAGCGCTGCTTCTAGCTACAACTGGCTGTTTTTTACTCCTCCAAGTTACTAGGTTCCCCCAAACAAAGGTGCAGTAACCAGAGGTTTATCTTCTGTCCTCTACTGCCCCGGCCCAATCTGCATCGGTGTATGCTTCAACACTTCGGTCTCCAAATTTTCTGAAAAAAAGTCCTCTCCCTGGAGTACCCTTAAGATACCGAAGTATTCTAAGAATTGCCTCGAAGTGTTTACTATTTGGAGCATGCATGAATTGACTAACACGGCTAACGGCAAAAGCGATATCAGGCCGAGTATGAGACAGGTAGATGAGTCGACCTACAAGACGCTGATATCTTCATTTTTCAACTGGCTCGCTGTCATCATTATCCAGTTTGTGATTGAAGTCCAGTGGTGTTTCCACAGGTTTGCAGCCCATCATTCCTGTGTCTCACAGAAGATCTAGCACATATTTTCGCTGCGACACTGCGATCCCCGTTTTATTCCTTGCAACTTCCATGCCGAGAAAGTACCTAAGACTTCCTAGGTCCTTTATTTCGAATTCAGCTGCCAATTTCTTCTTCAGTTTTTTCATCTCTATTGTATCACTCCCTGTCAAGACTATATCGTCCACATAAACTATGAGAATGGTAATTTTCTCATTATTTCGTTTATAGAATAAAGTGTGATCTGTCTGGGCTTGCTGATATCCTTGTTGAAGTATTACCTTTGCAAATCTCCCAAACCACGCTCTTGGTGACTGCTTAAGTCCATATAACGACTCTTTAACCTACAAACTTTACCATTTTTGCTCTCTTGATCAAAACCGGGGGGAAGTTCCATATAAACTTCTTCTTCTAAATCGCCATTTAAGAATGCATTCTTAACATCTAATTGCTGCAAAGGCCAATCAAGATTCAATGCAAGAGAAATGAGAACTCGGACAGTGTTCATTTTAGCTACCGGGGCGAATGTCTCCTGATAATCCACCCGATATGTCTGTGTATAACCTTTAGCGACCAGTCGTGCCTTGAATCTTTCCACCGAGCCATCAGCCTTGTATTTAACAGTAAACAACCTTCTACACCCAACGGGCTCCTTACCCTTCGGTTTTTGTACCACTTCCCATGTACCATTATTCTCCAATGCGTTCATCTCATCCATTATAGCTTTTTTCCATGCTGGTTTGTCCAACGCCTCTTGCACGGTTTGTGGAATTTCTTGATTTTCCAGATTAGACACAAGCGCTTGAATGGAGTTAGACAAGTGATCATAAGCTACAAATCTTGATATTGGATGATTAGTGCAGGACCGAATACCTTTTCTAACAGCTACAGGTAAATGGAGATCAGAAAACTTGCCTTTCATACCTGATTTCGGGTCAGATTCTGGGCGGTGTGGGGCCTGCGGATCGCAATCACCTTTTGAACCCTTTTTCCGTGCGTATTTTAGATCAAACAATTGTTCTGGACGGGAAACTTGGTTATGTTTTAGGTTATCTGTGTGGACTTGATTTTGTGGAGAATCAACTAGATTGTCTAGATCATAAGCTTGTGGGGAAAGATTTTGAGTCAAATTGGGATGATTTTCTAAGGCTGGGATTTGTGGTGGATTTTGAATTCGAGGAAAATTATCTTGGGATATATCTGGAGAATTTAAGTTCGAATCAAGCACGATTTTTTGAGACTGATCTGGCAGATTTTGTGAGTGATTTTCTGAGATTGGAAAATATTTTGAGGCTGGAGTCTGTGGGGGTCTCGAATTAGTGTTTGAGGATATATCGGGAAGCTGCCAAAAATATTCCCATAAACTCGGATTTTTATTTTCTGGTTTTTTGTCTGAAAAATTTTCTTCACAATTGTACTCCCCCTGAAGAGAATTTTTCTGAAAAAAGAATTGATTTTCAAAGAACGTGACATCTTTTGACACAAAATATTTTCTCTTTTCCATCGAGTAACACTTGTACCCTTTTTGAGTGGTGGAATACCCAACAAACACACATTTGTGAGATCGTGGACAGAATTTGCTCCGATGGGGGTCTAAATTATGAACAAATGCTATGCATCCAAAAACACGAAAATCAAGAGTAGTAGAAGGCCTTGTGTCAGGATAAAATTGATGGAGACAGTCAATAGGAGTTTGATACTTCAACACACGAGAGGGAACACGGTTAATCAAATAACAAGCTATGAGAATTGCATCACCCCAAAAGGTCTTTGGTATGTTGGCTGTGAACATAAGTGAACGAGAGACATCTAACAAATGTCGGTTTTTTCTTTCAGGGACACCGTTTTGTTGGGGGCTATCTACACACGAACTTTGATGGATAATACCGTGTTTTAAAAGAAAATCACCGAGGATAGCATTGAAAAATTCTCTACCATTATCAGTGCGTAAAACACGAATACTTTCATTAAACTGAGTGTGAATCATGGAGTGGAAGTTTTGAAACACGGTAGCAACTTCTGACTTTTCTCGTAAAAGATAAACCCAACAAACACGGGTATGATTGTCAATAAAAGTAACAAACCATTTTTTCCGTGTGAGTGTCTCAATGCGGGACGGACCCCAAATATCACTATGAATTAAGGCGAATGGTTTAGATGCATGATAAGATTGAGATGGAAAATGAACACGAGTATGTTTAGCCAACTGACAAACTTCACATTGAAATGAATCTTTATTTTTGAACAAGGATGGATACAAAAATTTCATATAAGTAAAACTTGGATGTCCTAGCCTGTTATGAAGTAAAATAACTTGTTGATGCCGAGAGAAAGATGTGCTAACAACTGTTTGAACCAAACCACGCACAGAAAAGTCATCCTCAAAGTAATAGAGACCATCAAGTTCCCTAGCACTGCCAATCTTCGTCCCCGAAATCCGGTCCTGAAAAACACATGAAGGAGAAAATGTCACAGTGCAATCCATATCATGGGTAAGCTTGCTAATGGACAACAAATTGCAAGACAAATTGGGAACATGTAATACAGATTGCAAAACAATATTTGATCCAAGCTTGATGGATCCAAGTCCAGCAACTACGGAAAAAGAGCCATCAGCGACCTTAACACGATGATTTCCAGGACTAGGAGAATAAGACATAAACAACTTCTCACAACCTGTCATATGATCGGTTGCCCCAGAATCGATAATCCATGGTTCGGCTTTAGTAGTCAGGCCACCAAAGGAATTCATGGAGGTACCTTGTTGGGCTGTCAAAGAGGTAGATTGTGGTGCAAAAAACATTTTGCGAAGCTGATCTAACTGCTCATTTGAAAAAGTTGTGCCAAGTTCGTTATCTCCTGCTATGTCGGATGAAACGTGCATCCCTTTTCCATCACGTCCTTTAGCACGATTTGGAGTCCAGTTTGCAGGTTTACCATGAAGTTTCCAGCATGTCTCGCGAGTGTGGTATGGTTTTTCGCAATGATCGCACCACTTCTTTGGGCCTCTCACATTAGTACGAACATCAGAACCACGAGCCACCAAACCAGACGAGTCGGTGGAAGATGTAGGTTGGGCAGCCTTCAAAGAATCACCAAACATCACTCTCCTGCGATGTTCCTCACGTCGTACTTCAGTAAAGATTTCACCAATATTTGGTAATGGTTTTAACGCAACCAAGCGACTGCGGACATCATCGAGCTTTGGATTTAGGCCAGCAAGAAAATCATAGATGTGATCGGCATCCACCATTTCCTTGTACATTACGGCGTCATCAGTACCTTTCCACGGTCGAGTGATAAATAGATCCAACTCCTGCCAGAGTTTTGTCAACTCCGTATAATATTGAGTTACATCATTCTCCCCCTGGCGGAGATTGCGTGCACGAATTCTCAATTCAAACATTTGAGAAGAATTCTGCAGATCTGAGTAAGCGAGAGTGACGGCATCCCAAATGCTTTTTGCCGTCGAGAATAAAATATAGGTATCAGCAATGTGATCTTCCATAGAATGAATAAGCCACGCCATGACCATCGAGTTTTGCGCTTCCCAGGCAGAGTAATTCGGATCATCAGAGGCCGGCTGTGAAATAGTTCCATCAAGATACCCTTGCCTTCCCTTACCACGGACAACCATCATCACAGAACGGGACCATTTGAGAAAGTTCTTCCCATTCAATTTTTGGGTCGTGATTTGCAAGGAAGTGTGGGACTGAGAATCAGAAATTGCAGCAGGAACATTTTTCTGGATTGATTGGACAGAACACGAGGAAAGTCTCGAATCATCACCTTCGTTTGCTCCATTGTTGGCCATAATTTCCCTCAACTCACACTTAATTTAGTTTGGCTCTAGATACCATGTAAACAAATATGAGGAAGGAAATAAGCCAGAATACTGCTTTCAATATTGGAACTCTTAAATTTACACTAGGGATATTCATCTATTTATACATCAGTAATGCTAAAAGAATAAAACCTAAATACAGTAACTAAATCAAATAAACTAAATAAAGTAACAAAATCCTATAAATATGTCTACTGCTATGATATAGGGATTTTCTATTTACAATCCTGATTCTTCTAGATTATCTAATAATAGTTCTGATTTTTCTACAATCTACATCCATAAAATTACATCACCATTCAATTCCATAAATTTCCCATGTGTAGTCAATGATGGAATGAGATCTACATCCATGAATCGAAAGGTCAGTTGGGGGAATGAGAAGCAGTGAAAATCAGCGGCTGATAGAAACAAATATCAATGAAATTGTATAGGATAATAAGAGAATCTACCCCCGAGGTTTGTGTTAATTACAAAAAAAACAAGTTTTTGAAAATTACAAAAGACCCCGTGAGGTTTGATTCTGTATTACACTTTACGCCCTTCATAATTAAAAACATTTCAAACACTCCCTCACATTTGTAAAATACTTCACTAACCCCCTTACATTTAACACAAAATCAAACATCAAGGGTCTTTTTTGTATTTTCAAACAGCTTTGGTTTTTTCCAAATTAACCCAAACCTCAGGGTAGTTTTTGTAATTATCCCTATTTGTAATTTTGAAAGATAATTAGACTAAATCTCAAGAGTAGTTTTCGTAACCCTGAAATTATATGGGTATAGATGTAGAAATATAAACATGAATAGTTTATTATTGCTACTGTTGTCCATATGAGAAGCATAAAGCAGACAACTCCAGAAGCTGGGTCAAAACAAAACTGAGTTTCTTCATGGTAGATGATAAATCAGTTCTAGAGACTCAAAATTAACAACATTTAAATGTTTACCTCTTCGATACGATGTTTGAGCTGCATCAAATGTTCTTTAGAAAATGCCCTGAAGGTTCCACCTATGGTAACGGAATCGGGGATCACATTAAATGCATGGCCACCTTGGAATTTAGCAACAGTGACCACCTGCCAGATCTTTTCTCGTAAGGAACTGCTTCAGATATTATTTTAAGATTGTATAAAACAGCATATTTGAAAGTCAGGATAATCCTATGAAAACTCATATAAGTCCACATAATAAATTATCATCACAACTAATAAAAGATTAAATGATGGCAAATTTGATCTCTTAGCATTCTTCCCAACAAGGAGGCATTTATTTTTTTTTATTTTTTTTGGGCACGAGAACTTATTTTTGGTAAATGGGTATTTGTGAGATTCAAACTCATGTTTGTTCATAATCCATACGAATGACCATCTAATCTAAAAGCAGCTTAATAGTAGCATTTAATATCACAAACACCAATAAATGTTGAAAAGCAAATACCCAGAGACTCGATTTCAATAGAAAAAGGAGAGTGGTGGGGAGGAAGAAACAACAATTTCATATGAGTATAATATCCTTCAAGTGATAACCTTTGGCTTTTCAACAGTGTTATTCTATGAATAAAACTACTGTTGACACAAAAAACTTACCTGTGAATCCAGAGGATCAACTTCCCGTGAGACAAGATGCTGTAAACTAACTATAATGTTTGAACTGGCCAAAATTGGGTCAATGGTGTGTTGTGGAAGCGCAGCATGACCTCCTTTTCCACTTATTTTTGCCTCAAAAAACCCGCTGCCAGCCAAAACAGGACCAGATCTTGTGGCAACAGCACCTACTGGATATCTAGTAGAGACATGCAAGCCAAAGATTGCATCAACATTCTCTAATATCCCAGCATCCCGCATTCTCTTTGCTCCACCGCCCCCTTCCTCTGCTGGTTGGAAAACCAAGACAATAGTACCCTAAAAAATGAAACCATCCATATAAAAAAAATATTCACAAAAGCGAGATTATTGCAAAAAATCAAAAACTTGTAAATGACTTTCTTGCAGTCAATAGTCAAATTACCGTAATCTATTGTAAAGCTGTATTGACATTCATCTTCACAGCATAAATATGATGGTCAAGACAATAAGAAAAATATTCGATCGGATTTCTGACCATCTCAGCCATGATCAAGTGCATAATGAAATCAATGGCGTGATAACAAAAAAAGGATAACTCCATTTATTAGTCTTGAGTTCTAGATGAAGTAATAAAAGATATGCATTTAATGTAAAGAAAGTACATGTGTTATATCACAATCCTTTGATGTGTACACAATGCTTAAACTTGCCATGACAGGAAACTTGAGAGACACATATCTTAGGAGATCCAGCCCTAATTGACAGAATATTTTACTTTGCCCAAGTTGTTCTACAGACCACCTAGATAAGCAATTGTGATGGTTTTGGACATATTCTGAGAAGGCCTGTGCGTCACTAATTACGAATTGTGGCCTAGTGGCTAGTAGTAAGGGTAATGGAGCAGGCAACAACTTTTTCAATTGATTATCTTATACCAAAATACTGTAATATAAATACAGAATAATAAATTTATAAACAGACAAAAAATATAATTTGGAATCTTATACAAAGGATGCAACAGGTCAAGCATATGGTACATGCATTTCCTAAATTCATTTAGATACTAAATTTTGTTTTAAGTTTCAATAATAGATATTCTTCTGTAGTAATCCTATTAAAATTCCACTTTTAAGACTGAAAACTTTCAATCATCAGGCATAGCAAGACGAGCTAACAGATAATATGTCAAGAATTAAAGCAATATCCCATCTAAGTATCAATTGACAGTGATTTTCAGCCAAACTTAAATTTATTAATGAAGGCATAGATAGCATTCAACAATCTTGTATAAGAATATTTGAGATTACATTTACGTATTACAGTGTTCCTAGGTTTCTAATACCCTTTAATGCAGATGAAACCATACTTTGTCCATTTCTCAGATTGCAGTTTGAGCGTTTGACCCATTGTAAGCACACTATTTTTTAAAACTCCGAACTCATCCATACCGATTGATTGACCTAATAAAAAATTTTGAACTTCACAATCATGGAAATTGTATGGCTAAGTTTTGGTCATTATTACAACTTACGAGTGATAAAAACTGTTAATATTGACTCTGTTAGTCCGTAGTTAAAAAAAAATTAACAACTGCTTTTATCGGACAAATAAAAAAGAAAGAAATAAAGTAAAAGATACTTTAGCAATGACTAGCAATCATTAACCAAAAAAATTATATATGTTTTATTTCACTTTTGTTCAATTAATATATACGAAGCGATAATTGTGTTATTTAACCAAGTAAATTTACGATTATAAACTTATTTTTCAGATTTTATTTTGAGCTCCTACAATTGGAAAAAAAATATTGAATGTGGGTCCAAATAGTTTTCCTGTTCATCAATTGGCTTGGTTTTTGTAAGACCTGGGGGATTTTCTTATACGAACTATTATATAGGTTATTGTGGAGTGGATGCATCTCTAGTTACCATTGAACTGGTTGGATAGTCCACTCCAGTTCAGTTTTGAAAGCAATGGCCAATACAGACAAGGACAAGGTTTAATTAAGTTTCTTACGGTCATAGACCATGAAGATCAAATGCTTAGTTCTTATAACTCAGACCTTATGTGCTATTAACCTTGTAAAAATTAAGACACCTTCACCACGACTACTAAAGGTTTACTATACTGCCACTATCATTTCAGAACATAGTAGTGTTCACACGTTACAAAATGCAAGAACTTCAAGCACGCATATTAACTCTTAGAATCCTTTTCTGGTAGGTTGTAATTAAAGTAATAAACATAGTGCTACAATGTGTAAATAAAAATACGCCTAACAAGCTGTAATCTTAATAAAGAATCCGACAGTTAAATGTAATGAGTTGCAAAACTTTCCTGTATGTAAAGCAATAAATGAAACTAGGTTTTATAAACACATCATGTGTGCCTAATCAGTCCACCCGCTTTTCTAACAGATAAAATTCTCCCTCTAGTTTTTCAATTCTCATTCTCTGTTCCAGAAGTTGCACAAAATTATGACTCTAGTTCTTATTGTCATAGAGGGGTTCAATGATGTTGATGTGACTTAAAAAACACCAAAACCTATTGTTTTGTGATGACAGCACCTTTGTTTCCCGCCAATGGGAAGTAAAACGAAAACGAAATGACAAGATTTCAACCATTGGGGCTGAGAACAATTAGACGTCGGCCTTCAAGGGTGTTTTGGTATTATCAGGTGAATAATAGTGGAAAATGGAGGTCATAAATTCTATATCATGCCACTGGAGTGTGTAAAATTGAAAAGGTCAGTGGTTGTACGATAATGTAATAAAGTTTTGTGCCTGATTTAAAATTGTGCATAACTCTACTATACAAGAACATGCAACATCAGGCATACAGAACAAGCCAACCTTACTAGTGCATCAGGCGTTTGAGCCCACTAACGGACGATGGGCTAGTATATTTGTATAAAACAGCATTAAAGATTTAGAAAATATATTCATTTATGCTTCCACCAACTTCAAGGATACTTTTAAGGCATATGTATCCAAGAAAGAGTCCGTCCACAAAATTCTGCGCACTGCACCAATCTATGGCAGGACCTATTTGTAACAAAATAACCTTAAAAAAGGTGTATCTCGAGTTTTCCATGAAAATCAACACCGATCCACCAATTGACCTTCAGAGAACCAAGAAGAATATATACGAACAAGCTATACGTGTCAAAAAACCTGACTGCAGTGTTAGGCTGTATTCGAATACCTTCATTCATGACTACAAGTCTTAGTATAATAGCTATGACATTACAAAACAATCCAAATTGCCCAAATACTGCAGTTACACCAAGACAGATAAAGAAAAAGACCATAAAGGTAAGGGAAGAAATGAACCTCCAAATCATTGTGATGCTCCTGAAGCATCTTTGCAGCACCAAGAAGCATAGCAACATGTGCATCATGTCCACAAGCATGCATCTTTCCAGGAACTTTACTTTTATGCTCCCATTCTACAGCTTCCTAATCAAATCTAAACTCATATTAGTTTTTGCCAATAATTCATAAACAATCACCAGAGAAAAAGGCACAGAAAGTTCCACAACCAATTTCTAATTACCAAAGTCCAGAAAAATTACATTAATAATCTTAGGGAATGTTTGCAATCACTAAGAAAAGTGTTTCTCAACTT